>JAKWJD010001756.1:27057873-27657873 GCA_027705065.1 Solanum peruvianum | reverse complement strand
TTTGCTTGGTACCTTCGCAGGCTTGCTATGGTTCTTTGATGTTTCATTTTTTTTTGGGCCCGAGGCTGTGTTTGGAGACAAGTTGGTCCCAGGTTAGTACTTCTCTCCTTGGTATCGTGATTTGATGGACTTACATTTTTTTATTTCTAGTGCCTTATTTTTCATTATCACATGCTTTTTGGTACGATCCTAGCTCATGCATTGGCTCATCATTGACATTGAGAAATAGTGTTTTTACTATACTTTATTCTACATTGGATTTAACAAGAGATGTACCACATGGATCACTAGATTTATTAATTTTAATAATTAAGAAATGTCATTGACGTGCTCCTTTTCTACTTGGGACATTAGAGGCTTTTGGTATGTGCTCAGATTTTATGACTAGCCAGTGCTTTGATTTCTTTCTGGTATAATTTTGGCTACTCGTGGTCCTTTATGAAGTTAATTCCTACTATCCGTAGAGCAAGGGTCTGTTCTTATCCTTTATGGAGTCGATATGTTGTAAGACCTGGATTCTCTCTCATCTATGTAAAAACAAATCAACCTAACACCTTACAAAAATCTCTCTTTCAAGAAGATATGACAATTAGAATTGAACCAAAATTTCTTGATCGGGTAAACTACAACAATCAAAAGTAAATTCCATGCATCAAACTATCTACCCGTTTCAGTTAATCTCTTCAAGCATCAATCAATGATCTAAACTAGGATTAAGTTTTCAAACTTAAGCCATGAATTAATTTCATGCTAAATAAGTCAAATCCATAAGTGTGCAATAGTAAAATAGAGCAAGACACATGACCTACAAAATTAAATAAACACCCAACCCCATAATTAGACCCGTAGATTTGGGGTTCTAGCACAACATCATAATAAGAAAAAAAATTATACCAACGAAGATGTAGAAATTAATGTGTTGATGATAAACAAATAATTTTCAACACTCACTTCAATTTCAACAATCACTTATGAATTAGAAAAGTTTTGCAAAAACCCTTAAACTAAGAGAAAGGGCAAAAAGTTCAAAAACTGAATAAAAATCTGATAGATGAATTCTTCAAAAGATAAAATTCAAGATCCATTTTCTCTATCCTTTGAGCTGATTGGCAACGTTTATCAAGCTCACTTTTCCGTTCAGTGGATCACCATTTTCTCTTGAGATCGCCCTTCATTTGCTTTAAGCTTTAGGCTATTTGAACCTCAGTTGGTGAACTCAATCGATTTGGCCTTTCACATTTGACGACTGAGCGATTACAATCTTGTTCACCCATTGAGCCTTCAATTTAACTTAAAAGTATATCATCTTCGGCAATGGAACATCAAACTCGCCCAATAAGTTCAGTAAATTACCGTTTCCACTTTAGTTCGCCAACCTGCCTTAAATATGATCAAACATACATAATCACTTTGGGTGAGGTATGACTTTTTAGGCAATCCACCCTTTTAGGCGATAACCAGCTTAGAGTTTACACTATTTTAAATGTTTGTCCTTTTTTTGTTTAGATTCATCCTTGCCTTATCCTTTCGATTTTATACCTGCAAAACACCAACATATAATAAAAATAAGACATAAATAGGAATTGAGGACATCAATTGTTGAATGAAAAGTCTACAAATTAGTGAAAATGACACTCATCAAGGTGATGATTAACTAATGTTTGACCGGTGAGGCTTGTATTGAACTCTATTAAAAGAAATAAAGGGAATACTACTTCTTTGTAAAAATCACAAAGAAAGAATTAATGATCTGGATTGCCTAACTTACTCTTTTGGCCCTTTTTGAGGCATTTAAATATTTTTCCTCCTTTAGTTATAAGACTTGCATCTCTGATATCATCTGCTTTCATAATTCTAACAAGCTCCTTTTGGTAGAATTTCAATAATATAGTAGAATATATTCGTTCTTTTTAGTTCATTCTGAAAGCATTTCCTTTAATTTTTTAAATCCTTCTGTGAGGAAAAGCAAATTGTTAAGAATTTACATCAGAGAAAGGCCACATGGTATATCTTTTAGGATTGAATCGGAACACATGTTAGAAGGCAAATCTTATTTGGTATCATGGGATCATTAGAGTTAGAGTTGTAAATATGGGATAGGCTTGTTGGGATGGACTAGCCTAACTCATAATTTGATAGGGTTAGGCTACAATTTTTGGAACCCATTTGAGAAAAGGGATTTTTTAGCCCGGCCTCAATAGGTGTGCCGACTTTTTGGTCTTGAGAAATATGGATAGGGATAGTCGGTGGGCCAAATAAAATTAATTAAAAAATTAAAATACAAAAAAGTATTAAAATTAACAAGAGTATAAACTCAAAATCTTGTTAAGTTTGGGATATTATAATTTAAATACAATTTTTTTAATAAAAGATCTACTACGTAAAATAATAATTCCCAATATATTTCTAACGAATCACTTCGTAAGCCATACCCTATTGAATATTGTCATATATTTTGTGTTTTATTATGATCATTAGAAAATAATTAGATTAATATTTATATTTAGCTATTTATGCTTTTACTTGAAATCAAACTTAATAAGTGTTATAAAGATAATTTTATGCGTCATGCTGGGGATAATTCTTATTCGCGCGGTCTTATTCATGCCCTTAGGTGTGACATTTATCTATGCTAACTCAATCTTTGCTCTGGATAAGATTGTATTTATATGGCATCTTGAATCATAGCTTTGCTCATTAATTAGGAGCGGGAAGCTTTACGAATTGCACCGACAAAATAGTTTAATTGAGCATTAAGTTCATTTATCCTTCCAGGTTCTTGAATGGGTTCTTTTCGGCCCATCGTTTTTGTTGGATGCATCTGGAAACTATGAATCCCCATGAATGATTTATTTTCTCTTTCAAGGAGTTTTTTGGCAACTAGCATAGAACTGATTGTGTTTGGAAAAAAGATCATGTTATATGTCATTCACCGTTATAGTTTATTGACAAATACGTCGTCATATGGAATGCGGATAAAGGCACAAGGATGTTTGTTTGGTTTTGCCAGCCTTAGGGAGATTGTTATTTTAGTTGTTGGTTATGACACACAAGGTAATATCCTTAGCTCAGCTAAACTTTACAATTGGAGGAAGAAAAATAGATTAGATTATAGAGCATGAACATGCCACGTAAGAGGTATTTTGAGTATTCATGGATGGAACTTCTATGTGATAAGAGGCGTTAGAGGAGCTTAATCAAAGTAGTTTACTAGTTTCCGAATCATACTTCTCCACACAATTCAACAACCTTGATTTAGCTCCTCAAATGCCTCTTATCATATAAAACATTTCATCTAGTTGGCAAGAGAAAATAAATCATTCACATGGATATATAGTTTGCAAATGCATCCAACGATTGTGATGGGGTTGAAAACACCCGTTCAAGAACCCAGTAGGTGAAATAGACTTAATGCTCAATCACAACCTTTTGTAGCCGCAATTTGTAAAGTTATCTGCTCTTAATTAATGAGTGAAATATATGATTCAAGATTTCATGGCACTATAAGATTATATAGATAAAAGAATGAAACAACATATAGACATATCACGCTTAATGGCATGAATAAAAGAGTGTGAATTAGAATTCTCCCCAGCATGACGTTGATGGCCAGCTTCCTGATCAGGGGATGCTGAAGAGTTATTCAATGATAGGGACACTTCACCACTATTTAAAGAGTTGTATTGATATGATATACATTGCAATTTTTCATTCTTATGTCATTAGCCAATGATAATTTGCCACATTGAATTTCTATCCTATCAAAATTATTATTCACCCAAATTCCTCATTATATTAATAAGTATATTGGAATGTGATTAGAACTATAGAATCGTAATAACAATACTCAAACAACTTATCTACAATGGAAATATTGAAATAATAAGTAACTAAGATAGAAATAATAATTGGAATGAAAAGCTTTTAGACACTAGAAGAAGAAGAGAGGAACAAACATATTTCTCTAATTTGTAACTCTTTTGTGTTAACTCCGAGACTGATTTTACTAATTTATAATTGGTACTGGTCCCAAATAGAACTTCTCAACATTTCAATCTACTCAATAATCTTATATGGATGAGTAGATTCTGATGTTGTCAATTAGTTCACAACATATTTCATGTTTCTTTCTCTCTGATAATCCAAAACAAGACTAGTATTCTAACATATCATTTGTATTCAATCCTAAAAGAAACACTATTTTCAAGACCTTTATCTAATCTGGATTCTCATTCATGTGCTTTCCTGACAAGTGGATTTGAAAAAAGAAGGGAAAAGCTGGTCAAAATGAACTGAAAAAAAATATTTTCTATTGTGTTTTTTGAAATTCTACCAAAGTGTCTGATAGAAATTATGAAAGCATTTGATCAGTGAGATATATGTTTTATAACCAAAGGAGGAAGATATAATTAAATGGCTTAGAAAAAAGTGCCAAAAGAATAAGTAACGAAGTTTAGATCGTTAATTCTATTTTTACAAACAAGTAGTCTTCCCTTTATTTCTCTTAATGGCGCTCAACACAAGCATAAGAATTCAAAACATAAGTTATTAGCATATCTCCATCCTTCCTTCCACGACCCTATTTATTAGGTCATGATGAAACCTACGACACCAACCAGTAGGTAAGCCTAACCCTTAACTTGGAGTCATAGGCAATGGTCTACCAAGAGAAAGTCAACAAAAAGAAGCATAAAACTTGTAACCAAGTTAAGAAAGAGTAATCAACATAAATGTAATACAAGGAACCATCCCAAAACTTGGAATCAATCAACAATCAGGGATATAATGAAAATAAGAGTACAAAGCTATTACAAATACAAAACGAGAACAATATGTCACTAAATATGTAAAATTCCAGAAAATGTACTCGTCTAGTGAAGAGTCTATTTATTTTTAAGAATAGGTATTGGGGTACATAGGCATCCTAAGGCCCAATATTGCGTAATATTGGGAATATTAGAGATTGTTGGCTTAAGGGTGTTAGCCAATTTCTATGTATTAAGATATACTTTGCTGTTCAAATTCCCCAATTCAAGCCTGTTTAGGAATTGTACCGGCAATGAATACCCTAAACTAATAAAATTTTCATTCCTTAGATTCCACAATTAGGTATGAGGCATCCAAGTGTCAAGCCTAGGTACCATAGAACATGATTATTTAAAATGATCATGTAGAGTAAGTAGTGCCCAAGTATATAGTGAGGATCCTTGGGACAACAAGAAATGAGCATCAACACATGTGCAACCCATGTGCAAGCACATGTGCAAGAATTTGGTTAGGGCGGTTAGGGGCAGGCGCACATGTGGGTGTCAAGCCATGTGGGGCAGGCACACATGTGGGTGTCAAGCCATGTGGGTGTCAGTTCTCTTGGAATCTATAGCTTTTGAAGGTTTGTAAGACGTGAAGAACAACCTTGTTGAACTTGAGAAAGTACACAAAGAAGGTTTGACCAACCTCAAACTTGAGCTCACTGAAGCTGTCTCTTCTCATTATAGAGAGTTTGAAGACTTGAAAAGGCAGGTTGATGAGACTGTCGAGGCGGGGGTTGCTTCTCCCGTGACTACACATGATACATGTATTGAGGTTTCCAAACCCAAAGAATTTTGTGATGACAGGAGTACTCAAAATGTTGAGAACTTTTTGTGGCATATGGATGCCTACTTCGAACATGTTAATATGCACAGTGAGGCTGCCAAAATCTGAACGACTGCCATTTATTGGACCGATACAGCGATGCTGTGGTGGCCGAAGAAAAAGTCGGACATAGACAGGGGGTTTTGTGTTATTGATGATTGCGATCAACTCAACGAGGAGCTTAAGTGATAGTCATATCCACATAACATTGTCCATGAGGCTCATTGAAAGTTGAGGTGGTTAAAATAAACTTCCTCTATTCGGTACTATGTGAAATAGTTCACAAAGTTGACCCTCAGATTCCGAGTTTAACAAGTGATGACTTGATGTTGTATTTCTTGGATTGCCTCAAAAAATGGTCCAAACAAGAAGTCCAAAGGCGACAAGTCCACGACATGGATGAAGCGATTGTAGTTCCGCTAGCTCAAGATCATGTGTCGAATTATTATTATCATGTAAATTGAGTTGCCTTGAGGCATAAAATATCATATTACCACGTTGCATGAGAAAAAAACCCAAACCTACTAGGGATGAGTCAGAATACATGAAAAAATGTTCATTTCCCTTTGTAAAGTCAACATCGGAGCGGAGGTAAGCTTTTTCTTCAATACTTTAAAGCCTTTCTCACAAGCTTCCGTCCACTCAAATTTAGCTTTCTTTTTGGTTAGGGCTATCAAAGGAGAAGCAACAGAGGAGAACCCTTAACAAATCTCCTATAATAGTCGACTAAGCCCAATTTTTTTTGATATTTGTTGGTGATAATATTCTACAAAAATTCTTGAAGGAGTCTGTCTTTTTTGGATCAACCTCTATACCCTTTGTTGACACTATGTGACCTAGGAACGCCAACGATTTCAACCAAAATGCAGACTTATTGAAATTTTTGAACACTTGGTGATATTTTAGGGTTTTTGATTCAATTCTCAAATGCTTCATGTGATTATCCTCACTTCTAGAATGTACCAAGATATCATCGATAAACACAATGAAGAACATTTCTAGAAATTTCCAAAACACTCTATTGATAAGGTCCATGAATGTCGTCGTGGCATTAGCTTGTCCAAATGACATCACAAGGGACTTATAGTTCCCATACGTAGTTCGAAATCCATTTTAAGAATGTCAATCTATCTCACACTACTTTGATAGGAGCATGAACGAAGGTCGATGTTTGAAAAGTTATTTGCCTTTGACTTTTATTGAACAAGTCATCAATTCTCGGAAGAGGATACTTATTATTTATAGTGATCTTATTAAATTTGCGATAGTCAATACACATTCTTAAGTACCCATTTTTATTTTTCACAAACAATACCAGAACACCCCACGAAGATATGTTTGGCTGAATAAAACCCTTGTCTAGTAAATCCTTAAGCTGAGATTTCAATTCCTTCAATTCGGTTGGAGCTATCCGACAAGGAGGGATAGATATTGGGTCAGTATCCAGCATAAGATCAATGTCAAAATCTATTTGTTATTTGGGAGGAATACCAAGAAAGTCATTAAGAAAGACTTCATAAAATTTCCTCACTAGGGGGACCGACTCCAATGGAGGGACTTCGGTTCAAAATCTTTTACCCTGACAATGTGATACATGCACCCCTTTGCAATCATCTTTCTATCTTTTATGTATTATAGAAATTGACCTCTAGGAATAATGTTTCACCCTTTCCAATATACAATGGATTCATTTGGGAATTTGAATCTAATTACCCGAGTTCTACAATCAATGGAGGCATAACATGGATACAACCAATCCATGCCCAACATTACATCGAAATCAAGCATGACTATTTCTACCAAATCAACCACAGTGACTCTATGCGATGATGAAATAGGGCAACTCCTGTAGACACTCTTATCTAACACCGACTCACCAACTGAGGTAGAAACCAAAAAAGGTTCATCTACACATCGGTGAGTACATAAAATTTCATAGCCACTAAAGGAGTTACAAAAGAAAAAGTTGCATCGGGGCTGACAATGTATAAACATTAATTGAAAATACTTTCAACATACCGGTGACAACATCTGGAGGTATCTCTTGATCAAATCGAGATTGGAGAGCATAGAAATGATTCTTCTTTGGAGCATCATCATTAGAACCACTTTCTTGTGCTTGTTTGTTCTCCCTCTTGAGCTCTTAAGATGGGAAAATCACGTTTCATATGATGACTTTTCCAACCACTACAGCAATTACCCGTGCTAACTAGTCACTTGTCTTCATTGTTTGTACCACACTTATCATCAACTTATCCTATGTTTTTGTATTGTTAAAGTCTAGTAGTAGTTCATATAGCCGGTAAGCCTATATTCCATATGAATATGAAACATATAGAGGTGGGTTGTCAATTTGTAAGGAACAACTTGCAAGATTGGATCATTAATATTCAATATGTCTCAACCATGAACAATTAGTTGATGCGCTCACCAAGTACTTGACAAGGATCAACCATATTGCAATACTTTGAAAGTTGGCTATGATGTTAACAACTATGCATGGTTAGAGATTTAGTTAGTTAGTTAGTTTTGTATAAAAAAATTAGTTAGTATTGTACTTTTACTCACTTTCATTCAATAACACAAAAGTTATTTTTGTCCTCTCTCGTTTCTATTTCTTCAGCTTTTCTTCTTTCTCAAGCTTCGATTGAAGCTCAAGTGAGCTCATCAAAGAAGTTTTTGTCTTAGTAGCTGATGGAACAAGAACTTATGTTATTACTATGTGATCCGTTGCATGTTTTGGGTTCTTGGATTCTATAAAATTGGCATTTGCTTAAGTTTGAGTTTGTACTGGCTATAAGTTAGTCATGCTACTGTCTTTATGATATTCAACTAATATCTTCAAGTTATATTTGGTATTCTTGTTTATTGAAGATATTGGTTTTCATTTTATAGGTTACTTACACAAAACTCTTTGAACTAATACAAATAGTTGTTGTCTAGAATCTTTCACTTCAAATCTTTAGTCACTTTTTGCATAATATAAGGCTGTACATCGATCGGTTTGGTTCAATTAATATTTTATTGGTTTTTAGTTTTTAAATATTGTTAACTAATACGATATTTTTTATTTTTTATTTTTGGTTTATCAATTTTTTATCTTTAGTGTTTAGAATTTCAATTTAACTAATAAGAAAATGCTCATAAAATAGATATATGATTTCTACAATAATTTCGTGCCACATAAAACAGAAACATTAGTATGTAACATAAAAAGAAAATTATAAGTGCAACACAAATAAAAAAATTAGGACAATAATGTTAATTCAAGGATAAAGGCAAATATAGTAATTAGTAAGGTACAAATATCAATATTTAATATTTATATAAAGGTAAAGGAGTAAATTAGAACAAACTTAATGGGTCATCGGTTAATCTAATATTAAAAATCAAAGTAAAATAGGTAACTCGGTAATTTTTTATAAAACCATTAAAAACTCATTAACACAATAACAATAAGCCAATAACATTTTTTGGGTACAATTTTTGCAAACCCCTAATTAATCCACTCATTACGTTCTATGTCCTTTTGTTGTGCATCGACAATAAGAATTACATCAAACTTCTTAAGTGATTCAAAAAGATACCACAACTATACATAAAATTATACAAAATCTTGACCACCAAAAATCCACATGTTATATATGAAGGTTTCTTTGTTGACAAATGTAGTTAGTTTTGATAGACTTCAATGTATAATATCCATAATCAACTAGTGTTGACGCAATAAATTTTTGGAATGTTGTAGTAAAAAAGTGAAAACATAGAAAAATACTTGTGGAGAATGTTAGTTTTTTTTTTGTTTGAAAAGGTACGGTCTAAGAAAGACACAGAGAATGTTGTTAGAATAATGTACAAGTGAGTAAAAGAGTTAAAAGGAGATAAATTTTGATGTCATGTATAATGATCAAAAGACAATGCCATTGGTGAGTTTTTTATGAAAATCAAATGAACTTTTGAATTTAATCAACACATTTCACAAGAAAAGAATAAAGAATGTTGTTTTAAAGCGTAATTTAATTAACACAGTTCCTCCATTTTCATATATTTTTGGCATTTAGAGTGTCACGACCCAAATCGGGGCCGCGACTGGCACCCACATTTACCCTCTATGTGAGCGAACCAACCCATATAACCTTAACATTTCAATGTATAACAACAGAAAATAATGCGGAAGACTTAAACTCATTAATAAAAACAATCCAAAACTATTATTATTATCCCCAAAATCTGGAAGTCATCATCACAAGAACATCTATTTCAAATTACTAAACTAAGAATGTCTAAGAACTAAAAATACATAAAAGCTAGTCCATGCCGGAAGTTCAAGGCATCAAGACTTGAAGAAGAAGATCCAGTCCAAGCTAGACGCATTAGCTCACCCTGAATTTCCGAAGGTAGTGAAGACTGGCTAGATCTACGGTTGAGTTGAAGTTGACGGAACGTTTGCTGCATTCCACAAATAACAAAGAAGAAAACATAAAAGTAGGGGGTCAGTACAACCACAAGTACTGAGTAGATATCATCGGCCAACTCAAAATAGAAAACAGTATATATCAGTTAATATCATAAATCAACTATAAACTCAACATGTAACAACAACAAGTACTATAATCATCAATAAGTACCATTAAGTTCATCCATGAGGGCTCAAGCCTCAATACCATGCCCATTTGGGAATTAAGTTCATTATGTTGAGTATATTATCATCTTTCAAGATTCATTATCTTTCTTCCTCTTGTGTCGGTACGTGACAATCCGATCCCCTACCACTATGTGTCGGTACGTGACACTCCGATCCCCTATATGTGTCGGAACGTGACACTCCGATCCCCTATATGTGTCGGAACGTGACACTCCGATCCCCTATATGTGTCGGAACGTGACACTCCGATCCCTTAATTCTCTGTGTCGGTTCGTGACACCCGTCCCACTAATACTATGTGTCGGAACGTGACACTCCGATCCACTAATACTATGTGTCGGAATATGACACTCCGATCCACTAATACTACGTGTCGGAACGTGACACTCCGATCCACTAATCTCATTATATCCGTTCATCAAGCCTTCTCTATACCAAGGCATCATCAATCCCATTACTTTAATTCATCAAGCCTTCTTTTATACCAAGGCATTATCATTAATAAGTAGATTAAAGTTTCTTTCAAGATTTGGGATTCAATGGTTTTCATCATGCTTGTTTTATCAAAATCACATAATCATATTCATGCAAGCATACAATTAAGCATATAGACAGGTTTACAATACCACCAATACATATCATTCACTATTAAGAGTTCACTACGAGTATCGTAAAAGAACCATAACCTACCTCCACCGAAGAATTGGGATCAACAAGCAATTTCCCAAGCTTTGATATTCTTCTTCCTCGTTCGACTCTCTCTCTCAATCGATCAATCTCTCTCTCTCTTTTCTTTTCTCTTTTTCTTATTCAAACCCTCTTTCTTTTACCCTAATTAACATATAATTAAGTGTAAAAGATGACAATAATACCCACTAATTAATCCAAAGTTACCTCTTTTATCCCTCAAGAGTTTGAGTTATTAATATTAACCCTCAATCTTTATAATTAAAGAAAGAATAGTCCAAAACGACCCTTAAAACGTGTAGAGGAATCCTATTCTGCCTGGGATTTGCGCAACCTGTGACGGGCCGTCGTGCCTGCGACGGTCCGTCACGATGGTCGTCGCAGCCTCCCAAAATCCAGGTGAACTGTGACGGCCCGTCACACCAGTGACGGTCCGTCCTGCACCTCCGTCCTGACGGTCAGAAACTCGTTTCTTGTACCAAATTCTCAAAAGTTGAAGTGTTTTGCAACGGGAACTCACGATGGTTCGTCGTGGATGTGACGGCACGTCCTGCAGGTCCATCACAATTTACAGAGAGTCGATTTTCAGTATACAATTTCAGAATTCTAAGTATGCTGAAACGATGCACCCTCGACGGGCCGTCGTGCCTGTGACGGTCCGTCGCAGTGCCCGTGGTCTTGGCCAGTTTTTCCAGAATTAAAATGTGCTGCTCAAAACGACTAAACAGGTCGTTACAATAGATACCAATTTACCCATCGTTCGTCCCCGAACGATCAAAAGAAGAAAAACAATGGCGAAAAGGAGTACCTGAATCTGTAAACAGATGTGGGTATTTTTCTTGCATATCTGCCTCCTTCTCCCAAGTAGCTTCTTCAACCGGTCGATTCTTCCATTGGACCTTGATGGATGCAATTTCTCTCGACCTCAACTTGCGAACCTCTCTATCTAAAATAGCAACTGGTTCCTCCTAATAAGTCAAATTCTCATCAAGCAAAACTGAATCCCAACGGATGATGTAGTTTCCATCTCCGTGGTATCTTTTCAACATGGATAGGTGAAATACCGGATGCACTCCGGACAGCCCTGGGGGCAAGGCTAATTCATAAGCCACCTCCCCTATTCGCTTAAGCACTTCAAATGGTCCAATATACCTTGGACTTAACTTACCTCTTTTACCAAACCGCATCACCCCTTTCATGGGTGAAACCTTCAACAAGACTTGTTCACCTTCCATGAACTCCAAGTCTCTAACCTTCCGGTCTGCATACTCCTTTTGTCTACTTTGCGCCGCTAGAAGCTTATCTTGAATGCGCTTCACCTTATCTAACGAATCCCTCAAGAGGTCAGTACCCCAAGGTCTAACCTCAAATGCATCAAACCACCCAATGGGAGATCTACACCTCCTCCCATACAATGCTTCAAATGGAGCAATATCAATACTGGAGTGATAGCTATTATTGTATGAAAACTCTGCCAAAGGTAAGAAGCTATCCCAATGGCCACCAAACTCTATCACGCATGCACGAAGCATATCCTCCAACACTTGAATCGTTCGCTCCGACTGACCATCGGTCTGAGGGTGAAATGCAGTGCTAAGGTCCAACCTAGTACCCAATTCGGCATGCAATGTTTTCCAAAACATAGAAGTAAACTGCGTACCTCTATCTGATATGATGGATAGTGGAACCCCATGCAATCGAACGATTTCTGAGATATAGATTTTTGCTAACTTCTCTGCATTGTAAGTCACCTTGACCGGAATGAAATGAGCAGACTTAGTTAACCTATCAACAATCACCCAAATGGAGTCATACTTACCCATTGTCTTTGGAAGACCAACCACAAAGTCCATTGCGATTCTCTCCCACTTCCATTCAGGAATGGGCATTCTCTGAAGCGTTCCTCCGGGCCTCTGGTGTTCATACTTTACTTGTTGACAGTTTGGACATTTGGCAACAAACTCAACAATATCTCGCTTCATTCTACTCCACCAGAAGTGTTGCTTTAGGTCGCGATACATCTTGGTTGCACCAGGATGTATAGAATATCCGGAACTATGAGCCTCTGTAAGAATAGTGGTGATCAAATCACCGATGCGGGGTACACATACCCTTCCCTTAATCCTCAAAACACCTTCCTCATCGATTGTTGCTTCTTTAGCCTCTCCTTGCAACACCTTATCTCGAATCCGGATCAATTTCTCATCATCAAACTGCTTCCCCTTAATCTTGTCAAGGAAAGAGGATCTTGCCTCCACACAAGCTAACAATCCTCCCTTCTCATTTAATTCTAATCTCATGAGGTCATTAGCCAAAATCTGCACTTCTCTAGCCAATGGGCGTCTAGAAGCTTGCAAATGAGCTAGACTTCCCATGCTTCCGGCCTTTCTACTCAAGGCATCTGCCACCACGTTCGCTTTTCCCGGATGATACAGAATAGTGATGTCGTAGTCCTTCAGTAGTTCCATCCATATCCTCTATCTCAAATTCAAATCTTTCTGAGTAAAGACATACTGTAGACTACGATGATCCGTATAGACTTCACACTTAACCCCATATAGATAGTGCCTCCATTGCTTCAATGCAAATACTACCGCGGCCAATTCCAAGTCATGAGTTGGATAGTTACGTTCATGCACTTTTAATTGTCTTGAAGCATAAGCAATCACGTTCTTCTCTTGCATTAGCACTGCACCCAAACCCGAATAGGATGCATCACAATAAACAATGAAGTTCTTACCCTCTACTGGCAAGGTAAGGATAGGCGCGGTAGTCAACAAAGTCTTGAGTTTCTGAAAACTTTCTTTGCACTCATCCGACCATACAAATGGAACATTCTGCTTAGTCAAGTTCGTCAATTGGGAAGCGATAGAAGAGAATCCCTTGACAAAGCGGCGGTAGTAGCTAGCTAACCCAACAAAACTCCGTATTTCTGACACATTAGTGGGTCTTACCCAATTCTTCACTGTCTCAATCTTTGAAGGATCCACCATCACCCCATCCTTAGAAACCACGTGCCCCAAGAAGGACACTGCATCTAGCCAAAACTCACACTTAGAGAACTTGGCATAAAGCTTTCTCCCTCAACATTTCCAACACAATTCTCAAATGCTCCTCATGTTCCTTCTTACTTTTAGAGTATACCAGTATATCATCTATAAATACGATCACAAAGAGGTCCAAATATGGCTTAAAAATCCCATTCATCAAGCTCATGAAAGCAGCGGGGGCATTTGTAAGAACAAAGGACATCACTACAAATTCATAATGCCCATACCTAGTCCGAAAAGTAGTCTTTGGCACATCCGTTGCCCGTATTTTCAATTGATGATAACCGGATCTCAAGTCAATTTTAGAGAAGACACAAGCACCTTGTAACTGATCGAACAAGTCATCAATGCGAGGAAGAGGATACTTGTTCTTAATAGTTACCTTGTTCAGTTGTCTATAGTCTATGCACATCCGAAAACTCCCATCCTTCTTCTTCACAAACAAAACCGGAGCACCCCAAGGAGATGCACTTGGTCTAATGAAGCCTTTACTCAACAACTCTTGAAGTTGAGCCTTTAACTCTCTTAATTCGGCGGGAGCCATTCTATAAGGGGGTATAGAAATGGGGCGAGTGCCTGGTTCCAAATCAATGCAGAAATCAATATCCCTATCCGGTGGCATGCCAGGAAGATCTGCAGGGAACACATCCAAAAACTCACGGACTACCGAAACTGACTCAATCGAGGGTACTTGGGTAGTGGCATCCTTGAGATGTGCCAAGAAAGCTAAACACCCTTTACTCACCATTTTCTTAGCGCGAAGAAAGGAGATGATGCGCACCGGATTGGAAGTGTAGTCACCCTCCCACACTAACGGGTCTGTCCCAGGCTTAGCTAACGTCACCGTTTTAGCATTACAATCCAAGATCTCAAATTGAGGAGAAAGCCAAGTCATACCCAGAATTACATCGAAGTCACCCATTTCTAAAATAACCAAGTCTACATAAGTGTTGCTCCCCACAAAATTCACCAAACAAGACCTATATACCTTTTCAACTACCACAGACTCACCCACCGGAGTAGAAACACGAATAGGCGTGTCAAGTAATTCACAATGTAAATTTAGACCATTAGCAAATGATGAAGATACGTATGAAAACGTGGAGCCAGGGTCAAATAATACAGATGCCATGCAATCACAAACCAGAAGATTACCTGTGATAACAGCATCAGACGCCTCCGCTTCGGATCTCCCAGGGAAAGCGTAACAATGGGCCCTATCACCAGTCTGTCCGTTTCCCCTACCATGTTGTGTCGTAGTGGCTCCAATTTGCCCATCTCCTCTGCCGTTGTGGTGACCACCATTACCTCGACCACCACGTCCCCTAGAAAAGCAGCCTCTACCATGACCACCCCTACCTCTAGCTATTGGGGCTCTGTAACTCTGTTTTGGACAATTCCTCCTAACATGTCCAATCTCCCAACATCCATAACACTCTCTGGAGTCAGGCATGGGTCTCTCTGAGAAGTGTTGACCGGTCTGAGGTGGACCCCCAACTACAGTCTGTAGTGAAGACTGAATTGGTCGACTTGAGTAACCTCCGGAGCTCTGTCCTCTAGAGTAAGAACCATTAAACTCACCTCCCCTTCGAAACCTTTTTGATGTCGATGTCGTGGTGAAGTCATCTGGCTTCACTCCTTCCACTTCTATCACAAAGTCTACCACCTCTTGGAAGGAGGTTGCCGTAGCCGCTACCTGTAGGGCTGAAATCCGCAATTCTGACCTCAACCCGTTCACAAAACGGCGAATCCGCTCTTGTGGACTGAAACAAAGTTGAGTGGCATACCTTGATAAAGCACGAAACTTAGCCTCATATGCGTTAACCGTCATCCTACCTTGCTCGAGACTCAAGAACTCATCCCTTTTTCTATCTCTCAAAGTCCTTGGGATATACTTCTCCATAAACATGGTAGAGAAGGATGCCCAAGTCATGGGTGTGGCCTCTGTCGGTTGACACTCGACATGTGATCGCCACCACATTTTGGCGTTCCCTTGAAACTGATAGCTTACGAACTCAACGCCAAACCGTTCTACTATCCCCATCTTGTGTAGTAGCTCATGACAATCAACCAGAAAATCATTAGCATCTTCAGATTCTGCACCCTTGAAGACTGGAGGTTTCAATTTCAAGAACTTACTGAAAAGTTCGTGTTGATCGTTTGTCATTATCGGCCCAGTAGTCAGACGTGGGAATGTGCCTATCTCCAATGAGGCATCCATGCGGGGAGCCATAGTAGCCGCATGTCGTACCTCTGAAACCGGAGGTGTTGGTGCAGAAACCACTGGAGGTGCCTGACCGTGATCAGATAAACCGCTAAGATAAGCGAGAACCTGATTGATCATCTCTGGGGTAGGTTGGGGTGGCAATTCCTCATTCTGCTCTTGTTCATTCTCCCCATCCTCCCCTTCTCTTACCACTTCCTCAGTCGGTGGAGGAGTCACTGCCCTAGCATCAGATGGGCTAGGTGCTCGTCCTCTTCCTCTAGAGGACGTCCTCCCACGACCTCTACTACGGCCTCTTGCCGCTGCTCTTCCTCGAGCCACAGCCCCAGTGGCTGGCTCAGATATTTCTTGCTGTGCCGTTGTTGGTGCTGGTGCGGTCGTTGCTCTAGTTCTAACCATCTGCGAAATAGAGTGAAGATGGTCAGATACCAATTCGTATCGCCTAGATACCAATTGGACTCAAGTAGTAGCACGAAAGAAAGAATGAAAGAGTGAAGTTTTCCTAAAGTTTTATAGCCTCTCAAGGAAAAGTAAAGGCGTCCCCCTACCATTCCATAAGACTCTACTAGACCTGTTCTTGTGTGATGAGACCAACGAACCTAATGCTCTGATACCAAGTTTGTCACGACCCAAATCGGGGCCGCGACTGGCACCCACATTTACCTTCTATGTGAGCGAACCAACCCATATAACCTTAACATTTCAATGTATAACAACAGAAAATAATGCGGAAGACTTAAACTCATTAATAAAAACAATCCAAAACTATTATTATTATCCCCAAAATCTGGAAGTCAACATCACAAGAACATCTATTTCAAATTACTAAACTAAGAATGTCTAAGAACTAAAAATACATAAAAGCTAGTCCATGCCGGAAGTTCAAGGCATCAAGACTTGAAGAAGAAGATCCAGTCCAAGCTAGACGCATTAGCTCACCCTGAATTTCCGAAGGTAGTGAAGACTGGCTAGATCTACGGTTGAGTTGAAGTTGACGGAACGTTTGCTGTATTCCACAAATAACAAAGAAGAAAACATAAAAGTAGGGGGTCAGTACAACCACAAGTACTGAGTAGATATCATCGGCCAACTCAAAATAGAAAACAGTATATATCAGTTAATATCATAAATCAACTATAAACTCAACATGTAACAACAACAAGTACTATAATCATCAATAAGTACCATTAAGTTCATCCATGAGGGCTCAAGCCTCAATACCATGCCCATTTGGGAATTAAGTTCATTATGTTGAGTATATTATCATCTTTCAAGATTCATTATCTTTCTTCCTCTTGTGTCGGTACGTGACACTCCGATCCCCTACCACTATGTGTCGGTACGTGACACTCCGATCCCCTATATGTGTCGGAACGTGACACTCCAATCCCCTATATGTGTCGGAACGTGACACTCCGATCCCCTATATGTGTCGGAACGTGACACTCCGATCCCTTAATTCTATGTGTTGGTTCGTGACACCCGTCCCACTAATACTATGTGTCGGAACGTGACACTCCGATCCACTAATACTATG
The DNA here is from genome assembly GCA_027705065.1 of Solanum peruvianum. Taxonomy (NCBI): domain Eukaryota; kingdom Viridiplantae; phylum Streptophyta; class Magnoliopsida; order Solanales; family Solanaceae; genus Solanum; species Solanum peruvianum. Next base: position 27,640,096 of record JAKWJD010001756.1, on the reverse strand, counting down.
TGTCGGAACGTGACACTCCGATCCACTAATACTACGTGTCGGAACGTGACACTCCGATCCACTAATCTCATTATATCCGTTCATCAAGCCTTCTCTATACCAAGGCATCATCAATCCCATTACTTTAATTCATCAAGTCTTCTTTTATACCAAGGCATTATCATTAATAAGTAGATTAAAGTTTCTTTCAAGATTTGGGATTCAATGGTTTTCATCATGCTTTTTTTATCAAAATCACATAATCACATTCATGCAAGCATACAATTAAGCATATAGACAGGTTTACAATACCACCAATACATATCATTCACTATTAAGAGTTCAGTACGAGTATCGTAAAAGAACCATAACCTACCTCCACCGAAGAATTGGGATCAACAAGCAATTTCCCAAGCTTTGATATTCTTCTTCCTCGTTCGACTCTCTCTCTCAATCGATCAATCTATCTCTCTCTTTTCTTTTCTCTTTTTCTTATTCAAACCCTCTTTCTTTTACCCTAATTAACATATAATTAAGTGTAAAAGATGACAATAATACCCCACTAATTAATCCAAAGTTACCTCTTTTATCCCTCAAGAATTTGAGTTATTAATATTAACCCTCAATCTTTATAATTAAGGAAAGTTTAGTCCAAAACGACCCTTAAAACGTGTAGAGGAATCCTATTCTGCCTGGGATTTGCGCAACCTGTGACGGGCCGTCGTGCCTGCGACGGTCCGTCACGATGGTCGTCGCAGCCTCCCAAAATCCAGGTGAACTGTGACGGCCCGTCACACCAGTGACGGTCCGTCCTGCACCTCCGTCCTGACGGTCAAAAACTCGTTTCTTGTACCAAATTCTCAAAAGTTGAAGTGTTTTGCAACGGGAACTCACGACGGTTCGTCGTGGATGTGACGGCACGTCCTGCAGGTCCGTCACAATTTACAGAGAGTCGATTTTCAGTATCCAATTTCAGAATTCTAAGTATGCTGAAACGATGCACCCTCGACGGACCGTCGTGCCTGTGACGGTCCGTCGCAGTGCCCGTGGTCTTGGCCAGTTTTTCCAGAATTAAAATCTGCTGCTCAAAACGACTAAACAGGTCGTTACATAGAGATTTTTTCTAGAAATGTTAAGTTTTTTATGACCTGCTGGGACTGACATTTTAGTTGTCAGATTGTTCTTTTGTGTTTTATGTAAGTTCCCATATTTTTGACCCTTTAAAACATGAATGGTTGACATTGGTAAAATTTCAAGAACATTGTCTGGATATGCAATATTAACGGTTTAATCACCTCCAAAAGGGACATTTTATAACCATGCTTACATGAGAATTATTTCATCGCTTCACTCTGGAAAGTCAAGTTTGGTTAAGAACAACCTTTCATACGAATCCCAATGTTCCAGTTTTGTTTAAAGCCTCTTTTTTGGATTTTGGATTACAATGGAGCTTGAGTGTGGGACTCACTTTTCATTAAGATGACCTTGGATAGAAGTTTCAATGACCTCATTAAGTTTGGATTGCTGAATTTAGTGTGGCATCATATTTGGTTCATTAGGTCCTGAATTAATCTTAAGGGTTCGTTCAGAGATTTTAAAAAAATAGCAATGTCTGGTATTGCTGGTGCAGATGTTTAGCTACAAAAATTTAGGCTTTTCAAAATGCAATTTCATGAGCTATTGAGCTTATATTGAGCTGATTTTAGTTGTGCTAGTTTGGATTTTTACGTGGCTACATGATTGAGAAATTGGGGAATCTTGGAAGTCATCATTCTGAGGAAACTTCTACCCGAAGGGGTTGCTAAGCATGCTCCTTGAGGTTTTATGGTAGTTTTATTGCATGTGTAGTTTTTGCCCATTCCATGGTTGGATTTGAGTTCATTTTCAGGGTACAAGTTCCTTGTAATATATAGGACCATTTAATGGAATCAATTTTATATTTCCAATGTAGGTCCCACATTCCCATTTCGCTCAAGTTTGGTTCCATTTCCATTCACTGAGAATCTAGTGTCTAAACATATGCAATGATGTTTTGGTCAATAAATTGATAGTGTGACTATATTTAAAGGCATTTGAGATATGGATTAGTCATTTTTAATGGATTTCAAGCGAGCATAATGGCCTTTGATGTAGGCTTCAATTTATTTTCTTGATTGGGCTTTTTAGATAATGTATAATGTAGATTGCATGTGAATTAGGATTCTATTTGCCAGTTATTAGTTATCTTGCTTCTCATTCTATATTTTCTTCATTTCGGATCTTTGGTCCTTTATGCATACTAGGGTTTTGGACTTATGAGTGATTAACAACGTATAAATAGTAATTAAGCAATCTTCGAATAGTGTTTTGCATGCATTGATAATTTTTTTTCGTTTAAAAGTCTATTTAGCGATTGTAAATGTTAAAACTTGCCTTGTTGCTACGTTCCGGAACAAGGATGTAGTTAATAAGAAAAAAATTAAACATAAATTTAATGTGATACTATCTAATAGTCTAGTGTCGATTGGTGCGAGGGTGAAAACTAAGTCATACATCAATGTGATGCCTTATATGACGTAAAGGTAAGGTTTAGTAAATTATACATACATAATTGGAACAAGGTGGGGGTGAAATTCTCTAGATGTAGGACCAAGGATGTAAAAATACATAACTTATCACTTTGCATGAAAAACACTAGGAAAAGATTTCTAATACTAGTATTACCGCGTTATGAACTTGTGGGGAACACGTACACCCTAGTTACTTTCTCATCTTGATAATAACCGAGGTTAACTCTTGCTTACTTGATAATTACATAATCTTAGGAATTTGTTTCACAAATCCCCCCTTTGTACTTACTTGTTTCGGAAATACTTTGACTAAGAGAATATAGTTGTGGGTTAAAGTTAACTCTAAACCATATTCCTCGGGGGATCGACCCCGACCTATTAGTTGGGTTCTTTACTTGATAACGATTGTTATAGCTTATTTAAGGAGGTGTAATTTGAGCATATCAATAATTATACATGAAAGGTAACTTATCAAATTACTTATTCATTTTTTAAAAATTAATTAAGAGAATTGATGCATTGATTTGGAAAGAATATATTACACCTGCTTTTGAATCTAATCCATATAATTGAACCATATAAAGTAACACTTAATACTCTTAAACTTTTGAGAGTAACTAAGAAAATTAATGCATTGTTTTTTAAAAGAACGAATTATGGTAATTTAATTAAATACCTTCTCTGTTTTAGGATTTAGTATAATTCAATATGATTATCTATTTAATAGTTAATTAATTAAATATTTTATAATATTATGATTGAATATATGGGTAAAATAGTAATCTAAATTTGAACTTTGTACTTTTCCACTTTTAATAAAAATATATGAATGATATTATATTATATTATATGATATGATGATGACGATATATACATTGTTTTATCTATCACAACTTTTCAAAGTATTCCATTATGAGAATTATGAGCATAACTAAAATCAATATAAAGATACTCATATATCACGAATATAATAATTTAATTATTTAAGGACTTAAAGACTTAAATTCTACCATTATGTAATTAAAACGTTAATATTTAATTAAATAATTATTCAAATTAGTAAAAGAACAATATGGTAATTTAACTTTTCACTTTGGAGCTTCCCACTTATACTTTGTTTAATCTTTCATACTCATTTATGGTGTATATTTGAATATGTATCCTTGTTAGGTTTGATTCTTATGGGCTTAGGCTATGTTGGAGAATTTGATGCCCTGGAGAGTATTTTATTGCCCTTGTAGTTGTGATATGCTCCCTGTAGGGCTTCTATTGGGTTGTTCATCTTGTATTGGTGCTTAAGACCTTGGTGGCTCATTGTAGCCATACGTTAGCACTAGATGTGCTTAGTTATTGATAGGAGAAGTATGATTGGGGTAAGGCGTCGTTTGTTGAGTTTTTCTCCCCCTTTTATTTATTCAGAATTTTTTTTCTGGTCACTTTGCTTGTTTTTAGTTGTAGGCTAGTTGTGATCTTTTGATCTTTGACTATATTGTTGGCCCGGGGCCATGTTGAGGACTATTTAGATGACAAATAAGTACTTTCTTACTTGATAAGATGGTTTGATTAGAATTATTTTTATTTGATTGATAGTGCCTTATTTCAATGTTGGTGATGGCCTGCATTGCATTTGTTGTTCACCATCACGTATTTAATGGCATGATCTTGGCTCATATATTTTTGTTCGTAGGGAAATAATATTTTCACTTGACTTTTATTCTAAACAGGCTTTAATGGGATTCGTACCAGTTGCATCACTAGATTTATTAAGTTTGAGACTTATGAGCCATCGTTAACTTGCTCTTTTTTCTTCTTGAGACACTACACATGTCTGGGATATGCTTAGTTCTAAACTGACTAGCTGACACGTTGACGTTCTTTAATTCGTGATTTTTGCTACTCTTGATTCTCTATAGAGTTGATCCCTACTATTTGCATATTAAAGTTCTGGTCTTCTCATCTATGTAGTCGATTAATTTCAAGACCTGTATTCAGGCCCAAGCAATGTACACAAACTTCCCATTTCCACTTTGAGCCCATCTAGCCGTGAGACTCACAATATGGAGTTAGGTGTTTACACTTGGTTACTAATGGTCCTACTGCATACTCTGCATTCATATACATTGCTTAACAGCAATATACTTGTTTTTTATTGCACCCTTAAGTATATGGGGGCAGCTATGCCTGTTGTTTTTAGCTTCCAGGCTTATGGGGGTCTGACTAGGTTATGGTTTGATTATATTATGTTCTATGTTGTTATTGATCGGTTAGCTGATAGGATTTTTCTTTTGAATTTTGGTTCTTAATCCTCCTGAACAGGAGTAGTTGACTTTGTATCTTAGTTTGATTTTGATTAGGTTGTCGTCTTGAATTCCAAGTATGTTCTTGATCCTTATTCCTTGTGTTATGCAATCTCATGTTTAGTATATGTGCTACACTTTCCTTATTACTTGTTGCTTACACTTGTCTTATCTTTGATCTTAGTCGACCATGAGTACCGTTTTTGGCGCTCATACTACACTTCTACTCCATGTAGATCATAGTTTGGGTTCTCACTTTTGATTTGGAGTCTTACGGAGCATATTAGAGTTCGAAAACTAGGATGATATCTTGGCATTCAGTAGAGTCACTGGTTTATGTCTGCTTTGGCTAGACTTTGAGTTGACACCCGTTTTGATAGAGTTATAACCCATCTCTATATGTCTATTCGATTAATATATTTTAAAACTTATCTTTTCAGTTATATGCTCACAATTATGTATAAATTTTATATATACTTTAGTAATTCATAATTAATAAAATTATTATTATTAAATTTATCAATTGCTAAATTTAAAATAATTATTTTGTTTTTCGAAGCGTAGGTGTCTTTTCAGGTGGAAAATGTATTTATTTATGTGAAAATTTATATTCATTTATTTAAATATGTGTAGCATATCTTATTAATTAAATAGCGATCTTTTTAATCTTCCTTCAAATTATTTAAATCATAACCTATTCTTTCAAATTTATTACAATTCTAGAATTCTTTATTTAATTTAAAGTCTAATCCTACACAATAACTTGTCAATTTTGATCTATTTTGATCCAAATTAAGTTGAGCCTTCTCAATCCTACGATGATAAAATCTTACTCTTTTTCCATTTTTATAACCCTAACAACAAGTCCTCAAATCAATACACGCTTCTTCTTCCCAAAAGAAAAGCACCGCCCGCTTCTCCTTGTCTCTTCCTCTCTTACGCCGCCGCTCCACTTTCACTTTGATAAAGCTCCACACTGGAGCACCCTACTAATCCCCATCTAAGGTGATAAACAATTGCCGCTTCACCCTCTCTGTCCTCGTTCCCTTTTGTTGTGTCTCTTGTTTCTACCGATGCTCCACCCCATCTCCGGCAAAGACAACTAGAAAACTCTTTCTCTTCCTTTTCCCTTTCGCTCCTCTGCCTCCCTCTTCTTGATCTTTGACCATCTTCATCGGCAAAAGAAACCAACCACAGATCTCTTTTCCACTAATAACTATGGCACCAAAAAGTTGTAGTCGGATCAATCGAAGCTTCAAGATATTATTGTGTTTAAGACAGATCCATGTAATGTATGTCCCTCTAACCTAAGTGCCACCTCTTCCCTACAATATTCTATTTTTTTGAGCATAGAATTTGTTGATTCAGTTCTTTCATTACCATTTATGTTATTAGGCTTAGTGTGCTGAAATTTAAACTCTTCAGAATTTGTATAATCGATATTCATCTATGACTAGTTTGGTATTTCCTAATTTTGACTCTATTTTAATTATGTTCAAATAATTGTTAAATGTGTCTTTATTGACGGTTCTCTTTGAAATTTGAGTTGATACAATTTTAGATGTTTTGCTTTTGTTGATTCTCATAATGCTTAAACATACGATTAGTATTTGGTTATTTTAGGTAACTTTATATGTAATTGATTCTATCTTTCTCCACACATCCATTTAAGTTCATGGAATTGTTTGATTTAGAATAATTCTTGAATTTAACTTAAACGTGGTAAGGTTGTCACTTATAAAAGAATGATTATGTGAAGATCTTGATATTTGAGTACTCTTTGGTCACTTTAATTAGCTTAATTCTTTTCTTTTAACTTTAACAACTTATTTGAAAGACTATTAATGTTATTTCTTTGTTATTAATTTTGAGTTTCAAATGTATATGATTTTGGTAAATTTCAATATGCTTTCGATTCCTTAATTATGCTTTACTAGTTTATATTCATAAGAATGGGATTTACTTGTGCTACCGATGGTAAAATATAACATGCGTAATTGATTTATTATGGTTATAATTCTTAATATATCTATAGTAACACTAATCTAATTTTTGTCTTGGACTGATTTTTTCATCTTAATAACGATAGGCTTGTTTATTGATAGATTTTCTCCGGATTCCTCTCATTAAGTCTATGATTGCTATACTATTTTCTATATCATCATGCACTATAACTCTTCCTTTTTAACACTCTTGACATGAGAACACACTTTTACTTTCTCACTTGAGCATACTGTCAAAAGCAATAGAGATTCTGAGATATTGCTCTAAGAAGTTTCTTCATTTGGACTACTTCACAAGGTTGGACTTCAAGTTTTCATATCAAGTTTTGTGTTGCTTAATCACTTTATCTACATAATTGGTTAGTAATTATTACTATAATGTTATTAATTATTTCATATAGTATAGTATTAATTTAAGTATTGTTTATGCATAAATTTATATTAACTTTGAAGGAAGTACCTATGTTAGATTTCTTTTTCTTCTCCCTAGTATTGGATATGGTTCACCTTTAATTATCTTTTGATTGATATGTGAAGTCATTGTTTGGAAATTTCAATTATTAATTGTTATTATATTTAACTACGTGATCGATATGTGAAGTCACTGTCGAACATTGCTTCCCCGTTATTCAAGTTTTTACACTATGACTTATATATTGTTTGATTATGTATGTTGCACAACTCTATAATGATCCTTCACTAATTATTTGGGTTTTCAAGCATGCCAAATTACTAAATTAGAGGCCAATTTGAGACTTTACCTGCTAAGTATTTGTTTTAGCTATTTGACTTGATGCTTAGGGTCTAATAGGTATCTTATGATTTGTGTAAGTCTAAAATCTAACATTTAGTTAGTCCAATATCTCTTGAAAATTATGCTGGGACACAAGATGCCTTTTAGGACGTCTAGTTTTATGATTTTCTTAGTTCATTTTAGGATCTTAACAATACAGGAACTTAAAAGGGGGTAGCGGTAGATAGGCCCTTTCGTAAATGATGTAAGTTGACTCGAGCAGAAAATTACAGGCTCTAATTTATCTTCTGATTAATAAGTCAGGCGTTGATCCAACAAGGATAGTCGTAGGTTTAAATTTAATTTTTCTTGTCTTTTTAATGAATTATTTGTATTTATTTTGGTAAATAAGTAATTAAAATAGTGTTTCTCCTATATATTTGTATTGTTTTTTTCTTCTTAATTGTCTTCTCTATTTATGAACCATACTCAGAAGAATCATAAAAGAGTTGCCACATCGTTGCAAACTTAATTTAGCAAAAAAATGGGGAGAGATACTTAGTATTTGTATTTTAATCAAATACAACCTATACTGTCACGACCCAAATCGGGGACGCGACTGGCACCCACATTTACCCTCCTATGTGAGCGAACCAACCAATTTAACCCTTGACATTTTAATACAATATCGACAAAAGAAATGCGGAAGACTTAACTCATTAATAAAAACAAATCAAAAACTATTATTATTATCCCCAAAATCTGGAAGTCATCACCACAAGAACATCTATCTCAAACTACTAATCTAAGAATGTCTAAAAAGCTAAAAACAATTAAAAACTAGTCCATGCCGGAAGTTCAAGGCATCAAGACTTGAAGAAGGAGACCCAGTCCAAGCTAGACGCATTAGCTCACCCTGAATTTCCGATGGAGTGAAGACGGCTTGATCTACTGCTGAGTCGAAGTTGACGGAACGTTTGCTGCATAACACAAATAACAAAGGAAAACATAAAAGTAGGGGGTCAGTACAACCACACGTACTGAGTAGATATCATCGGTTAACTCAAAATAGGGAACAATATATATCAAATAATATTATAAATCAACTATAAACTCAACATGTAGCAACAACAAGTATCATAATCATCAATAACACCATCAAGTTCATTCATGAGGGCTCAAGCCTCATTACCATACTCATTTGGGAATTAAGTTCATTATGTTGAATATATTATCATCTTTCGAGATTCATTATCTTTCTTCCTCTTGTGTCGGTACGTGACACTCCGATCCCCTACCACTATGTGTCGGAACGTGACACTCCGATCCCCTATATGTGTCGGAACGTGACACTCCGATCCCCTATATGTGTCGGTACGTGACACTCCGATCCCCTATATCTACGTGTCGGTTCGTGACACCCGTCCCACTAATACTATGTGTCGGAACGTGACACTCCGATCCACTAATTCTATGTGTCGGAACGTGACACTCCGATCCACTAATTCTATGTGTCGGAACGTGACACTCCGATCCACTAATCTCATTATATCCGTTCATCAAGCCTTCTCTAACCAAGGCATCATCAATCCCAATCACTTTAATTCATCAAGCCTTCCTTTATACCAAGGCATTATCATTAATATCATAGATTAAAGTTTCTTTCAAGATTTGGGATTCAATGGTTTTCATCATGCTTGTATTATCAACATCACATAATCATATTCATACAAACATACAATAAGCATATAGACAGGTTTACAATATCATCAACACATATTATTCACTATCAAGAGTTCACTACGAATATCGTAATACAAAACCATAACCTACCTCCACCGAAGAATTGGAATCAACAAGAAATTTCCCAAGCTTGCTATTCTCCTCTCTCTCGATCGATCTGCTCTCTCTCCCTTTCTGTTCTTTCTCTTTTGTTTTACTCAAACCCTCTTTCCTTTACCCTAACTAATCATATAATTAAGTGTGAAAAAGGACAATAAACCCCTCTAATTCACTTAAGGTTACCCCTTTTAACCCCTAAGTAATTAGACTTATTAATGTTACCCCTCAATCTTTGTAATTAAGGAAAGAATAATAAAAAACGACCCTTAAAACGTGTGGAGAAATCCCAAACTGCCTGGGATTGTGCAGCCTGTGACGGGCCGTCATGCCTGCGACGGTCTGTCACACCGGCCGTCGTGTCCTCCCCAGACTCCAGATGGCTGCGACGGCCCGTCACCCCTGTGACGGTCCGTCCTGGCCCCTCCGTCATGACGGTCAGAAACTCGTTTTCTTGCACCAATTTCTCAAAAGTTGAAGTGTTTTGCAACGGGACTCACGACGGTTCGTCGTGGATGTGACGGCACGTCCTGCAGGTCCGTCACAATTTACAGAGAGTCGATTTTCAGTACCCGATTTTCAAACTCTAAGTGTCATGGAACGGAACACCCACGACGGTCCGTCGAGCCTGTGACGGTCCGTCGTTGGGTCCGTGGTTTCAGCCAGTTTTTCCAGAATTGTTCTGCTGCTCAAAACGACTAAACAGGTCGTTACAATAGATACCAATTTACCCATCGTTCGTCCCCGAACGATCAAAAGAAGAAAGACCATGGCGAAAAGGAGTACCTGAATCTGTGAACAGATGTGGGTATTTTTCTTGCATATCTGCCTCCTTCTCCCAAGTAGCTTCTTCAACCGGTCGATTCTTCCATTGAACTTTGATGGATGCAATCTCTCTCGACCTCAACTTGCGAACTTCTCTATCTAATATAGCAACCGGTTCCTCTTCATAAGTCAAGTTCTCATCCAACAAAACTGAATCCCAACGGATGATGTAGTTTCCATCTCCGTGGTATCTCTTCAACATGGATACATGAAACACCGGATGCACTCCGGACAGCCCTGGGGGCAAGGCTAATTCATAAGCCACCTCCCCTATTCTTTTAAGCACTTCAAATGGTCCAATGTACCTTGGACTTAACTTACCTCTTTTGCCAAACCGCATCACCCCTTTCATGGGTGAAACCTTCAACAAGACTTGTTCACCTTCCATGAACTCCAAGTCTCTAACCTTTCGGTCTGCATACTCCTTTTGTCTACTTTGAGCCGCCAAAAGCTTCTCTTGAATAGCTTTCACCTTCTCCATAGAATCTCTCAACAGATCAGTCCCCCAAGGTCTAACCTCGAAGGCATCAAACCAACCAATGGGAGATCTACACCTCCTCCCATATAATGCTTCAAATGGGGCCATGTCGATACTAGAGTGATAACTATTATTGTATGAAAACTCTGCCAAAGGTAAGAAACTATCCCAATGGCCACCAAACTCTATCACACATGCGCGAAGCATATCCTCCAAAACTTGAATCGTTCGCTCAGACTGACCATCGGTCTGAGGATGAAATGCAGTACTAAGGTCCAACCTAGTACCTAATTCAGCATGTAGTGTTCTCCAAAACTTAGAAGTAAACTGCGTACCTCTATCTGATATGATTGAGAGTGGAACTCCATGCAACCGAACGATTTCTGAGATGTAGATTTTGGCTAACTTCTCTGCATTGTAGGTCACCTTGACAGGAATGAAGTGAGCAGACTTAGTTAACCTATCAACAATCACCCAAATAGAGTCATACTTACCCAATGTCTTTGGAAGACCAACCACAAAGTCCATTGCGATTCTCTCCCACTTCCATTCAGGAATGGGCATTCTCTGAAGTGTTCCTCCGGGCCTTGGTGTTCATACTTTACTTGTTGACAATTTGGACACTTGGCAACAAACTCAACAATATCTCGCTTCATTCTACTCCACCAGAAGTGTTGCTTTAGGTCGCGATACATCTTGGTTGCACCAGGATGTATAGAATATCCGGAACTATGAGCTTCTGTAAGAATAGTGGTGATCAAATCATCGATGCGGGGTACACATACTCTTCCCTGATCCTCAAAACACCTTCCCCATCGATTATCGCTTCCTTAGCCTCTCCTTGCAACACTTTATCTCGAATTCGCCTTAGTTTCTCATCGTCAAACTGTCTCCCCTTAATCTGATCAAGGAAAGAGGATTTTGCCTCTACACAAGCTAACAATCCTCCCTTCTCATTTATTTCTAACCTCATAAGGTCATTAGCCAAAATCTGCACTTCTCTAGCCAATGGGCGTCTAGAAGCTTGCAAATGAGCTAGACTTCCCATGCTTCCGGCCTTTCTACTCAAGGCATCTGCCACAACATTAGCCTTCCCCGGATGATACAAAATAGTGATGTCGTAGTCCTTTAGTAGTTCCATCCATCTCCTCTGTCTCAAGTTCAAGTCTTTCTGAGTGAAGACATACTGTAGGCTACGATGGTCCGTATAGACTTCACACTTAACCCCATACAAATAGTGTCTCCATTGCTTTAGTGCAAATACCACTGCGGCCAACTCCAAGTCATGGGTCGGATAGTTGCGTTCATGCACCTTTAATTGCCTCGAAGCATAAGCAATCACATTCTTCTCTTGCATTAACACTGCACCCAAACCCGAATAGGATGCATCACAATAAACAATGAAGTTTTTGCCCTCTACTGGCAAGGTAAGGATAGGTGCGGTAGTCAACAAAGTCTTAAGCTTCTGGAAGCTCTCCTCACACTCATCCGACCATACAAATGGGACGTTTTGCTTAGTCAAGTTCGTCAATTGGGAAGCAATGGAAGAGAATCCCTTGACGAATCGGCGGTAGTAGCTAGCTAACCCCACAAAACTCCTTATTTCTGACACGTTTGTAGGTCTTACCCAATTCTTTACCGTCTCAATCTTAGATGGATCTACCTTCACTCCATCCTTAGAAACCACGTGCCCCAAGAAGGACACTGAATCTAGCCAAAACTCACACTTGGAGAATTTCGCATAGAGCTTCTTCTTTCTCAACAACTCTAACACCAATTTCAAATGCTCCTCATGTTCTTTCTTACCTTTGGAGTATATCAGTATATCATCAATAAACACAATCACAAAGAGATCCAAATATGGCTTGAAAATCCCATTCATCAAGCTCATGAAGGCAGCAGGGGCATTAGTAAGACCAAACGACATTACCACAAACTCATAATGCCCATACCTAGTTCGAAAAGCAGTCTTTCGCACATCCGTTGCTCGTATTTTCAATTGGTGATAACCGGATCTCAAGTCAATCTTTGAGAAGACACAAGCACCTTGTAACTGATCGAACAAGTCATCAATGCGAGGAATGGGGTACTTGTTCTTAATAGTTACTTTGTTCAACTGTCGGTAATCTATGCACATTCGGAAACTCCCATCCTTCTTCTTCACAAATAGCACCGGAGCACCCCAAGGAGATGCACTTGGTCTAATGAAGCCTTTGCTCAACAACTCTTGAAGTTGTGCCTTTAACTCTCTTAATTCGGCGGGAGCCATTCTATACGGGGGTATAGAAATGGGGCGAGTACCGGGTTCCAAATCAATGCAGAAGTCTATATCCCTATCTGGTGGCATACCAGGAAGATCTGCAGGGAACACATCCAAAAATTCTCGAACTACCGAAACTGACTCAATCGATGGTACTTGAGTAGTGTCATCCTTAAGATGTGCCAAGAAAGCTAGACAACCCTTACTAACCATCTTCTGAGCACGAATAAAGGAGATGATACGCACCGGATTGGGAGTGTAGTCACCCTCCCATACTAACTGATCTGCCCCAGGCTTGGCTAACGTCACTGTTTTAGCATTACAATCCAAAATCGCAAAGTTTGGAGAAAGCCAAGTCATACCCAGAATTACATCAAAGTCACCCATTTCTAAAATAACCAAATCTACATAAGTGTTGCTCCCCACAAAATTTACCAAACAAGACCTATACACTTTTTCGACTATCACAGATTCACCCACCGGAGTAGAAACACGAATAGGTATGTCAAGTAATTCACAATGTAAATTTAGGCCATTAGCAAATGAGGAAGATACATATGAAAACGTGGAGCCAGGGTCAAATAATACAGATGCCATGCAATCACAAACCAAGAGATTACCTGTGATAACAGCATCAGACGCCTCCGCTTCAGACCTCCCAGGGAAAGCATAACAATGGGCCCTATAATTTGTCTGTCCGTTGCCCCTACCATGTTGTGTAGTAGTGGCTCCGTTTTGCCCTTCACCTCTGCCGTTTTGGTGACCACCATTACCTCGGCCACCACGCCCTCCAGAATAACGACCTCTACTATTACCACCTCTTCCTCTAGCCATTGGGGCTCTGTAACTCTGTTTTGGACAATTCCTCCTAATATGTCCAATCTCCCCACATCCATAGCACTCTCTGGAGTCAGGCATGGGTCTCTCGGAGTAGTGTTGACCGTTCTGAGATGGACCCCCAACTACAGTCTGTAGTGAAGACTGTATTGGTCGATTTGAGTGACCTCCAGAGTTCTGTCCTCTAGAATAAGAACCATTATACTCACCTCCCCTACGAAACCTCTTTGATGTCGATGTCGTGGTGAAGTCATCTGGTTTCACTTCTTCCACCTCAATCACAAAGTCTACCACCTCTTGGAAGGATGTTGCCGTTGCCGCTATCTGTAAGGCTGAAATCCGCAATTCTGACCTCAACCCCTTCACAAAACGGCGGATCCGTTCTTGTGGACTGAAACAAAGTTGCGTGGCATATCTGGATAGCGCGCGAAATTTAGCCTCATACGCGTTTACTGTCATCCTTCCCTGTTCAAGACTCAAGAACTCATCCCTCTTTCTATCTCTCAAAGTCCTTGGGATATATTTCTCCATAAATAGGGTAGAGAATGATTCCCAAGTCATAGGTGGTGCCTCTGTTGGTTGACACTCAACATGTGAACGCCACCACATTTTGGCGTTCCCTTGGAACTGATAGCTCACGAACTCGACACCAAACCTCTCTACTATCCCCATCTTGTGTAGTAGCTCATGACAATCAACCAGAAAATCATAAGCATCCTCAGATTCTGCACCCTTGAAGACTGGGGGTTTCAATTTCAAGAACTTACTGAAAAGTTCGTGTTGATCGTTTGTCATAATAGGCCCAGTAGTCAGACGTGGAAATGTGCCTATTCCCAATGTTGCATCCATGCGGGGAGCCATAGTAGCCGCATGTCGTATCTCTGAAACCGGAGGTGTTGGTGCAGAAACCACTGGAGGTGCTTGACCCTGATCAGACAACCCGCTAAGATAAGCAAGTACTTGGTTGATCATCTCTGGGGTAGGTTGGGGTGGCATTTCCTCATTCTGCCCTTGTTCAGTTTCCCCTTCCTCACCCTCTCTAACTACCTCCTCAGTCGGTGGAGGAGTCACCGCCCTAGCATCAGATGGGCTAGGGGCTCGTCCTCTTCCTCTAGAGGACGTCCTCCCACGACCTCTCCCACGGCCTCTTGCCGTTGTTCTTCCTCGAGCCACAGCCCCAGTGGCTGGCTCAGTAGTTTCCTGTCTTTCCGTTGTCGCTGCTGGTGCGGTCGTTGCTCTAGTTCTAACCATCTGCGAAATAGAATGAAGATGGTCAGATACCAATTTGTATCACCTAGATACCAATTGGACTCAAGTAGTAGCACGAAAGAAAGAATGAAAGAATGGAATTTTCCTAAAGTCTTATAGCCTCTCAAAGAAAAGTAAAGGCGTCCCCCTACCGTTCTTTAAGACTCTACTAGACCTGTTCTTGTGTGATGAGACCAATGAACCTAATGCTCTGATACCAAGTCTGTCACGACCCAAATCGGGGACGCGACTGGCACCCACATTTACCCTCCTATGTGAGCGAACCAACCAATTTAACCCTTGACATTTTAATACAATATCGACAAAAGAAATGCGGAAGACTTAACTCATTAATTAAAACAAATCAAAAACTATTATTATTATCCCCAAAATCTGGAAGTCATCACCACAAGAACATCTATCTCAAACTACTAATCTAAGAATGTCTAAAAAGCTAAAAACAATTAAAAACTAGTCCATGCCGGAAGTTCAAGGCATTAAGACTTGAAGAAGGAGACCCAGTCCAAGCTAGACGCATTAGCTCACCCTGAATTTCCGATGGAGTGAAGACGGCTTGATCTACTGCTGAGTCGAAGTTGACGGAACGTTTGCTGCATAACACAAATAACAAAAGAAAAACATAAAAGTAGGGGGTCAGTACAACCACACGTACTGAGTAGATATCATCGGTTAACTCAAAATAGGGAACAATATATATCAAATAATATTATAAATCAACTATAAACTCAACATGTAGCAACAACAAGTATCATAATCATCAATAACACCATCAAGTTCATTCATGAGGGCTCAAGCCTCATTACCATACTCATTTGGGAATTAAGTTCATTATGTTGAATATATTATCATCTTTCGAGATTCATTATCTTTCTTCCTCTTGTGTCGGTACGTGACACTCCGATCCCCTACCACTATGTGTCGGAACGTGACACTCCGATCCCCTATATGTGTCGGAACGTGACACTCTGATCCCCTATATGTGTCGGTACGTGACACTCCGATCCCCTATATCTACGTGTCGGTTCGTGACACCCGTCCCACTAATACTATGTGTCGGAACGTGACACTCCGATCCACTAATTCTATGTGTCGGAACGTGACACTCCGATCCACTAATTCTATGTGTCGGAACGTGACACTCCGATCCACTAATCTCATTATATCCGTTCATCAAGCCTTCTCTAACCAAGGCATCATCAATCCCAATCACTTTAATTCATCAAGCCTTCCTTTATACCAAGGCATTATCATTAATATCATAGATTAAAGTTTCTTTCAAGATTTAGGATTCAATGGTTTTCATCATGCTTGTATTATCAACATCACATAATCATATTCATACAAACATACAATAAGCATATAGACAGGTTTACAATATCATCAACACATATTATTCACTATCAAGAGTTCACTACGAATATCGTAATACAAAACCATAACCTACCTCCACCGAAGAATTGGAATCAACAAGAAATTTCCCAAGCTTGCTATTCTCCTCTCTCTCGATCGATCTGCTCTCTCTCCCTTTCTGTTCTTTCTCTTTTGTTTTACTCAAACCCTCTTTCCTTTACCCTAACTAATCATATAATTAAGTGTGAAAAAGGACAATAAACCCCTCTAATTCACTTAAGGTTACCCCTTTTAACCCCTAAGTAATTAGACTTATTAATGTTACCCCTCAATCTTTGTAATTAAGGAAAGAATAATAAAAAACGACCCTTAAAACGTGTGGAGAAATCCCAAACTGCCTGGGATTGTGCAGCCTGTGACGGGCCGTCATGCCTGCGACGGTCCGTCACACCGGCCGTCGTGTCCTCCCCAGACTCCAGATGGCTGCGACGGCCCGTCACCCCTGTGACGGTCCGTCCTGGCCCCTCCGTCATGACGGTCAGAAACTCGTTTTCTTGCACCAATTTCTCAAAAGTTGAAGTGTTTTGCAACGGGACTCACGACGGTTCGTCGTGGATGTGACGGCACGTCCTGCAGGTCCGTCACAATTTACAGAGAGTCGATTTTCAGTACCCGATTTTCAAACTCTAAGTGTCATGGAACGGAACACCCACGACGGTCCGTCGAGCCTGTGACGGTCCGTCGTTGGGTCCGTGGTTTCAGCCAGTTTTTCCAGAATTTGTTCTGCTGCTCAAAACGACTAAACAGGTCGTTACATATACTTATTTTATTTGTAACACCTTGTACTCTTATTTTGATTAAACTTGATTACTGACTAATGGATTGTTCCTTTTATTACATTTCTGTTGATTACCCTTTCTTTGCTTAGTTATTAGTTTTACGCTTCTTGTTATCAACTTTCGCTTGGTATCTTGTTCCCTATGAATCTAAGCTCATGGTTAGACTTACCTATTTGTTGGGTGTAGCAGGTTCCATCATGACTCATGAAATTGGATTGTGACAAGTTGATATTAGAGTTATAGGTTTGCTGACATTATTTGTTTGAGAGTAAATGTGTATTAGAGTCCTACTAATTTGTGAGGGGACGTCTGTATCATATCATTGGGAGGTTATTCCATCATTAACTGATTATTTGTTTTTGCTTCAATTATCCTCTAAAATAGATTCTTTAGAATCTGCACTTTCTTAGATTGACAGAACAAGGTACTCTCTGCATATGGAAGGAGCATCAACATATTCTATCACAGTCTCAGTACGTGGTCAGGTTAGAAGGCCTTAGTTGGGAATAAACATTGTATCTGAGTCATTCTTCAGCATTTAGAGAGTTTGGGGTTAGACCAAGATCAAACATAATCATTGACTATCTCGATTCCTCAAGATTCAGTATTAGGAGGTTTGGGATTTTTCAAGGTTACACCACATACATGTGTAGTTCCTAATGCAGTGAGTGCTTCTCAGGATAGAGTTGGGTTGAATATTCCCTAGTAGGGCTCGTCGAGTATTTTGAGTATATCATGTGATTTTAGAGTAGGATAGGCTTAGTCTAACATTGTTTTCTTCAGATTGAGATTTTAGTCAGGGGTTCATCGATAGGTTAGCCTTGCCACTCAGGTTGACATAGGAAAATCTGATATTAACGAGATTTACATTTATCTAGGTTTTTATCCATGTGAGGGATATGAAGCAGGTATATATTGAGTCTTACAGAGAGAGTGGTACGAGGCCTCGCAATCAATACAATAGTGATAACATTCCACTTCTAGGTGGGTATCAGCTTAGTGAGGGTCATGTCTCTTCTGACCTATCAGGCCTACGGTGCGGCATCTCAGGTTCTAGGGGGATATAAGGTAGGTAGTGTTACTATGGAAGTAAATTCTATGGTGATATTTCTCATGGTGACAATCTTAGACGTGCCATTCTTGGGCCTCACATTACTCCAGTTAGGTGTTTATAGCAGGTTACACTTGGTGATGAATGATATGAGTATGGTGAAGTAGTCCACTATGTAAAAGATTGTCACAAACTCCAATTTAGATGGGTAGGGGTGGTTCCTAGCTTAGCAGAGGTAGGCAGGATAACTCATCACATCCTTAATGTCAAGCTTCTACTTAAGGGGTTTCCACAATTATGGAGAGTTTGACAACTACTTGAAGAGTGCCCGGGTGGAAGTTGATCTCCTAGGAATTGCCAGCATATTATATTCCTCAGGATATAGTGGATGGACTATTTTGTATCTATGGAGATCATGTAAATCAATTTAGATTTTGTCCCACACATTGGACAATGATGAGAGGTTTTTAGCTATGTCAATTTGTTGATTGATGATACCTTTAGTTATAGGTTGTGTCTTTGGTGTTGTTGGTTCTACTTAAAGTGCTCAAGTTAAGGTCGGTCTTGATCCATTCTATGTTTTTCAAAGCCACTCAAAGGCTGAGGATCCAGGTATTCCTTCTTTGGATGTAATTTTGTGGGTCTTATCCTTTTGTTACTTTTTTGTGTGATTTGGGGTTTTTGATGCCTATTCGAGTTTATTTGGCGTGTTATGATATCTTCATTTGAGGATTTTGTATTTGATTTGCCTCATTTGTTGTTTTTTTTTAATAGTTGATTTACTAGGCCATGTTTCTTAGAATAAGAGTAATAGTTTAGTAGCTCACCGCACCTTTGCCTTGGTTGTTTTGTTGTGTTGGCGATCTTGGGATTACTGGTTACCTGTTATTAACTTTTATTAAGTGTTTTGACTATGATTCCAATATTGGTTGATAAGTGTTTGTACCAGTTTTTCCCAGTTGAGATTTGTGTATTGCGGGGCCTAGTTGGTTTAGGAGGTTTCCTTAGTTGTATGTTGTCCTTTTTAGTAGTATCTTGGGGATTGCTAGTTGTGTGAGTGGTAGTTTAGTCTTTTGTAGTTTTGTGGTATTCCTAGTTGGCCACTTTATTTTTTTGCCTTTGTGGATTCTCGAATTTGAAGTTGTGTTGCTCATTTTATCTTTTTGGGTATTTCTTAATTTAGTGGTTCTTGAGTTTGGTTATGGCTAGCCAAAAATTGGAGGTATGATTCTTTGTTGTATCTAGTTTCAACTTTAATTTTTTATTAGTGGGGTTGTAGATACTTTTGGAGATTGGTTTTTGATTTTAAGTAAGAGTGGTAAATCTCATCAATGACTTACGATTCAAGATATAGTTGGAAATGGAAATTTATTAAGAAGGTTCATCTTCATGATGGGGTTAATATGATTCGTGGAATCCATGATTTGGTTTGTCACATTTGGGGAGCACCTCATAGCATACATCATAGGTTAAAAATGCGGAAAACTTTAAAACTTTTCATTACTTCTACACTGAGGTTTTCATAGACCTCTACATACACATAATATATTCATATGGTGTATACATAGACCCTTCATATAGTAAGATTACATAGTCTTCTACTTTTATTGCACATAAGTATATATAAAAGATAGAACATAGTCCTTAAAGAGTGTCTCATCTCATAACCATCTAACAAGATTATAGCAATTTAGACATAGCTCATACATCAATGTAAAAGATAAAGAACATAAGAGTCTTAAAACTAAAACAACTTCATAAGCTTGATATTGGCATCACCCTCGGAAAGTGAGGACCTACCCACTTGGATGATTGAGAAATTACAAGTCTTCTTCAAAGTCATCTCAAAGATCCTTCAAGGACCGGAACCTAAAATGTTGGGGAAAAGGAAGAAAATGGGGTTAGTACACCATTTATACTAAGTATGAGATCATATGCACACATACTTTGAAATCATGCAAAGAAAAGGGACATTTCAATGAGTATGCACTATTCATTAAGAACCTTTATGCACATTCAACAAGACCATACCAACCAATAAGACATGTTAATTTAGTTATATGCATGTACATCACTAGAACAACACCATTAAGTCTAGTAAAGTCAATATGCATATCATATGGTTGAATATATAGTCTAGTAACTCTATCATCAAGTCATAATAGTAACAAGCATGAATTGGATTACATTTCAACATAACCAAAGCAAGACAATTAACTACAACCCCTATCAAGTCAAAAATAGTAATGACTAAGCAAATCCCCATAACCTTGCCTAATCAAGTAACCCAACATGTATCATAACTAACATTCTACTTCACATAACATGGTACTTAAAAGTACATATCATCTTACTTTGACAATGTTGACCCACACACATTCATAAGTGAAACTAATCAACATGTAGGGTCAGCAAAGTGCAAGTTCATCATATACATATCATATATCTTCATAAGCATATTCATACATAAGAACAACCTCCTAAGGCTTCCCTCAAGGAAAACTAGTGCAAGGCATATGTAGAGTGCCATACCCCTACCTAAGCTAAGTCAAACCTCTTAAGTCACCTTAGTTGGTTTGAACTTCATTACTTCATTTTAGTTTAGGGAACACTTGACTCAACCGACATAGACCACAAGATATAAATGAGGAATCCAGTTTTGTGAAACCTTACACCGATGGAAGGTGTTCTACCGGCCAAAGTAAAAACAAACATAAACGTAACTTTCTAGGTAGATCTACTAGCTAGTCTTCCTATGGGGGAAACATAGTTCAAGAACTAAGAGATAGGTATAATCCCTCTACATACCACTTGGAAATTGGAAGGACTTCCTTTTATGGGAATCCATTGGATGAGTATCCCTTATTGGGGAGTCAACACCACATGTGGAACTATAGGGTGAATCTTCCTCAATGGGAAGTCATCACCTCCCATAGTCAAGTTCATTCGGTGCTTAGGTAAGTCCCTTTTTGAAATGTCTTTACTGTCTTAATTAACCATCATAACTTATTGTAGGTCATAGGTTCTAACCCTTGTATATTCATCATCATCAAAGCTCAATAAGAATTGCCTGAGTATAATCCCATCGTCATAATTCATATAAGTGAGGTTAGAACATTTACATATCACTTCATAATAAGGCACATTGGTAAACCATTCACCATCCTTATAATATTTACATCTTAGTCAACACCTCACAAATTATAGTCAAGACATTTCAATTTAGCATCATTCCAACCTATCAATCCTAATACAAGGAATACTCTAATACAACATTATGACTTAATCACAATTAACCATAATTTGAAGTAAAGAATATGGATCATTCGACTTACGAAGTCTCCTTGATAATTCATCATAAGGGTCTTACTATCAACCCTTAATTTAACCTAATAGGGTATAAATATCATCACACAACAATAACGAATATGATAACAAGTCTAATTGCATCGCTATATCACGATTCATCACTAGTTCATAGTTTAAGATAAGATACTTAGGTCAATTCACAACATACTTCATAACCTAGAGCAACTTCTCAAGAACTAGCATGATAGGACAATAATTAATCCTAATCTATTCATAATTATACAATAACGTCATCTATTAGTAATTCAATCAATAATCAAGTCAATTGAACCAATATTAAACAATTCATATCAAGATCATAACCTAGGGTTAATGGGTGAAGGTCATATTCTACAAACTATACCAAACCATCAAGATATTTCATAATTTATTAGAATACATTTTAATATATTCATAACGTCCAAATAATTCATAAGCAAATCAATTCATAAAATCAATTTTGAGATTGGATGAAACCAACTTGAAAACTCAACTTTGGAAATCAATTTAATGGAACCCTTTGAGGAAAGAGGTCTCAAAGGTGAAATAGATAACATAACTTACTAATTGATGAATATTTATGGAGAAAATTGACTCTTTTCAGCCCTTAAACCCTCCCCTAGCATGTTCTTCAATGGAGTTCCTCAGTAGAGAAAGAGAAGAGAGAAGGAAGAGAGTTTGAGTTTGTGAGTTATGAGAGATTAGATTAGCTTAATTAGGTTGGGGTCTTTATATGGGGTATTAATTAACTTAATTAAGTGTCTCCTAAACCCTAACTAACTACCTAACCCCTTACTTAATTAATTGGACCTAATTTAAAACGTACAGAGAAGTCATGCTCTCACAGACGAGACCTCGACCAACGGTTCGTGTGTGAGTCGACAACCCTTACCACCTTCTGTGCAACACATTCGTTGGTTAGTTTAGAGACTGGTACAAATGAACCATTAGCCAAAATTTCTAAGTGTTGGTTGACGGATGTCATCGACGCGCCATCGATCCACACACGCTCCGTCGCTTCCCTTCATGGGTGCATACTGCCCAGGCAGTCTTTGACCCCAAAATTCAAGGGTCCTCCTCAAGGGCCCTTAGTTGGTCCTTGGGGAGTCATGTGGTGGAGTGTATCTTGTACGCTCAAGGTGTAAGTTATATTTAAAAGTTACATTGCTTGGAGTAGGTTATTGGAGATGGGCTCTATGAAATCATGTCTTTCACAAAATTATAGTCTTTTGTATTAGTGTAGACAGGTTTAAAAGATTGTGTCTCAACTAGATTTGTTGGATTTTGAGTATCAAGAATGGATTTTTGTCTTTACCTTGGGGCTGCGTTCCTTGTTATGGTAGATCTTATTTCTCGATGCTTAGGTGAAGCATGTAATTCTCCCAAGGTTTGGGTTGTATGGGCTTGTAGGCACATTTCAGATGGTGCTGGAGATGTAAAGGATATCTAGGGATCAATAAACACTTTTGATTGCAAGAAGATGTTAGATTTTGATAAGGTGAGCATTCTTATCAGTGATGTTGAGTTTCTCAAATGAATATGGCATTTTCAGGGAAATCTGATCCTAATGAAAGCAAGTTGGATCACAAAAAAGAATTGGAGAAGTTTTGGGTGCTGTGAAGTGGATTTAGGATCTTATTCTAAGACTAAATTCTAATTTAGCGTTGTTCGGATCACAAGCATGTCTGTGAGTTTGTCGTAGCATGCAAAACTGATATCCTCGTCTTTTCATGCCTGAAGGATATAACTCTTCTTCAAATTTAAAAGAAAAATGTCCTTTTAGTAGTGGATATTGCGTAATGATCATTCAAGACATTTCCTCCATTTTTCAATATTTTCAACATTTAGAGCTTTCATGTTAAGATCCAAAGTCATTTATGTTTTGCGAAGACTGATAATTTAGTTGTTGGGTTGTTTATTATTGGTTTGTGCAAGTTTTCATGTTTTGGAGCCATTGAAACTTGAATGGTTTATTTTCGTTAAAAATTCATGAATACGACAATAGAATGCAATTCGAACAGTTTCATTGGCTAAAAAAGGGACATTTTAGGCTACGCGAGGATTCTGGTGTGAGTTTGTGCCGTTAGGCATTTTTACTTTGAAGCTTAAGCCAACTTTTGACTTCCTTCAATAATTTTCGTAAACAGGCTCGGATGAGAATTATCATTAGTATTGTTGGCTTCATGATGTGAAGTTTTCTTATAAACAACCCTTCGTAGAGTTCCCAAGGATTTCAATTTCGTTCTAAGCCTTTTTGTTGATTTTGACATAAAATGCAGCTTGGTTATGGGACCCAGTTTTCAATGAGACAACCTCATATGGTTGTTTTGATGGTTCCGTTGAACCTGGTTCGCCAGATTTAGTGGGGTAGAATATCTGATTTATTTTCATTAGGTCTAGCAATAATCTTGATGGTCCATTCAAAGATTTTGGAAAATGACAAAATCTAGTATTGCTAATACAGACTTTTAGCGGCTGTGTTTAACTTACAAAGACTAGATTGCTTCTATTTAAATCCCAATTTTGCATCTTCAACCCTCATTTTCAATTCGTGATTTCTTTAGTCATAGTATTCCGATTGGGATGATTATAGTTGTGTAGGTTCAAGGTTTTTCATGTCTACATGTTGGAGTGATCAGGGAAGTTTGGAAGTTATTATTATGAGGTAATTTCTGCCCTAAATGGGATGCCAATTTTTATTTTGAGCTTTAATGGTGATTTTATTGCATGTTCAATTTTAGCATATTTCATAGCTTGGATTAATCCCATTTTGGGGGCACAAGTGTCTTGAGCTGTTTTAGACCTTTTTACAGATCTATTTTGGGTCTATTTCCAACTATTGCAAATTTAGTGTCTATAGTTTGTAATGACGTTGTAATCAATAATTTAACAGCATCGCGGTGTTTAAAGACATTTCATAAGTGCATAACCATGGACAATGGATTTAGAGTATGTGTGATCAACTTTGAGGTAGGCTTCGGTCTATTTTCTTGATTAGAATTTTTAGATAATGTATAGTATATGCTTCATGTGAATATGAATAGTATATATTTTTTGAGTATTATTGCCATGTTATTCATTCATCTTTTCTTTATTTCGTTGGAGCTTTAGGCCTTTTATGGGTGTTAAGATCTTTAGTGTAGGCTTTTAGCCTCTTTCGTGGTATAGATTACCATGTTTATCCTTCTAACGTTTGACACTAATTGCCTTAGGCTAGGTTTTTGAATTACATGCCTTAGACCGTGTTATATCGCCTTCGTAGTTGTTAATGGAACTCGCTAGGCCTTCAAAACAAAGGAGATTATGTTCATGCTTCAGACGATCTGGCTAATTCTATATACAAATATCTAATTTTCTTCTATTATATATAAAGGCTTAAGGTTGAAGGCCCATTTAGCGCCTTTCAAAAGTTAAGAGGTTATGTTGACTTTAGAAAGGCTACTAAGGACGGGATGAAGAATGAAAAACGTCCGCTGAAGCCTAGGGATAAGATTTGCAGATGCGATCATGAATCAAACTATAGCAAAACATTCAACTACCGACGAAAAAATTGGAATGTCATCTGCCAGGGTTAGGGTATTTCTTAATTACGAGCCTACTCAAATCAGACCTACACTAGTTGATTCTCTTTGGCCGGCCGGCTTGTTGCAACCTTTGAATTTCCTGTTGACATCCCAAGTCTCCAAGTGGGCCCTCTTGGAAACCCACAACCTTGGCTTCTTAGAGAATCTCACTCCTGTGTCGTAGGACTTGTAGCTCGGCAGCCCACCGGGTGGGTTTATTTATTCTTCTAGTTCCGAGTGTCTTCTTCGATAGTAATAGCACCCCATAGGTGTGATATGTACCTTGAGGGGGGAGGAGGGCACTTGGACATTAGTTTCCATTTATTCTATGGTCAATTCCTCGGTCGGTGCAAGGCCAGAAATCGGAACACATTGATTTCGCTTGTTCCCACTCTTCGCTTCAGGGCCTGTCCCTCATTGTGGTCAGTACTCCATACTGTCAGATAGTGAAGCTTACACTTTGTCACTATTTATGATGGTTCACCAGGGCCTCTTTCCTCCTCCCTTTTCTACTTACTCGTAGGGGTCGGGACCCCTAAAAAGGGGGAGGGAGTCGACTGAACATCTCAGCTTTGGCAGGAACTTCTCAAGTGATTTCCCTACAGTTTACTAGCTCATTATTAAACTAAGACTACGACATTGAAGAAGCACGCTCACTCTCATTCCAGGAATTACCGGTTGACATTTTGTCCGGTAATGAAGTTCAAAGTTCTCGACTTGCTTTCTCTCTTATCGTGTAGTTGGTAGTCATTCTTTGCTTTGTTCGAGAATCAACTACACATGAATAGGCTCTTCCTTAGGACTTCAAGATAATTCTAGTATGGAGCTCAACCCTGATGTTTGAATTGAAGGGGGTGACCCAGCCTCGGGTTTGGAAGGAGAGAAACTATAAAAGCTCTATCTCATAGTTGAAGGGCATCTTCGTAGTATTGCGGTTCTGAGGATGGATTGAAAAGAGCTTTTAATGACTGGGGAAGACAGGTGGATTAGAGAGCTAGGATAGGGGAAAATCGAAGGCCCGTCGAGATTGGGCGTAGATGAGCCTCGACTAGGCCAGCATTGATGAAAAAAGAAAAACTTCCCCATCCATCATTAACTGGTGTAGAATTCAAGACCAGTTCCATAATTTGAGTCAGATAGACCTTACCTCTCATCTAAGGGTGAGGCAGGAATTGTTTCAATTGTTCATTGTTCAATATCTCGGCTGCTCAAGAATTTTGACTAGTTGTTCCTCCGACCCGAAATGGATTCTAGGGGAAGAGTAGAGCCTCGCCTTGCAGTAGAAAGGTGTTCGTTATTGGGATGGGTTCAAATTGGACCATAGGGGAACAGTAGAGCCTCACCAAATCATTTTACATTTCAATTTGAACTAAGCATTCTGTGTCCAACTCTACGTAGTCCTTACAAACATATGCATCTGATCATATATGTATATTATCTATTCCAACAAACAAATAATACAATAGAACGAGGTTTAGGTGCGTTTTTGTCCTTAAAGGGAGTTTGCCGAGGGTAAGAATGAGAATCAAATCGATTGAATCAGAAAGATTATTCACTTATATAAAAGAAGAATCGAAAATGGAGTGCATGGTTCATGTAGAAGTGAAAGAGCCAACCGCCTTTTAAGAAGTTCGGCCTTTAGAGTGCATGGTTCATGTGCATGGTTCAATTTTTTGCTCTTCTTCAAGGATTCAATTATAAAAACAGAGAGATGACATCGTACGGTGCCGCTACCCTAGAAAGGGTTATGTGATTAGCTTACTTGAATGAATCCTCTCTCTTTGTTCTAAACAAGAGAAAGCTCTGCAGATGAAGAAGGCGATGGGTAAATGTTTTTTTGAGTTCATACCAGGATCCAGAGAAAGGCTTTTTTCTCTTCCCGCGAAAGGCGCATGGGTTGACTCTACTTCTTTTTAAGAGTTAGACAGTGAGAAGGAAATACTAGTGCTTAGAAATTCTGCTAACATTGAGCTTAAACTAGCTGCTACCATTAAAAGAGATGAGAGCTTCGTGACTTCCGGGCTTAGCTCTTTTCTAGTGCAGATGAATAAATGGGTATTTTTCTTTCAATTGTTTCTCTAGGGAAAGAAGTTTAATTTACTTTTGTAGTCTCATATGTATTTAAATTAAACGTTTCCGGTGAGAGGTCTGAAAAGGAAGCTTTAACGATGTGAGAGGGTGGATGTAATTCAGTTGGTCACCAACAGGGAGAGGGAAATTCTTTTTATTGGCTTTTTGGGTCTCGGATCTCTCTTTCCCTTATCCCTTCCATGGGGAAAAAGTCATTGCCAACTCTTTGAACAAATACTCTCTTGGGCCGCAGGAAGAGCATTACTTTGTGTCTATTCAAAGATCCGAGACTTCAAGTGTTGTTGGTGACATTTGTTCCCCGTCCCTACTCTTATCTCTCTTACCATTGTTAGGCTCTGAATTAGTGTGAATAAACTTTGAATCAAGTCGGGAAAAAGAAGTCCAGCTCCAGGTTTTAAAGAAGAGAAAAAAGAACTTGCTTATAGGGAAATGCTTTAGGAAAGAAAGATCCCAAGTTCTGTAAATACGTGCCTACTGATGGAAGCCTTTCTCCATAAAGTGCGGTACTGGAGGGGTCCTTCCCTGCGATGTATGTTGGAGGGTCAGCTTCTACTTACTTACTTCTAGAATTGAAGGTTGGCAAGGAAGACCCACTCATGTTCTATTTTAAGCCATGCCACAAATACAATATACCAATGTTAGCAAATCAGATTCTTCAAAAGAATAGTCTGTAGGGGCAGCAAATATATTTTCCAAATAAGTCAGAATCTTAGCGTAAGCTCTTCCTTTGCTAGCTATTCCTATGTCAAATGAAGAGCTTCCACTAAGATTCTGACTTATTTGGAAACTAGATTTGCTGCCCCGGCAGACTCTTCTTTTGAAGAATCTTATTCGCTAACATTGGTATAATGAATTTGCTGCATGAGGAAGGGCTCAGAAGATCTAAGAATACCATAAAATATAAATAAGATGAACAATTAAGGAGAGACGGTCATCATAAAGTTTACAAGTTATTTTTTATGCAATTGAAGGAAAAGAGGGAAGATTTCATGATAATTGCTTCCCCTAGGGCTTGTTTGGGTTGTTTATCTTGTGTTGGTTATTTATACTTTAGTGGATCATCGTAGAAATAGGTTGGAACTTGTTGTGCTTAGTCATATACTAGAGTAGTACGAGTGTGGTAAGGCGTCATCCCTTGAGTCGCCCTCCCCCCCTCTTTGATTGACTCAGTAGCTTTGCTTGGTACCTTCGCAGGATTGCTATGGTTCTTTGATGTTTCATTTTTTTGTTGGGCCCGAGGCTGTGTTTGGAGACAGGTTGGTCCCAGGTTAGTACTTCTCTCCTTGGTATCATGATTTGATTGGACTTACATTTTTTAATTTCTAGTGCCTTAATTTTTCATTATCACATGTTTTTTGGTACGATCCTAGCTCATGCATTGGCTCATCATTGACATTGAGAAATAGTGTTTTTACTCTACATTATTCTACATTAGATTTAAGAAGAGATGTACCACATGGATCACTAGATTTATTAATTTTAATAATTAAGAAATGTCATTGACGTACTCCTTTTCTACTTGGGACATTAGAGGCATGTGGTATGTGTTCAGATTTTATGACTAGCCAGTGCTTTGATTTCTTTCTGGTATAATTTTGGCTACTCGTGGTCCTTTATGGAGTTAATTCCTACTATCCGTAGAGCAAGGGTCTGTTCTTATCCTTTATGGAGTCGATATGTTGTAAGACCTGGATTCTCTCTCATCTATGTAAAAACAAATCAACCTAACACCTTACAAAAATCTCTCTTTCAAGAAGATATGACAATTAGAATTGAACCAAAATTTCATGATAGGGTAAACTACAACAATCAAAAGTAAATTCCATGCATCAAACTATCTACCCATTTCAGTTGATCTCTTCAAGCATCAATCAAAGATCTAAACTAGGTTTAAGTTTTCAAACTTAAGACATGAATTAATCTCATGCTAAATAACTCAAATCCATAAGTGTGCAATAGTAAAATAGAGCAAGACATACGACCTACAAAATTAAATAAACACCCAACTCCATAATTAGACCATTAGATTTGGGGTTTTAGCACAACATCATAAGAAAAAAAATTATACCAACGAAGTTGTAGAAATTAATGTGTTGATTATAAACAAATAATTTTCAACACTCACTTCAATTTCAACAATCAATTATCAATTAGAAAAGTTTTGCAAAAACCCTTAAACTAAGAGAAAGGGCAAAAAGTTCAAAAACTCAATAAAAATCTGATTGATGAATTCTTCAAAAGATAAAATTCAAGATCCGTTTTCTCTATCCTTTGAGCTATTTATAGTTTCCCAAAAGAATACTGAGAAATTCCATACGCGATCTGATCGACAACATTTATCAAGCTCACTTTTCCGTTCAGTGGATCACCATTTTCTCTTGATATCACCCTTCATTTGCTTTAAGCTTTAGTCTATTTGAACCTCACTTGGTGAACTCAATCGATTTGGCCTTTCACATTCGACGACTGAGCGATTACAATCTTGTTAACCCATTGAACCTTCAATTTAACTTAAAAGTCTATCATCTTCGACAATGGAACATCAAACTTTCCCAATAAGTTCAGTTAATTAACGTTTCCACTTTAGTTCGCCAACCTGACTTAAATAGGATCAAACATACATAATCACTTTGGGTGAGGTATGATTTTTTGGGCAATCCACCCTTTTAGGTGATAACCAGCTTAGAGTTTACACTATTTTCAATGTTTGTCCTTTTTTTTTGTTTAGATTCATAGTTGCCTTATCCTTTAGCTTTTATACCTGCAAAACACCAACATACCATCAAAAGAAGACATAAATAGGAATTGATGACATTAATTGTTGAACGAAAATTCTACAAATTAGTGAAAATAACACTCCTCAAGGTGATGATAAACTAATGTTTTGACCGTTGACGCTTGTATTGAACTCTATTAAAAGAAATAAAGGGAATACTACTTGTTTGTAAAAATCACAAAGAAAGAATTAATGATCTAGATTGCCTAACTTACTCTTTTGGCCCTTTCTGAGGGATTTAAATATTTTTCCTCCTTTGGTTATAAGACTTGCATCCTTTGGTAGAATTTCAATAATATAGTAGAATATATTTGTTCTTTTTAGTTCATTCTGGAAGCATTTCCTTTAATTTTTTAAATCCTTCTGTGAGGAAAAGCAAATTGTTAAGAATTTACATTAGAGAAATGCCACATGGTATATGTTTTAGGATTGAATCGAAACGACATGTTAGAAGGCAAATCTTATTTGGTATCATGGGATCATTAGAGTTAGAGTTGTAAATATGGGATAAGCTTGTCGGGATGGACTAGACTAACTCATAATTTGATAGGGTTAGGCTACAATTTTTGGAACCCATTTGAGGAAAGAGATTTTTTAGCCCGGCCTCAATAAGTGTGCCGACTTTTTGGGCTTGAGAAATATGGATAGGGCCAGTCGGTGGGCCAAATAAAATTAATTAAAAAATAAAAATACAAAAAAGTATTTAAATTAACAAGAGTATAAACTCAAAATCTTGTTAAGTTTGGAATATTATAATTTCAATACAAATTGTTTTTATAAAAGATCTACTACGTAAAATAAAAATTTCCAATATATTTCTAACGAATCACTTCTTAGGCCATACCCTATGGAATATTGTCATATATTTTGTGTTTTATTATGATCATTAGAAATAATTAGATTAATATTTATATTTAGCTTTTATGCTTTTACTTGAAATAAAACTTAATAAGTATTATAAGATAATTTTATATGTCATACTGGGGATAATTCTTATTCACGCGGTCTTATTCATGCCCTTAGGTGTGACATTTATCTATGCTATCTCAATCTTTGCTCTGGATAAGATTTTAGTGACATGGCATCTTGAATCATAGCTTCACTCATTAATTAGGAGCGGGAAACTTTACGAATTGCACCGACAAAATAGTTTAATTGAGCATTAGGTTCATTTATCCTTCCAGGTTCTTGAATGGGTTCTTTTCGGCCCATCGTTGTTGTTGGATGCATCTGGCAACTATGAATCCCCATGAATGATTTATTTTCTCTTGCAAGGAGTTTTTTTGGCAACTAGCATAGAACTGATTGTGTTTGGAAAAAATATCATGTTATATGTCATTCACAATTATAGTTTATTGACAAATACGTCGTCATATGGAATGCGGATAGAGGAACAAAGATGTTTGTTTGGTTTTGCCAGCCTTAGGGAGATTGTTATTTTAGGTTTTGGTTATGATACACAAGGTAATATCCTCAGCTCAGCTAAACTTTATCAATTGGAGGAAGAAAAATAGATAAGATTATAGAGCATGAACATGCCACGTAAGAAGTGTTTTAAGTATTCATGGATGGAACTTTTATGTGATAAGATTCGTTAGAGGAGCTTAATCAAAGTAGTTTACTAGTTTCCGAATCATACTTCTCCACACAATTCAACAACTTTGATTTAGCTCCTCCAATGCCTCTTATCATATAAAACATTTCATCTAGTTGGTAAGAGAAAATAAATCATTCACATGGATTTATAGTTGGCAAATGCATCCAACGATAGTGATGGGGTTGAAAACACCCATTCAAGAACCCGGTAGGAGAAATAGACTTAATTCTCAATCACAACATTTTGTAGCCGCAATTTGTAAAGTTATCTGCTCTTAATTAATGAGCTAAATATATGATTCAAGATTTCATGGCACTATAAGTTTACATAGATAAAAGAATGACACAACATATAGACATGTCACGCTTAATGGCATGAATAAGAGAGTGTGAATCAGAATTCTCCCCAGCATGACGCTGATGGCCAGCTTCCTGATCAGGGGATCCTGAAGAGTTATTCAATGATAGAGAAACTTCACCTCTATTGAAAGAATTGTATTGATATGATATACATTGCAATTTTTCATTCTTATGTCATTAGCCAATGATCATTTGCCACATTGAATTTCTATCCTATCAAAATTATAATTTACCAAAATTCCTATATATATTAATAAGTATATTCGAATGTGATTAGAACTATAGAATCGTAATAACAATACTCAAACAACTTATTTACAATGGAAATATTGAAATAATAAGTAACTAAGATAGAGATAAGAATTGGAATGAAAAGCTTTTAGACACTGGAAGAAGAAGAGAGGAACAAACATATATCTCCAATGTGTAACTCTTTTGTGTTAACTCCGAGACTTATTTTACTAATTTATAATTGGGACTGGGTCCCAAATAGAACTTCTCAACATTTCAATCTACTCAATAATCCTAAATGGATTAGTAGATTCTCATGTTACCAATTTGGTTCACAACATAATTCATGTTTCTTTCTCTCTGATAATCAAAAACAAGACTAGTATTCTAACATATCGTTTGAATTCAATCCTAAAAGAAACACTATTTTCACGACATTTATCTCATCTGGATTCTCATTCACGTGCTTTCCTGACAAGTGGATTTGAAAAAAGAAGGGAAAAACAGGTCAAAATGAACTGAAAAAATATATTTCCTATTGTGTTTTTTGAAATTCTACCAAAGTGTCTGATAGAAACTATGAAAGCATTTGATCAGCGACATGTATGTTTTATAACCAACGGAGGAAGATATAATTAAATGGCCTAGAAAAAAGTGCCAAAAGAATAAGTAACGAAGTTTAGATCATTAATTCTATTTTTATAAACAAGTAGTCTTCCCTTTATTGCTATTAATGGCGTTCAACACAAGCATAAGAATTCAAAACATAAGTTATTAGCATATCTCCATCCTTCCTTTCACAACCATATATATTAGGTCATGATGAAACCTACGACACCAACCAGTAGGTAAGCCTAACCCATAACTTGGAGTCATAGGCAATGGTCTACCAAGTGAAAGTCAACAAAAAGAAGCATAAAACTTGTAACCAAGCTAAGAAAGAGTAATCAACATAAATGTAATACAAGGAACCATCCCAAAGCTTGGAATCGATCAGCAATCAAGGATATAATGAAAATAAGAGTACAAAGCTATTAAAAATACAAAACGAGAACAATATGTCACTAAATATGTAAAATTCCAGAAAATTAACTCGTCTATAGTGAAGAGTCTATTTATTTGTAAGAATGGGTATTGGGGTACATAGTCGTCCCAATGCCCAATATTGTGTAATATTGGGCATATTAGAGAATATTGGCTTAAGGATGTTAGACAATTTCTATGTATTAAGATATACTTTGCTGTTCAAATGCCCCAATTCAAGCCTGTTTAGGAATTGTACCAGCAATGAATACCCTAAGATAATAAAATTTTCATTCCTTAGATTCCACAATTAGGTATGAGGCATCCAAGTGTCAAGCCTAGGTACCATAGTACATAATTATTTAAAATGATCATGTAGAGTAAGTAATGCCCAAGGATATAGTGAGGATCCTTAGGCAACAAGAAATGAGCAGCAGCACATGTGCAACCCATGTGCAAGCACATGTCCAAGAATTTGGTTAGGGCGGTTATGCGCAGGAGCACATGTGGGTGTCAAGCCATGTGGGGCAGGCGCACATGTGGGTGTCATTTCTCTTGGAATCTGTAGCTGTTGAAGGTTTGGAAGACTTGAAGAACAATCTCGTTGAACTTGAGAATGTGCACAAAGAAGGTTTGACCAACCTAAAACTAAAGCTCACTGAAGCTCTCTCTTCTCATTATAGAGAGTTTGAAGACTTGAAACGGCAGGTTGATGAGACTGTCGAGGCGGGGGTTGCTTCTCCCGTGACTTCACATGATACATGTATTGAGGTTTCCAAACCAAAAGAATTTCGTGATGAAAGGAGTACACAAGATGTTGAGAACTTTTTGTGGCAAATGGATGCCTGCTTCGAACATGTTAATATGCACAGTGAGGCTGCCAAAATCCGAATGGCTGCCATTTATTGGACCGATACAGCGATGCTGTGGTGGCGGAGGAAAAAGTTAGACATGGACCGGGTTTTTTTGTTATTGATGATTGCTAGGAAGTCAACGAGGAGCTTAAGTGATAGTCATATCGATATAACATTGTCCATGAGGCTCATCGGAAGTTGAGGTGGTTAAAACAAACTTCCTCTATTCGGTATTATGTGAAAGAGTTCACAAAGTTGACCCTCCAGATTTCGAGTTTAAAAAGTAATGACTTGATGTTATATTTCTTAGATTGCCTCCAAAAATGGGCCAAACAAGATGTCCAAAGGCGACAAGTCCACGACGTGGATGAAGCGATTGTAGTTCCGCTAGCTCAAGATCATGTGTCGAATTATTATTATCATGGGAATTGAGTTGCCTTGAGGCATAAGATATCATATTACCACGTTTCATGAGAATACAACCCAAACCTACAAGGGATGAGTCAGAATACACGACAAACTGTTCATTTCCCTTTGTAAAGTCAACATCGGAGCGGAGGTAAGCTTTTTCTTCAATCCTTTAAAGCCTTTCTCACAAGCTTCCGTCCACTCAAATTTAGCTTTCTTTTTGGTTAGGGCTATCAAAGGAGAATCAATAGAGGAGAATACTTAACAAATCTCCTATATAAGTCGACTAAGCCCAAAAAAATTTTAATATTTGTTGGTGATAATGTTCTACAAAAATTCTTGAATGAGTCTGTCTTTTTGGATCAACATCTATACCCTTTCTTGACACTATGTGACCTAGGAACGCCAACGATTTCAACCAAAATACAGACTTATTGAAATTTGCGAACACTTGGTGATATTTTATGGTTTTTGATTCAATTCTCAAATGCTTCATGTGATCATCCTCACTTCTATAATGTACCAAGATATCATCGATAAACACAATGAAGAACATTTCTAGAAATTTCCAAAACACTCTATTCACAAGGTCCATGAATGTCGTCGTGGCATTAGCTTGTCAAAAAGACATCACAAGGTACTTATAGTTCCCATACATAGTTCGAAAATCCATTTTAGGAATGTCAATCTCTCTCACACTACTTTGATGGCAGCACAAACGAAGGTCGATGTTTGAAAAGTTATTTGCCTTTGAAATTGATCGAACAAGTCATCATTTCTCGGAAGAGGATACTTATTATTTATAGTGGTCTTATTCAATTGGCGATAGTCAATACACATTCTTAAGTACCCATCTTTATTTTTCAGAAACAATACCAGAACACCCATCGAAGATATGTTTGGCTGAATAAAACCCTTGTCTAGCAAATCCTTAAGTTGAGCTTTCAATCCCTTCAATTCGGTTGGAGCTATCCCATAAGGAGGGATAGATATAGGGTCAGTATCCAGCATAAGATCAATGTCAAAATCTATTTTTCATTTGGGAGGAATACCAACAAAGTCATTAAGAAAGACTTCATAAAATTTCCTCACCAGGGGGACCGACACCAATGGAGGGACCTCGGTTCAAAATCTTTTACCCTAACAATGTGATACATGCACCCCTTTGCAATCATCTTTCTATCTTTTATGCACTATAGAAATTGACCTCTAGGAATAATGTTTCTCCCTTTCCAATATTCAATGGATTCATTTGGGAATTCGAATCTAATTACCCGAGTTCTACAATAAATGGAGGCATAACATGGATACAACCAATCCATGCCCAACATTACATCGAAATCAAGCATGACTATTTCTACCAAATCAACCACAGTGACTCTATGAGATGATGAAATAGGAAAACTCCTATAGACTATCTTATCTAACGCCGAGTCACCAACTGAGGTAGTTAGCAAAAAAGTTTCATCTACACATCGGTGAGTACATCAAATTTCATATCCACTAAAGGAGTTACAAAAGACAAAGTTGTATCGGGGCTGACAATGTATAAACATTAATTGAAAATACTTTTAACATACCAGTAACAACATCTTGAGGTAACTCTTGATCAAATCGAGATTAGAGAGCATAAAAATGATTCTTATTTGGAGCATCATTATTAGAACCACTTGCTTGTGCTTGTTTTTCTCCGTCCCTTGAGCTCTTCAGATGGGACAATCACTTTTCATATCAAGACTTTTCCAACCACTAAAGCAATTACCCGTGCCAACTAGTCACTTGTCTTCATTCTTTGTACCACACTTATCATCAACTAATCCTACATTTTTTTATTGTTAAAGTAAAGTAGTAGTTCATATAGCCGGGAAGCCTATATTCCATGAACATATGAAACATATAGAGGTGGGTGGTCAATTTGTACGGAAAAACTTGCAAGATTGGATCATTAATATTCAATATGTCTCAACCATGAACAATTAGTTGATGCACTCACCAAGTACTTGACAAGGATCAACCATATTGCAATACTTTGAAAGCTGGCTATGATGTTAACAACTATTCATGGTTAGAGATTTAGTTAGTTAGTTAGTTTTGTATAAATTAGTTAGTCTTGTACTCTTACTCACTTTCATTCAATAATACAAAAGTTATTTTTCTCCTCTCTCGTTTCTATTTCTTCAGCTTTTCTTCTTTCCCAAGCTTTGATTGAAGCTCAAGTGAGCTCATCAATAAATTTTTTGTCTTAGTGACTGATGAAACAAGAACTTATGTTATTACTATGTGGTCCATTGCATGTTTTGGGTTCTTAGATTCTATAAAGAAAATTGGCATTTGCTTAAGTTTGAGTTTGTACTGGCTATAAGTTAGTCATGCTACTGTCTTTATTATATTCAACTAATATCTTCAAGTTATATTTGGTATTCTTGTTTATTGAAGATTTTGGTTTTCATTTTATAGGTTACTTACACAAAACTAATTGAACTAATACAAATAGTTGTTGTCTAGAATCTTTCACTTCAAATCTTTAGTCACTTTTTCCATAATATAAGGGTGTACATCGATCGATTTGGTTCAATTTATATATTATTGGTTTTTAGTTTTTTAATATTCTTAGCTAATACGATATTTTTTTTTGGTTTATCAATTTTTTATCTTTAGTGTTTAGAATTTTGATTTAACTAATAAGAAAATGCTCATAAAATAGATATATGATTTCTACAATAATTTTGTGCCACATAAAACAGAAACATTAGTATGTAAGATAAACAGAACAATATAAGTGCAACACAAATAAAAAAAATAGGACAATAATGTGAATTGAAGGATAAAGGCAAATATAGTAATTAGTAAGGTACAAATATCAATATTTAATATTTATATAAAGGTAAAGGAGTAAATTAGAACAAACTTAATGGGTCATCGGCTTATCTAATATTAAAAATCAAAATCAAATTGGTAACTCGGTAATTTTTTATAAAACCATTAAAAAATCATTAACACATTAACAATAAGCCAATAACATTTTTTGGGTACGATTTTTGCAAACCCCTAATTAATCCACTGATTACATTCTATGTCCTCTTTGTTGTGCCTCCACAATAAGAATTACATCAAACTTCTTAAGTGATTCAAAAATATACACCAAATATATATAAAAAAATCATACAAAATCTTGACCACAGGAAATCCACATGTTGTTATATCTAAAGGTTTCTTTGTTGAGAAATGTAGTTAGTTTTGATAGACTTCAATGTATAATATCCATTATCAACTAGTGTTGACACAATGACTTTATGGAATGTTGTAGTAAAAAAGTGAAAACATAGAAAAATATTTGTGGAGAAGGCTAGTTTTTTTTGTTTGAAAAGGTACGGTCTAATAGAAAGACACAGAGAATGTGGTTAGAATAATGTACAAGTGAGTAAAAGAGTTAAAAGGAGATAAAGTTTGATGTCATGTGTAATGATCAAAAGACAATGCCATTGGTGATTTTTTTTTTATGAAAATCAAATGAACTTTTGAATTTAATCAACACATTTCACAAGAAAAGAATAAAGAATGTTGTTTTAAACCGTAATTTAATTAACACATTTCCTCCATTTTCATATATTTTTGGCATTTAGAGATTTTTTCTAGAAATGTTAAGTTATTTATGACCTGCTGGGACTGACATTTTAGTTGTCAGATTGTTCTTTTGTGTTTTATATAAGTTCCCATATTTTTGACCATTTAAAAAATGAATGGTTGACTTTGGTAAAATTTCAAGTTCTTGTCGTTAGGCCTTTTAATATTGAAGCTTAAGCCAAAGTTTGATTTCATTTAACATTATTCATAAGCATGCTTACATGAGAATTATTTCAACGCTTAGCTCTGGCAGGTCGAGTTTGGTTAAGAACAACCTTTCATACGGATCCCAATGCTTCCAGTTTTGTTTAAAGCCTCTTTGTGGATTTTGGATTACAATGGAGATTGAGTGTTGGGACTCACTTTTCATTAAGATGACCTTGGATAGAAGTTTCAATAACCTCATTAAGTTTGGATTGCTGAATTTAGTGTGGCATCATATCTGGTTCATTAGGTCCTAAATTAAACTTAAGGGTTCGTTCAGAGATTTTAAAAAAAATAGTGAAGTCTGGTATTGCTGGTGCAGATGTTTAGCTACAAAAATTTAGGCTTTTAGGTCCAGATTTGACTTTTGGTGACCAAATTGCTGCTATTTAAATCTCAAAAATTTAAATTCGCCCCTCATTTTAAAAATGCAATTTCATGAGCTATAGAGCTTATATTGAGCTAATTTTAGTTGTGCTAGTTCGGATTTTTACGTGGCTACATGATTGAGAAATTGGGGAATCTTGGAAGTCATCATTCTGAGGAAACTTCTACCCAAAGGGGCTGCTAAGCATGATCCTTGAGGTTTTATGGTAGTTTTATTGCATGTGTAGTTTTTGCCCATTGCCATGGTCGGATTTGAGTCCATTTTCACGGCACAAGTTCCTTGTAATATTTAGGACCGTTTGATGGAATCAATTTTATATTTCCAATGTAGGTCCCACATTCCCATTTCGCTCAAGTTTGGGTCCATTTCCATTTACTGAATATCTAGTTTCTAAACATATGCAATGATGTTTTTGTCAATAAATTGATAGCGTGACTATATTTAGAGGCATTTCATAAATGGATTAGTAATTTGTAATGGATTTCAAGCGCGCATGATAGCCTTTGATGTAGGCTTCAATTTATTTTCT
The DNA here is from genome assembly GCA_027705065.1 of Solanum peruvianum. Taxonomy (NCBI): domain Eukaryota; kingdom Viridiplantae; phylum Streptophyta; class Magnoliopsida; order Solanales; family Solanaceae; genus Solanum; species Solanum peruvianum. Next base: position 27,600,792 of record JAKWJD010001756.1, on the reverse strand, counting down.
TGATTGGGCTTTTTAGATAATATAGATTGCATGTGATTTTAGATTCTATTTGCCAGTTATTAGTTATCTTGCTTCTCATTCTATATTTTCTTCATTCCGGATCTTTGGTCCCTTATGCGTACTAGGGTTTTGGACTTATGACTGATTAACAACGTATAAATAGTAATTAAGCAATCTTCGAATAGTGTTTTGCATGCATTGATAATTTTTTTTGTTTAGAAGTCTATTTAGCGATTGTAAATGTTAAAACTTGCCTTGGTTCTACTTGCGGAACAAGAATGTAGTTAATAAGAAAATAATTAAACATAGATTTAGTGTGATACTATCTAATAGTCTAGTTTCTATTGGTGCGTGGGTGAAAACTAAGTCATACATCAATGTGATGCCTAATATGACGTAAAGGTAAGGGTTAGCAAATTATATACACATAATTGGAACAAGGTGCGGGTTGAAATTCCCTAGATGTCTGACCAAGGATGTAAAGATACATAACTTATCACATTGCATGAAATACACTAGGAAAGGATTTCTATTACTATTATTACCGCTTTATGAACTTGTGGGGAACACGTACACACTAGTTACTTTCTCATCTTGATAATAACCGAGGTTAACTCTTGCTTACTTGATAATTACATATTCTTAGGAATTTGTTTCACAAATCACCCCCATTGTACTTACTTGTTTCGGAAACACTTTGACTAAGAGAATATAGTTGTGGGTTAAAGTTAAGTCTAAATCATATTCCTCGTGGGATCGACCCCGACCTACCAGTTGGGTTCTTTACTTGATAATGAAAGTTCATGCTTATTTAAGGAGGTGTAATTTGAGCATATCAATAATTATAAATTAAAGGTAACTTTTCAAATTACTTATTCATTCTTTTAAAATTAATTAAGAGAATCGATGCATTGATTTGGAAAGAATACATTACACCTCCTTTTGAATCTAATATATATAATTGAACCATATAAAGTAACCCTTAATACTCTTAAACTTTTGAGAGTAACTAAGAAAATTAATGCATTGTTTTTTAAAAGAACGAATTATGCTAATTTAATTAAATACCTTCTCTGTTTTTGGATTTAGAATAATACAATATGATTATCTAATTAATAGTTAATTAATTAAATATTTTATAATATTATGATTGAATGTAGGGGTAAATAGTAATCTAAATTTGAACTTTGTACTTTTCCACTTTTAATAATAATATATGAATGATATTATATTGTATGATATGATATGATGATGACGATATATACATTGTTTTATCTATCACAACTTTTCAAATTCTTCCATTATGAGAATTATGAGCATAACTAAAATCAATATAAAGGTGCTCATATATCAAGAATATAATAATTTAATTATTTAAGGACTTAAAGACTTAAATTCTACCATTATGTAATTAAAATGTTTATGTTTAATTAAATAATAAATCAAATTAGTAAAAGAACAATATGATAATTTAACTTTTCACTTTGGAGCATCCCACTTATCCTTTGTTTAATCCTTCATCCTCATTTATGGTGTATATTTGAATATGTATCGTTGTTAGGTTTGATTCTTATGGGCTTAGGCTATGTTGAAGAATTTCATGCCCTGGAGAGTATTTTATTGCCCTTGTAGTTGTGATATGCTCCCTGTAGGGCTTCTATTGGGTTGTTCATCTTGTATTGGTGCTTAAGACCTCGGTGGCTCATTATAGCCATACGTTAGCACTAGATGTGCTTAGTTATTGATAGGAGAAGTATGATTGGGGTAAGGCGTCGTTCGTTGAATTTTTCTCCCCCTTTTATTTATTCAGAATCTTTTCTGGTCACTTTGCTTGTTTATTGTTGTAGGCTAGTTATGATCTTTTGATCTTTGACTATGTTGTTGGCCTGGGGCCATGTTGAGGACTAGTTGGATGACAAGTAAGTACGTTCTTACTTGATAACATAGTTTGATTAGAATTATTTTTATTTGATTGATAGTGCCTTATTTCAATGTTGGTGATGGCCTGCAATGCATTTGTTGTTCACCATCACGTATTTTATGGCATGATCTTGGCTCATATTTTTGTTCCTAGAGAAATAATATTTTCATTTCACTTTTATTCTAAACAAGCTTTAATGGGAGTCGTACCAGTTGCATCACTAGATTTATTGAGTTTGAGACTTATGAGTCATTGTTAACATGCTCTTTTTTCTTCTTGAGACACTACACACATCTGGGATATGCTTAGTTCTACATTGACTAGCTGAAACGTTGACGTTCTTTAATTCGTGATTTTTGCTACTCTTGATTCTCTATAGAGTTCATCCCTACTATTTGCATATTAAAGTTCTGGTCTTCTCATCTATATAGTCGATTAATTGCAAGACCTGGATTCAGGCCCTATCAATGTACACAAACTTCCCGTTTCCACTTTCAGCCCATGTAGCCGTGAGTCTCACAAGATGGAGGTAGGTGTTTACACTTGGTTACTAATGGTTCTACTGCATACTCTGCATTCATATACATTGCTTAACACCTATATTCTTGTTTTTTATTGCACCCTTAAATATATGGGGGAAATTATGCTCATTGTTTTTAGCTTCCAGGCTTATGGGGGTCTGACTAGGTTATTGTTTGATTATATTATGTTCTCTGTTGTTATTGATCGGTTAGCTGATAGGATTGTTTTTAGAATTTTGGCTGTTAATCCTCGTGACCAGGGGTAGTTGACATTGTATCTTAGTTTGATTGTGATTAGGTTGTCAGCTTGAATTCCAGGTATGTTCTTGACTCGGTTATTTATTGTTTCTTGTCCTATTTATGCTCCTTATTGCTTGTCTGTTATGCAATCTCATGTTTAGTATATATGCTACACTTTCGTTATTACTTCTTGCTTACACTTGTCTTATCTTTGATCTAAGTCGACCATGAGTACCATTTTTGACACTCATACTAAACTTCTACTCCATGTAGATCATTATTTGGGTTCTCACTTTTAATTTGGAGTCTTACGGAGCATATTAGAGTTCGAAAACTAGGATAAGATCCTGGCATTCAGTAGAGTCACTGGTTTATGTCTGCTTTGGCTAGACTTAGAGTTGACACCCATTTTGATAGAGTTATAACCCATCTCTATATGTCTATTCGATTAATATATTTTAAAACTTATCTTTTAAGTTATATGCTCACAATTATGTATAAATTTTATATATACTTTAGTAATTCATAATTAATAAAATTATTATTATTAAATTTATCGATTGCTAAATTTAAAATAATTATTTTGTTTTTCGAAGCGTAGGTGTCTTTTCAGGTGGAAAATGTATTTATTTATGTGAAAATTTATATTCATTTAGTTAAATATGTGTAGCATATCTTATTAATTAAATAGCGATCTTTTTAATCTTCCTCCAAATTATTTAAATCATAACCTATTCTTTCAAATTTATTTCAATTCTAGAATTCTTTATTTAATTTAAAGTCTAATCCTACACAATAACTTGTCAATTTTGATCGATTTTGATCCAAATTAAGTTGAGCCTTCTCAATCCTACGATGATAAAATCCTACTTTTTTTTCCATTTTTATAACCCTAACAAAAAGTCCTCAAATCAATACACGCTTCTTCTTCCCAAAAGAAAAGCACCGCCCACCTCTCCTTGTCTCTTCCTCTCTTACGCCGCCGCTGCCCCACTTTCACTTTGATGAAGCTCCACACTGGAACACGCTACTAATCCCCATCTAAGGTGATAAACAATTTCCGCTTCACCCTCTCTGTCCTCGTTCCCTTTTGATGTGTCTATTTTTTCTACAGATGCTCCACCCCATCTCCGGCAAAGACCACTAGCAAACTCTTTCTCTTCTTTTTCCCTTTCGCTCCTCTGCCTCCTTCTCGTTGATCTCTGACCATTTTCATTGGCAAAATAAACCAACCACAGATCTCTTTTCCACTAGTAACTATGAAACCAAAAAGTTGTAGTCGGATCAATCGAAGCTTCAAGATATTATTGTGTTTAAGACAGATCCACATAAGGTATGTCCCTCTAACCTAAGTGACACCTTTTCCTTACAATATTCTATTTTTTTGAGTATACAATTTGTTGATTCAGTTCTTTCATTACCATTTATGTTTTTAGGCTTAGTATGCTGAAATTTCAAAATTCTTGAGAATTTGTATAATTGATATTCATCTATGACCAATTTGGTTTTTCCTAATTTTGACTCTATTTTAATTAAGTTCAAATAATTTTTAAATGTGTCGTTATTGACTGATTCTCTTTGAAATTTGAGTTGATACAATTTTAGATGTTTTGCTTTTGTTGATTCTCATAATGCTTAAACATACGATTAGTATTTGGTTATTTTAGGTACCTTTATATGTAATTGATTCTATTTTTCTCCACACTTCCATTTAACTTCGTGGAATTGATTGATTTAGAATAATTATGGAATTTAACTTAAACGTGGTAAGGTTGTCACTTATAAAAAGAATGATTATGTGAAGATCTTGATATTTGAGTAATCTTTGGTCACTTTTATTAGCTTAATTCTTTTCTTTTATCTTTAACAACCTATTTGGAAGACTATTAATGTTATTTCTAGTTATATGATTTTCTTAGTTCATTTTAGGATCTTAATAATAAAGGAACTTAAAAGGGGGTAGCGTTAGATAGGCCCTTTCGTAAATGATGTATGTTGACTCGAGTAGAAAATTACAAGCTCTAATTTATCTTCCGATTAATAAGTCAGGCGTTGATCTTAGAAGGATAGTCGTAGGTTTAAATTTAATTTGTCTTGTCATTTTAATTAATTATTTGTATTTATTTTGATAAATAAGTAATTAAAATAGTGTTTCTCCTATATATTTGTATTGATTTTTTCTTCTTAATTGTCTTCTCTATTTATGAACCATACTCAGAAGAATCATAAAAGAGTTGCCACGTCGTTGCAAACTTAATTTAGCAAAAAAATTGGGAGAGATACTTAGTATTTGTATTTTATTCAAATACAACCTATACTTATTTTATATGTAACATCCTTGTACTCTTATTTTGATTAAACATGATTACTAACTAATGGATTGTTCCTTTTATTACATTTCTGTTGATTACCCTTTCTTTGATTAGTTATAAGTTTTACGCTTCTTGTTATCAACTTTCACTTGGTATCTTGTTCCCTATTACTCTAAGCTCGTGGTTAGACTTACCTATTTGTTGGGTGTAGCAGGTTCCATCATGACCCAATAAATTGGATTGTGAAAAGTTGGTATTAGAGTTATAGGTTTGCTGACATCATTTGTTTGAGAGTAAATGTGTATTAGAGTCCTACTAATTTTTGAGGAGACGTCTGTATCATATGATTGGGAGGTTATTCCATCATTAATTGATTGTTTATTTTTGCTTCAATTAACCTCTAAAATAGATTCTTTAGAATCTGCACTTTCCTAGATTGATAGAACAAGGTACTCACTGCATATGGAAGGACCATCAACATATTCCATCACAGTCTCAATACGTGGTCAGGTTAGAAGGCCTTAGTTTGGAATAAACATTGAATCAGAGGCATTCTTCAGCATTTAGAGAGTTTGGGGTTAGCCCAAGATCAAACATAATCATTGATTACCTCGATTCCTCAAGATTCAGTATTAGGAGGTTCGGGATATTTCAAGGGTACACCACTAACATGTGTGGTTCCTAATGCAGTGATTGCTTCTTAGGATAGAGTTGGGTTGAATAGTCCCTAGTAGGGCTCGTCGAGTATTTTGAGTATATCATGTGATTTTAGAGTAGGATAGTCTTAGTCTAACATTGTTTTCTTCACATTGAGATTTTAGTCAGGGTTCACGGATAGGTTAGCCTTGCCACTAAGGTTGGCATAGGAAAATCTGATATTAACGAGATTTACATTTATCAATGTTGTTATCCATGTAAGGGATATGGAGCAGGTATATATTGAGTCTTACAGCGAGAGTGGTGCGAGGCCTCACAATCAATACAATAGTGATAACATTCCACTTCTAGGTGGGTATCAGCTTAGTGAGGGCCATGTCTCTTCTTGACCTATCAGGCCTATGGTGCGGCATCTCAGGTTCCAGGGTGATATGAGGTAGGTAGTGTTACTATGGAAGTAAATTCTCTAGTCATGTTTCTCATGGTGACCATCTTAGACATGTTATTGTTGGGTCTCACATTACTCCAGTTAGGTGTTTATACCAGGTTACACTTGGTGATGAATGATATGAGTATGGTGAAGTAGGCCACTATGTAAAAGATTGTCACAAACTCCAATTTAGATCGGTAGGGGTGGTTCCTAGGTTAGCAGAGGTAGGCAGGATAGCTCATCACATCCTTAATGTCAAGCTTCTACTTTAGGGGTTTCCTTAATTATGGAGAGTTTCACAACTAGTTAAAGAGTTCCCTGGGTGGAAGTTGATCTCCCAGGAACTGCATGCATATGATATTCCTCAGGATATACTGGATGGACGATTTTGTATCTATAGAGACCATGTAAATGGATTTAGATTTTGTCCCAAACATTGGACAATGATGAGAGGGTTTTGGCTATGTCAATTTGTTGATTGATGATACCTTTAGTTATTGGTTGTGTCTTTGGTCTTGTTGGTTCTACTTCAAGTGCTCAAGTTAAGGTCAGTCTTCATCCATTCTATGTTTCTCAAAGCCACTCAAAGGCTGAGGAGCCAGGTATTCCTTCTTTGGATGTAATTTTCTGGGTCTTATCCTTTTGTTACTATTTTGTGTGATTTGGGGGTTTTGATGCCTATTCGGGTTTATTTGGCTTGTTATGATAATTTCATTTGAGGATTATGTATGTGATTTGCCTCATTTGTTGTTTTTTTTAATAGTTGATTTTCTAGGCCATGTTTCTTAGAATAGGAGTAATAGTTGAGCAACTCACTGCGCCTTTGCCTTGGTTGTTTTGTTGTGTTGGCGATCATGGGATTACTGGTTGCCTGTTATCAACTTCTATTATGTGTTTTGACTATGATTCCAGTATTGGTTGATTAGTGTTTGTACCAGTGTTTCCCAGTTGAGATTCGTATATTGCGGGGCCTAGTTGGTTTAGGAGGTTGCCTTAGTTGTATGTCGTCCTTTTTAGTAGTAGCTTGGGGATTGCTAGTTGTGTGAGTGGTAGTTTAGTCTTTTGTAGTTTTGTGGTAGTCGTAGTTGGCCACTTTATTTTTTTGCCTTTGTGGATTCTCGAATGGGAAGTTGTGTTGCTCATTTTATCTTTTTGGGTATTTCTTACTTTAGTGGTTCTTGAGTTTTGTTATGGCTAGCCAAAAATTGGAGGTATGATTATTTGTTGTATCTAGTTACTACTTATATTGTTTCTTAGTGGGGTTGTAGATAGTTCTGGAGATTGGTTTGTGATTTTAAGTAACAGTGGTAAATCTCATCAATGACTTATGATTCAAGATATAGTTGGAAATGGAAATTTATTAAGAAGGTTCATCTTCATGATGGGGTTGAAGTGATTCGTGGAATCCGTGATTTGGTTTGTCATATCTGGAGAGCACCTCATAGACGTAATTGGCGTCGTTAATCTCTTTAAGGACTAAGACTAGCCTCTTATCATACATCATTACATTCATAGGTTAAAAATGCGGAAAAATGTTAAACTTTTCATTACTTCTACAATGAGGTTTACATAGACCTCTACATACACATAATATATTCATATCGAGTATACATAGACCCTTCGTATAGTAAGATTACATAGTCTTCTACTTTTATTGCACATAAGTATATATAAAAGATAGAACATAGTCTTTAAAGAGTGTCTCATCTCATAACCATCTAACAAGATTATAGCAATTTGGACATAGCTCATACATCAATGTAAAAGATAAAGAACATAAGAGTCTTAAAACTAAAACAACTTCATAAGCTTGATATTGGCATCACCCTCGCAAAGTGAGGACCTACCCACTAGGATGATTGAGAAATTACAAGTCTTCTTCAAATTCGTCTCAAACATCCTTCAACGACCGGAACCTAAAATGTTGGGAAAAGGAAGAAATTGGGGTTAGTACACCATTTGTACTAAGTATGAGATCATATGCACACATACTTTGAAATCATGCAAACAAAAGGGACATTTCAATGAGTATGCACTATTCATTAAAAACCTTTATGCACATTCAACAAGACCATACCAACCAATAAGACATGTTAATTTAGTCATAGGCATGTACATGACAAGTACAACAACATTAAGTCTAGTAAAGTCAAAATGCATATCATATGGTTGAATATATAGTCAAGTAACTCTATCATAAATTCATAATAGTAACAAGCATGAATTGGATTACATTTCAACATAACCAAAGCAAGACAATTAACTACAACCCCTATCAAGTCAAAAAGTGCAATGACTAAGCAAATCCCCATAACCTTGCCCAATCAAGTAACCCAATACATATCATAACTAACATCTACTTCACATAACATGGTACTTAAAAGTACATATCATCTTACTTTGACAATGTTGACCCATACAAATTCATAAGTGAAACTAATCAACATGTAGTGTCAACAAAGTGCAAGTTCATCATATGCATATCATATATCTTCATAAGCATATTCATACATAAGAACAACCTCCTAAGGCTTCCCTCAAGGAAAACTAGTGCAAGGCATAGGTAGAGTCCCATACCCCTACCTTAGCTAAGTCAAGCCTCTTAAGTCACCCTAGTTGGTTTGTACTTCATTACTTCATTTTAGTTTAGGGAACACTTGACTTAACCGACATAGACCACAAGATATAAGTGAGGAATCCAGTGTTGTGAAACCTTGCACCGATGGAAGGTGGTCTACCGGCCAAATTGAAAAAAAAACATAAACTAACTTTCTATGTAGATCCACTAGCTAGTCTTCCTATGGCGGAAACATAGTTCAAGAACTAAGAGATAGGTATAATCCCTCCACATACCACTTGGAAATCGGGACCTCCTTTTATGGGAATCCATTGGATGAGTATCCCTTATTAGGGAGTCAACACCACATGTGGAACTATAAGATGAATCTTCCTCTATGGGAAGTCATCACCTCCCATAGTCAAGTTCACTCAGTGCTACGGTAAGTCCCTTTTTGAAATGTCTTTACTGTCTTAATTAATCATCATAACTTATTGTAGGTCATAGGGTCTAACCCTTGTATATTAATCATCATCACAGCTCAATAAGAATTGCCTGAGTATAATCCCTTCGTCATAATTCATATAAGTGAGGTTAGCACATTTACATATCACTTCATAATAAGGCACACCATTCACCATCCTTATAACATTTACATCTTAGTCAACACCTCACAAATCTTAGTCAAGACATTTCAATTCAGCATCATTCCAACCTATCAATCCGAATACAAGGCATACTCTAATACAATATTATGACTTAATAACAATTAACCATAATTTGAAGTAAATAATAGGGATCATTAGACTTACCAAGTATCCTTGATAATTCATCATAACGGTCTTACTATCAACCCTTTATTCAACCTAACAGGGTATTAATAACCAATATGATAACAAGTCTAATTGCATCGCAATATCACGATTTAGCACTAGTTCATAGTTTAAGATAAGATTCTTAGGTCAATTCACAACATACTTCATAACCTAGATCAAATTCTCAAGAACTAGCATAATAGGACAATAATTAATCCTAATATATTCATAATGATACAATTACATCATCTAGTAGTAATTCAATCAATAATCCAGTCAATTGAACCAACATTAAACAATTCATATCAAGATCATAACCTAGGGTTAAGGGGTGAAGGTCATATTCTACAAACTAGACCACACAATCAAGATATATCATAATTAATTAGAATACATGTTATTATATTCATAACATCCAAATAATTCATAAGCAAATCTATTCATAAGATCAATTTGAGATTGGATGAAACCCATTTGAAAACTCAAATTTGGAAATCAATTTAATGGAACCCTTTGAGTAAAGAGGTCTCAAAGGTGAAATAGATAAAATAACTTACTAATTGATGAATATTTATGGATAAACTTGAATCTTTTCAGCCTTTAAACCCTCCCCTAGCTTGTTCTTCAATGGAGTTCCTCATTGGATAAAGAGAAGAGAGAAGGAAGAGAGTTTGCGTTTGTGAGTTATGAGAGCTTAGATTAGTTTAATGAAGTTGGGGTCTTTATATGGGGTATTAATTAACTTAATTAAGTTTCTCCTAACCCCTAACTAAATACCTAATTCCTTAATTAAATAATTGGACCTAATTTAAAACGTACTGAGAAGTCATGCTCTCACAGACGAGACCTCGACCAACGGCTCGTGTGTGAGTCGACAACTCGTACCACCTTCTGTGCAACACATTCGTAGGTAAGTTGAGAGGATGGTACAAATGAACCATTAGCCAAAATTTCTAAGTGTTGGTTAACGGATGTCATCGACGCCCCATCGATCCACACACGCTCCGTCGCTTCCCTTCATGGGTGCATACTGCCCAGGCAGTCTTTGACCCCAAAATGCAAGGGTCCTCCTCAAGGTCCCTTAATTGGTCCTTGGGGAGTCATAGAAGGACGTTTCAACCATGAATCAATCCTAACACAGGTTAGTCACCCGTCCAACGAGTTTCATAAACTTCTGACACCTAAAAGCTAGTCAAATAGGCTAAGTCATGCTAGTACCTCCTTGAACTAGTTTTCAAATGTCATGGACAATCTTGGAAGTTTTGATATATAGACTTCCTAAATGAATTATATTAATTATAATGGACCTTAAAACGGTGTCTAAACCTTATGACACTTATGTTAGGCTCTAGAACACATCTTGGATTTTCGAAGTGTTACATAGTTCTTGTTCAGGATATGGCCTTATTTCATTTTGGTTGATAGATTTTGTGGTTTGTGATGGGAGTTGTCATCCTTGGTCCACTATTGTCCAGATGACTATGTTGATACGATGTCTACCATTTTGATTTCCATTAAACTTGAGTGGTTAGTTAGGATTTGTGGTGGAGAGTATCTTGTACGCTCAAGGTGTAAGTTTTAATTAAAAGTTACATTGCTTGGTGTAGGTCATTGGAGATGGGCTCTATGAAATCATGTCGTTCACAAAATGATAGTCTTTTGGATTAGTGTAGACAGGTCTAAAAGATTGTATCTCAACTGGATTTGTTGGACTTTGAGTATCGAGAATGGATTTTTGTCTTTACCTTGGGGCTGCGTTCCTTGTTATGGCAGATCTTACTTCTCGATGCTTAGGTGAAGCATGTAATTCTCCCAAGGTTTGGGTCGTATGGGATTGTAGGCACGTTTCAGATGGTGCTGGAGATGTCAAGGATATCTAAGGATCAATAAACACTTTTGATTGCAAGAAGATGTTAGATTTTAATAAGATGAGTATTCTTATCGGTGATGTTGGGTTTCTCAAATGAATATGGCATTTTAAGGGAAATCTGATTCTAATGCAAGTAAGTTGGATCACAAAAAAGAATTGGAGAAGTTTTGGGTGCTGTGAAGTGGACTTTAGGATCTTATTCTAAGACTAAATTCTAAATTAGTGTTGTTCGGATCACAAGCGTGTCTGTGAGTTTGTCATAGCATGCAAAACGGATATCCTTGTCTTCTCATGCCTTAAGGTTATAACTCTTCTTCAAATATTAAAGAAAAAAGTCCTTTTAGTAGTGGATATTGTGTAATGATCATTCAAGCCATTTCCTCCATTTTTCAATCTTTTCAACATTTAGAGCTTTCATGTTAAGATCCAAAGTCATTTTTGTTTTGCGAAGACTGATAATTTAGTTGTTGGGTAATTTTTTTTTTTGTGTTTGTGCAAGTTTTCATGTTTTGGAGCCATTGAAACTTGAATGGTTTATTTGTGTGAAAATTTTGATGAATACGACAATAGAATGCAATCCTAACAGTTTCATTGGCTCCAAAAGGGACATTTTAGTATTCTTGTGTGAGTTTGTGCCGTTAGGCATTTTTACTTTGAAGCTTAAGCCAAATTTTGACTTCATTCAATATATTTCGTAAACATGCTCGGATTAGAATTATAATTAGTATTGTTGGCTTCAGAATGTGAAGTTTTCTTATAAACAACCCTTTTTGGAGTTCCCAAGGCTTTCAATTTCGTTCTGAGCCTTTTTGTTGATTTTGACTTAAAATGCAGCTTGGTTATGGGACCCAGTTTTCAATGAGACAACCTCATATGGTTGTTTTGATGGTTCCGTTGAACCTTGTTCGCCAGATTTAGTGGGGTAGAACATCTGGTTTATTTTCATTAGGTCTAGCAATAATCTTGATGGTCCATTCAATGATTTTGGAAAATGACAAAATCTAGTATTGCTAATAAAGACTTTTAGCGGTTGTGTTTAACTTACAAAGACTAGATTGCTTCTATTTAAATCCCAATTTTGCATCTTCAACCCTCATTTACAATTCGTGATTTCTTGAGTTATAGTATTCCGATTGGGATGATTATAGTTTTGTAGGTTCAAGGTTTTTCATGTCTACGTGTTGGAGTGATCATGGAAGTTTTGAAGTTATTATTATGAGGTAATTTCTGCCCTAAAGGGGATGCCTATTTTTATTTTGAGCTTTAATGGTGAATTATCGCATGTTCAATTTTAGCACATTTCAGAGCTTGGATTAATCCCATTTTGGGGGCACAAGTTTCTTGAGCTGTTTTAGACCTTTTTACAGATCTATTTTGGGTCTATTTACAACAATTGCAAATTTAGTGTCTATATTTGTAATGACGTTGTAATCAATAATTTAACAACATCGCGGTGTTTAAAGACATTTCATAAGTGCATAACCATTAACAATGGATTTAGAGCATGTGTGATCGACTTTGAGGTAGGCTTTGGTTTATTTTATTGATTAGAATTTTTAGATAATGTATAGTATATGCTTCATGTGAATTAGAATTGTAGATATTTGTTGAGTATTAATACCTTGTTATTAATTCTATCTTTTCTTTATTTCGTTGGAGCTTTGGGCCTTTTGTGGGTGTTGAGATCTTTAGTGTAGGCTTTTAGCCTCTTTGGTGGTATAGATTAGCATGTTTATCCATTTTATGTTCATGCTTCAGACGATGTGGCTAATTCTATATACAAATATCTAATTTTCTTCTATTATATATAAAGGCTTAAGGTTGAAGGCCCATTTAGAGCCTTTCAAAAGTTAAGAGGTTATGTTGACTTTAGAAAGGCTACTAAGGACGGGATGAACAATGAAAAACGTCCGCTGAAGCCTAGGGATAAGATTTACAGATGCGATCATGAATCAAACTATAGCAAAACACTCAACTACAGACGGAAAAATCGAAACGTCATCTGCCAGGGTTAGGGTATTTTTTAATTATGAGCCTACTCAAATCAGACCTACACTAATTTATTCTCTTTGGCCTGCCGGCTTGTTACAACCTTCGAATTTCCTGCTGACATCCCAAGTCTCCAAGTGGGCCCTCTTGGAAACCCACAACCTTGGCTTTTTAGAGAATCTCACTCCTGTGTCGTAGGACTTGTAGCTCGGCAGCCCACCGGGTGGGTTTATTTATCTTTGTAGTTCCGAGTGTCTTCTTCGATAGTAATAGTATCCCATAGGTGTGAGATGTACCTTGAGGGGGGAGGAGGGCACTTGGACATCAGTTTCCATTTATTTTATGGTCAATTCCTTGGTCGGTGCAAGGCCATAAATCGGAACACATTGATTTCGCTCGTTCCCATTCTTCGCTTCAGGGCCTGTCCCTCATTGTGGTCAGCACTCCATACTGTCGGACAGTGAAGCTTACACTTCTTCACTAATTTTAACGGTTCACCAGGGCCTCTTTCCTCCTCCCTTTTCTACTTACTCGTAGGGTTCAGGACCCCCAAAAAGGGTGATGGAGTCGACTGAACATCTCAGCCTTTGGCAGGAACTTCTCCAGTGATTTCCCTACAGTTTACTAGCTCATTCTTAGACTAAGAATACAACATTGAAGAAGCACACTCACTCTCATTCCAAGAATTACAGGTTGACATTTTGTCCGGTAATAAAGTTCAAACTTCTCGACTTTCTTTCTCTCTTATCTTGCAGTTGGCACTCATTCTTTGCTTCGTTGGAGAATCAACTGCACATGAATAGGCTCTTCCTTAGGCCTTCAAGGATGGAGATGACTTGGTGAAGGGAATCTATGACAGATAGGAAACCACGTTACGATCAACACGGAACCAACTTTTTGGGACTCTTTTCTACCTGACTAATTATCGCCAAGACATTGCTTACACTTACAATATTGAAGAAAGTGATCACCCAATTTTTATGAGGACAAGCCGAGACCATCTCACTTCGAAATTACTTTTTTAGTTTTTTTGATGGATCAAAACCCCATCGAGAAGAGATTGATTCTTGTCTACGCCATCCGCTCTTCAGCTGTCTTGTTACTATTATATTGATTTCATTAAGGTAGTAGATTATAATTATTGGATCTTGAACATCGTCCCCATGCCCAAGAGGGATGAACGTGACCTCCCAAAAGTGATCAATCTCTTACTTTTTCTACCTAGGGGGATCACTTATCCCCATTGAGTACCTTGTCTTCCCCCCCCCCTTCTTGATTGGAAGGATTGTCTACTATCTATGTCATTCCTTTGCAGGTAAATATGAGAGAGGTTTTAAGTGCATTCTCTCTTTCTCCATCTTCTTTAAATCACTCTTTGAGCATGCTAACAGAATGATTGATACTCACATATCTCTCATCTCCACTGATTTCTCTATAGTTTACTAGAGCATTTCTAGACTAAGACTACGGCATTGAAGGTCACCTTACACTTTAGGTATCTGCTCGCGGATGACATAACTCGTGCTGTGAATCAGTTTTACTCTCATCCATCGAGTGAAGGGTGGTTCATCCAAGATCCAACCCCGACTCCTCCACCAGATAATTCCAGTATGGAGCTCATTCCTGATGTTTGAATTGAAGGGGGTGACCTAGCCTCGGGTTTGGAAGGAGAGAAACTATAAAAGCTCTATCTCGTAGTTGAAGGGCATCTTTGTAGATATTGTGTTTCTGAGGATGGATTAAAAAGAGCTTTTAAGGACTGGGGAAGACAGGTGGATTAGAGAGCAAGGATAGGGGAAAATCGAAGGCCCATCAGGATTGGGTGTAGATGAGCGTTGACTAGGTCAGCATTGATGAAAAGCGAAAAACTTCCCCCATTGCATCATTAACTGGTGTAGAATTCAAGATCAGTTCCAGAATTTAAGTCAAATAGACCTTCCCTCTCATCTAAGGGTAAGGCAGGAATTGTTTCAAATGTTCATTGTTCAATATCTCGGCTGCTCAAGAATTTTGAATAGTTGTTCCTCCGACCCAAAGTGGATTCTAGGGGAAGAGTAGAGCCTCACCTTGCAGTATAAAGGTGTTTGTTATTGGGATGGGTTCAAATTGGACCATAGGGGAAGAATAGAGCCTCACCGGATCATTTTACATTTCAATTTGAACTAAGCATTCTATATCCAACTCTACGTAGTGCTTACCAACATTTTCATATGATCATATATGTATATTATCTATTCCAACAAACAAATAATACTAAAGGACGAGGTTTGGGTGCGTTTCTGCCCTTAAAGGGAGTTTGCCGAGGGTAAAAATGAGAATCAAATCGATTGAATCAGAAAGATTTATTCACTTATATAAAATATGAATCGAAAATGGAGTACATGGGTCATGTAGAAGTGAAAGAGTCAGCCTCCTTTTATGAATTTCGGGCTTTCAAGATTGAATCGTATTCAAAGTCTTTTCCACGTTCATAAAGACTGGTTTGAAAGGGCTAGGAAAAATGAATTGTTTGCTCTTGTTCAAGGTTTCAGGAAGAAAAAGAGAGTGATGACATCGTACGGTGCTGCTACCCTAGAAAGGGTTATCTGATTAGCTTTCTTGAACGAATCCTCTCTCTTTGTTGTGAACAAGACAAAACTCTGCAGATGAAGAAGGCGATGGGTAAATATTTTTTTGAGTTCATACCAGGATCTAGAGAAAGGCTTTTTTCTCTTCTCGCGAAAGGCGCATGGGTTGACTCTATTTTTTTTAAGAGTTAGCCAGTGAGAAGGAAATACTAGTGCTTAAAAATTCTGCTGACATTGAGCTTAAACTAGCTGCTACCATTATAAAAGAAGAGAGCTTCGTGACTTCTGGGCTTAGCTCTTTTCTGGTGCAGATGAATAAATGGGTATTTTCTCTTTCAGTGGGTTTTCTAAGGAAAGAAGTTTCATTTACTTTTGTAGTCTAATATGTATTTAAATGAACTGTTTCCCGTGAGAGGTCTGTAAAGGAAGCTTTAATGAAGTGAGAGGGTGGATGTAATTCAGTTGGTCACCTATAGGGAGACGGAAATTCTTACTTGAATAATTGAAGGTTGGCAAGGAAGACCCACTCATGTTCAATTCTAAGCCATGCCACAAATTCAATATACCAATGTTAGCAAATCAGATTCTTCAAAAGAAGAGTCTGTAGGGGTAGCAAATATATTTTCCAAATAAGTTAGAATCTTAGCGTAAGCTCTTCCTTTGCTAGCTATTCCTATGTCAAATGAAGAGCTTCCACTAAGATTCTGACTTATTTGGAAACTAGATTTGCTATCCCGGCAGACACTTCTTTTGAAGAATCTGATTCGCTAACATTGGTATAATGAATTTGCCGCATGAGGAAGGGCTCAGAAGATCCAAGAATCCCAAGAAAAATCAATAAGATGAAAAATTAATGAGAGACGGTCATCATAAAGTTTACAAGTTATTTTTTGATGCAATTGAAGGCAAAGAGGGAAGATTTCAGGAAAATTGCTTCCCCTAGGGCTTGTATTGGGTTGTGTATCTTGTGTTGGTTCTTAATACTTTAGTGGCTCATCGTAGCCATAGGTTGGAACTTGTTGTGCTTAGTCATATACTAGAGTAGTACGAGTGTGGTAAGGCATCATCCCTTGAGTCGCCCCCCCTCTTTGATTGACTCAGTAGCTTTGCGTGGTACCTTCGCAGGCTTCCTATGGTTCTTTGATGTTTCATTTTTTTGTTGGGCCCGAGGTAGTGTTTGGAGACAAGTTGGTCCCAGGTTAGTACTTCTCTCCTTGGTATCGTGATTTGACAGACTTACATTTTTTTTATTTCTAGTGCCTTATTTTTTCATTATCACATGCTTTTTGGTACGATCCTAGCTCATGCATTGGCTCATCATTGACATTGAAAAATAGTGTTTTTACTCTACTTTATTCTACATTGGATTTAACAAGAGATGTACCACATTGATCACTAGATTTATTAATTTTAATAATTAAGAAATGTCATTGACGTACTCCTTTTCTACTTGGGAAATTAGAGGCTTGTGGTATGTGCTCATATTTTATGACTAGCCAGTGCTATGATTTCTTTCTGGTATAATTTTGGCTACTCGTGGTCCTTTATGGAGTTAATTCTTACTATCCGTAGAGCAAGGGTCTGTTCTTATCCTTTATGGAGTCGATATGTTGTAAGACCTGGATTCTCTCTCATCTATATAAAAACAAATCAACCTAACAACTTACAAAAATCTCTCTTTCAAGAAGATATGACAATTTGAATTGAACCAAAATTTCTTGATCGGGTAAACTACAACAATCAAAAGTAAATTCCATGCATCAAACTATCTACCCGTTTCAGTTAATCTCTTCAAGCATCAATCAAAGATCTATACTAGGATTAAGTTTTCAATTTTAAGCCATGAATTAATCTCATGCTAAATAACTCAAATCCATAAGTGTGCAATAGAAAAATAGAGCAAGACACATGACCCAATTAAATAAACACCCAACCCCATAATTAGACCCTTAGATTTGGGGTTTTAGCACAACATCATAATAAGAAAAAAAATTATACCAACGAAGTTGTAGAAATTAATGTGTTGATGATAAACAAATAATTTTCAACACTCACTTCAATTTCAACAATCAATTAGAATAGTTTTGCAAAAACCCATAAACTAAGAGAAAGGGCAAAAGTTCAAAAGCTCAATAAAAATCTGATAGATGAATTCTTCAAAAGATAAAATTCAAGATCCATTTTCTCTATCCTTTGAGATATTTATAGTTTCCCAAAAGATTAGTGAGAAATTCCATAGGCGACCTGATCGGCAACGTTTATCAAGCTCACTTTTCCGTTCAGTGGATCACGATTTTCTCGTGAGATCGCCCTTCATTTGCTTTAAGCTTTAGGCTATTTGAACCTCAGTTGGTGAACACAATCGATTTGGCCTTTCACATTTGACGACTGAGCGATTACAATATTGTTCACCCATTGAGCCTTCAATTTAACTTAAATGTCTATCATCTTCGGCAATGGAACATCAAACTCGCCCAATAAGTTCAGTAAATTAACGTTTCCACTTTAGTTCGCCAACCTGCCTTAAATATGATCAAACATACATAATCACTTTGGGTGAGGTATGACTTTTTAGGCAATCCACCCTTTTAGGCGATAACCAGCGTAGAGTTTACACTATTTTCAATGTTTGTCCTTTTTTTGTTTAGATTCATCCTTGCCTTATCCTTTAGATTTTATACCTGCAAAACACCAACATATCATCAAAATAAGACATAAATAGGAATTGAGGACATTAATTGTTGAACGAAAAGTCTACAAATTAGTGAAAATAACACTCATCAAGGTGATGATAAACTAATGTTTTGACCGGTGAGGCTTGTATTGAACTCTATTGAAAGAAATAAAGGGAATACTACTTCTTTGTAAAAATCACAAAGAAAGAATTAATGATCTAGATTGTCTAAATTACTCTTTTGGCCCTTTCTGATGCATTTAAATATTTTTCCTCCTTTAGTTATAAGACTTGCATCTCTGATATCATCTGCTTTCATAATTCTAACAAGCTCCTTTGGTAGAATTTCAATAATATAGTAGAATATATTTGTTCTTTTTAGTTCATTCTGAAAGCATTTCCTTTAATTTTTTAAATCATTCTATGAGGAAAAGAAAATTGTTAAGAATTTACATTAGAGAAAGGCCACATGGTATATCTTTTAGGATTGAATCGAAACGACATGTTAGAAGGCAAATCTTATTTGGTATCATGGGATCATTAGAGTTAGAGTTGTAAATATGGGATAGGCTTGTTGGGATGGACTAGCCTAACTCATAATTTGGTAGGGTTAGGCTATAATTTTTGGAACCCATTTGAGAAAAAGGATTTTTTAGCCCAGCCTCAATAAGTGTGCCGAATTTTTGGTCTTGAGAAATATGGATAGGGACATTCAGTGGGCCAAATAAAATTAATTAAAAATAAAAATACAAAAAGTATTAAAATTAGCAAGAGTATAAACTCAAAATATTGTTAAGTTTGGGATATTATAATTTAAATACAAATTGTTTTTATAAAAGATCTATTACGTAAAATAAAAATTCCCAATATATTTCTAACGAATCACTTCATAGGCTATACCCTATGGAATATTATCATATATTTTGTGTTTTATTATGATCATTAGAAAATAATTAGATTAATATTTATATTTAGCTATTTATGCTTTTACTTGAAATCAAACTTATAAGTATTATAAAGATAATTTTATGCGTCATGCTGGGGATAATTCTTATTCACGCGGTCTTATTCATGCCCTTAGGTGTGACATTTATCTATGCTATCTCAATCTTTGCTCTGGATAAGATTGTATTTATATGGCATCTTGAATCATAGCTTTGCTCTTAATTAGGAGCGGGAAGCTTTACGAATTGCACCGACAAAATAGTTTAATTGAGCATTAGGTTAATTTATCCTTCTAGGTTCTTGAATGGGTTCTTTTCGGCCCATCGTTTTTGGTGGATGCATCTGGCAACAATGAATCCCCATGAATGATTTATTTTCTCTTGCAAGGAGTTTTTTGGCAACTAGCATTGAACTGATTGTGTTTGGAAAAAAGATCATGTGATATGTCATTCACCGTTATAGTTTATTGACAAATACGTCGTCATATGGAATGCGGATAAAGGCACAAAGATGTTTGTTTGGTTGTGCCAGCCTTAGGGAAATTGTTATTTTAGATGTTGGTTATGACACACAAGATAATATCCTTAGCTCAGCTAAACTTTATCAATTGGAGGAAGAAAAATAGATAAGCTTATAGAGCATGAACATGCCACGTTAGAAGTGTTTTGAGTATTCATGGATGCAACTTTTATGTGATAAGAGGCGTTAGAGGAGCTTAATCAAAGTAAATTACTAGTTTTCGAATCATACTTTTCCACACAATTCAACAACCTTGATTCAGCTCCTCCAATGCCTCTTATCATATAAAACATTTCATCTAGTTGGCAAGAGAAAATAAATCATTCACATGGATTTATAGTTGGCAAATGCATCCAACGATAGTGATGGGGTTGAAAACACCCATTCAAGAACCCGGTAGGTGAAATAGACTTAATGCTCAATCACAACCTTTTGTAGCCGCAATTTGTAAAGTTATCTGCTCTTAATTAATGAGTGAAATATATGATTCAAGATTTCATGGCACTATAAGCTTACATAGATAAAAGAATGACACAACATATAGACATATCACGCTTAATGGCATGAATAAGAGAGTGTGAATCAGAATTCTCCCAAGCATGACGTTGATGGCCAGCTTCCTGATCAGGGGATGCTGAAGAGTTATTCAATGATAGAGACACTTTACCTCTATTTAAAGAATTGTATTGATATGATATACATTGCAATTTTTCATTCTTATGTCATTAGCCAATGATAATTTGCCACATTGAATTTCTATCCTATTAAAATTATAATTCACCCAAATTCCTCAGTATATTAATAAGTATATTGGAATGTGATTAGAACTATAGAATCGTAATAACAATACTCAAACAACTTATCTACAATGGAAATATTGAAATAATAAGTAACTAAGATAGAAATAAGAAATGGAATGAAAAGCTTTTAGACACTAGAAGAAGAAGAGAGGAACAAACATATTTCTCCAATCTGTAACTCTTTTGTGTTAACTCTGAGACTTATTTTACTAATTTATAATTGGGACTGGGTCCCAAATAGAACTTCTCAACATTTCAATCTACTCAATAATCTTTAATGGATGAGTAGATTCTCATGTTGCCAATTTGGTTCACAACATATTTCATGTTTCTTTCTCTCTGATAATCCAAAACAAGACTAGTATTATAACATATCATTTGTATTCAATCCTAAAAGAAACACTATTTTCACGACCTTTATCTAATATGGATTCTCATTCATGTGCTTTCCTAACAAGTGGATTTGAAAAAAGAAGGGAAAAACTGGTCAAAATGAACTGAAAATAAATATTTTCTATTGTGTTTTTTGAAATTCTACCAGTGTCTGATAGAAATTATGAAAGCATTTGATCAGCGAGATGTATGTTTTCTAACCAAAGGAGGAAGATATAATTAACTGGCTTAGAAAAAAGTACCAAAAGAATAAGTAACGAAGTTTAGATCGTTAATTCTATTTTTACAAACAAGTAGTCTTCCATTTATTTCTCTTAATGGCATTCAACACAAGCATAAGAATTCAAAACATAAGTTATTAGCATATCTCCATCCTTCCTTTCACGACCCTATTTATTAGGTCATGATGAAACCTACGACACCAACAAGTAGGTAAGCCTAACCCTTAACTTGGAGTCATAGGCAATTGGTCTACCAAGAGAAAGTCAACAAAAAGAAGCATAAAACTTGTAACCAAGATAAGAAAGAGTAATCAACATAAATGTAATACAAGGAACCATCCCAAAACTTGGAATCAATCAGCAATCAGGGATATAATGAAAATAAGAGTACAAAGCTATTACAAATACAAAACGAGAACAATATGTAACTAAATATGTAAAATTCCAGAAAATGTACTCGTTTAGTGAAGAGTCTATTTATTTTTAAGAATGGGTATTGGGGTACATAGGCATCCCAATGCCCAATATTGCGTAATATTGGGCATATTAGAGAATATTGGCTTAAGGGTGTTAGCAAATTTCTATGTATTAAGATATACTTAACTGTTCAAATTCCCCAATTCAAGCCTGTTTAGGAATTGTACCTGCAATGAATACCCTAAACTAATAAAATTTTCATTCCTTAGATTCCACAATTAGGTATGAGGCATCCAAGTGTAAAGCCTAGGTACCATAGAACATGATTATTTAAAATGATCATGTAGAGTAAGTAGTGCCCAAGGATATAGTGAGGATCCTTGGGACAACAAGAAATGAGCATAAACACATGTGCAACCCATGTGCAAGCACATGTGCAAGAATTTGGTTAGGGCAGTTAGGGGCAGGCGCACATGTGGGTGTCAAGCCATGTGGGGCTGGCGCACATGTGGGTGTCAGTTCTCTTGGAATCTGTAGCTCTTGAAGGTTTGGAAGACGTGAAGAACAATCTTATTGAACTTGAGAAAGTTCACAAAGAAGGTTTGACCAAACTCAAACTTGAGCTCACTGAAGCTCTCTCTTCTCATCATAGAGAGTTTGAAGACTTGAAAAGGCAGGTTGATGAGACTGTCGAGGCGGGGGTTGCTTCTCCCGTGACTGCACATGATACATGTATTGAGGTTTCCAAACCCAAAGAATTTCGTGTTGAAAGGAGTACTCAAGATGTTGAGAACTTTTTGTGGCAAATGGATGCCTACTTCGAACATGTTAATATGCACAGTGAGGCTGCCAAAATCTGAACGGCTGCCATTTATTGGACCGATACACCAATGCTGTGGTGGCCGAAGAAAAAGTCGGACATGGACAGGGGGGTTTGTGTTATTGATGATTGCGAGCAAGTCAATGAGGAGCTTAAGTGATAGTCATATCCACATAACATTGTGCATGAGGCTCATTGAAAGTTGAGGTGGTTAAAATAAACTTCCTCTATTTGGTACTATGTGAAAGAGTTCACAAAGTTGACCCTCAAGATTCCGAGTTTAACAAGTAATGACTTGATGTTGTATTTCTTGGATTGCCTCAAAAAATGGGCCAAACAAGAAGTCCAAAGACGACAAGTCCACGATGTGGATGAAGCGATTGTAGTTCCGCTAGCTCAAGATCATGTGTCAAATTATTATTATCATGGAAATTGAGTTGCCTTGAGGCATAAGATATCATATTACCACGTTGCATGAGAAAAAAAACCCAAACCCACTAGGGATGAGTCAAAATACACGACAAACTGTTAATTTCCCTTTGTAAAGTCAACATCGGAGCGGAGGTAAGCTTTTTCTTCAATCCTTTAAATCCTTTCTCACAAGCTTTCGTTCACTCAAATTTAGCTTTCTTTTTGGTTAGGGCTATCAAAGGAGAAGCAATAGAGGAGAACCCTTAACAAATCTCCTATAATAGTCGACTAAGCCCAAAAAAATTTAATATTTGTTGGTGATAATGTTCTACAAAAATTCTTGAAGGAGTCTGTCTTTTTTTGATCAATGTCTATACCCTTTGTTGACACTATGTGACCTAGGAACGCCAACGATTTCAACCAAAATGCAGACTTATTGAAATTTGCGAACACTTGGTGATATTTTAGGGTTTTTGATTCAATTCTCAAATTCTTCATGTGATCATCCTCACTTCTAGAATGTACCAAGATATCATCGATAAACACAATGAAGAAAATTTCTAGAAATTTCCAAAACACTCTATTCATAAGGTCCATGAATGTCGTCGTGGCATTAGCTTGTCCAAATGACATCACAAGGGACTTATAGTTCCCATACGTAGTTCGAAAATCCATTTTAAGAATGTCAATCTCTCTCACACTACTTTGATGGCAGCATGAACAAAGGTCGATGTTTGAAAAGTTATTTGCCTTTGACTTTTATCGAACAACTCATAAATTCTCGGAAGAGGATACTTATTATTCATAGTGATCTTATTCAATTTGCGATAGTCAATACACATTCTTAAGTACCCATTTTATTTTTCACAAACAATACCAGAACACCCCACGAAGATATGTTTGGCTGAATAAAACCCTTGTCTAGCAAATCCTTAAGTTGAGATTTCAATTCCTTCAATTTGGTTGGAGCTATCCGACAAGGAGGGATAGATATAGGGTCAGTATCCAGCATAAGATGAATGTCAAAATCTGTTTGTTATTTGGGAGGAATACCAAGAAAGTCATTAAGAAAGACTTCATAAAATTTCCTCACTAGGGGGACCGACTCCAATGGAGGGTCTTCGGTTCAAAAGCTTTTACCCTAAAAATGTGATACATGCACCCCTTTGCAATCATCTTTCTATCTTTTACGTATTATAGAAATTGACCTCTAGGAATAATGTTTCACCCTTTCCAATATACAATGGATTCGTTTGGGAATTTGAATCTAATTACCCGAGTTCTACAATCAATGGAGGCATAACATGGATACAACCAATCCATGCCCAACATTACATGGAAATCAAGCATGACTATTTCTACCAAATCAACCACAGTGACTCTATGAGATGATGAAATAGGACAACTCCTATAGACTCTCTTATCTAACACCGAGTCACCAACTGAGGTAGAAAGCAAAAAAGGTTCATCTACACATCGGTGAGTACATAAAATTTCATAGCCACTAAAGGAGTTACAAAAGAAAAAGTTGCATCGGGGCTGACAATGTATAAACATTAATTTAAAATACTTTCAACATACCGGTGACAACATCTGGAGGTATCTCTTGATCAAATCGAGATTGGAGAGCATAGAAATGATTCTTCTTTGGAGCATCATCATTAGAACCACTTACTTGTGCTTGTTTGTTCTCCCTCTTGAGCTCTTAAGATGGGAAAATCACTTTTCATATGATGACTTTTCTAACCACTACATCAATTACCCGTGCTAACTAGTCACTTGTCTTGTACCACACTTATCATCAACTTATCCTACATTTTTGTATTGTTAAAGTCAAGTAGTAGTTCATATAGCCGGGAAGCCTATATTCCATATAAATATGAAACATATAGAGGTGGGTTGTCAATTTGTAAGGAACAACTTGCAAGATTGGATCATTAATATTCAATACGTCTCAACCATGAACAATTAGTTTATGCGCTCACCAAGTACTTGACAAGGATCAACCATATTGCAATACTTTGAAAGTTGGCTATGATGTTAACAACTATGCATGGTTAGAGATTTAGTTATTTAGTTAGTTTTGTATAAAAAAATTATTCAATATTGTACTTTTACTCACTTTCATTCAATAACACAAAATTATTTTTCTCCTCTCTCGTTTCTATTTCTTCAGCTTTTCTTCTTTCTCAAGCTTCGATTGAAGCTCAAGTGAGCTCATCAATGAAGTTTTTGTCTTAGTAGCTGATGGAACAAGAACTTATGTTATTACTATGTGATCCATTGCATGTTTTGGGTTCTTGGATTCTATAAAGAAAATTGGCATTTGCTTAAGTTTGAGTTTGTACTGGCTATAAGTTAGTCATGCTACTGTCTTTATGATATTCAACTAATATCTTCAAGTTATATTTGGTATTCTTGTTTATTGAAGATATTGGTTTTCATTTTATAGGTTACTTACACAAAACTCTTTGAAACTAATACAAATAGTTGTTGTCTAGAATGTTTCACTTCAAATCTTTAGTCACTTTTTGCATAATATAAGGCTGTAGATCGGTCGGTTTGGTTCAATTTATATATTATTGGTTTTTAGTTTTTAAATATTCTTAACTAATACGATATTTTTTATTTTTTATTTTTGGTTTATCAATTTTTTATCTTTAGTGTTTAGAATTTTGATTTAACTAATAAGAAAATGCTCATAAAATAGATATATGATTTCTACAATAATTTCGTGCCACATAAAACAGAAACATTAGTATGAAACATAAAAAGAACAATATAAGTGCAACACAAATAAAAAAATTAGGACAATAATGTGAATTGAAGGATAAAGGCAAATATAGTAATTAGTAAGGTACAAATATCAATATTTAATATTTATATAAAGGTAAAGGAGTAAATTAGAACAAAACTTAATGGGTCATCGGTTTATCTAATATTAAAATCAAAGTAAAATTGGTAACTCGGTAATTTTTTATAAAACCATTAAAAACTCATTAACACAATAACAATAAGCCAATACCATTTTTTGGGTACAATTTTTGCAAACCCCTAATTAATCCACTGATTACGTTTTATGTCCTCTTTGTTGTGCCTCGACAATAAGAATTACATCAAAATTCTTAAGTGATTCAAAAAGATACCACAACTATACAAAAAATTATACAAAAACTTGACCACCGAAAATCCACATGTTATATATGAAGGTTTCTTTGTTGAGAAATGTAGTTAGTTTTGATAGACTTCAATGTATAATATCCATTATCAACTAGTGTTGACGCAATAAATTTTTGGAATGTTGTAGTAAAAAAGTGAAAACATAGAAAAATATTTGTGGAGAATGTTAGTTTTTTTTTTGTTTGAAAAGGTACGGTCTACGAAAGACACAGAGAATGTTGTTAGAATAATGTACAAGTGAGTAAAAGAGTTAAAAGGAGATAAATTTTGATGTCATGTATAATGATCAAAAGACAATGCCATTGGTGAGTTTTTTATGAAAATCAAATGAACTTTTGAATTTAATCAACACATTTCACAAGAAAAGAATAAAGAATGTTGTTTTAAAGCGTAATTTAATTAACACATTTCCTCCATTTTCATATATTTTTGGCATTTAGAGATTTTTTCTAGAAATGTTAAGTTATTTATGACCTGCTGGGACTGACATTTTAGTTGTCATATTGTTCTTTTGTGTTTTATGTAAGTTCCCATATTTTTGACCCTTTAAAACATGAATGGTTGACTTTGGTAAAATTTCAAGAACATTGTCTGGATATGCAATATTAACGGTTTAATCAACTCCAAAAGGGCCATTTTAAGCTGAGAGCATGGTTGGTTCGGGGCTCAGCGCTTTTTGCGCAAGTTTGTGTCGTTAGGCATTTTAATATTGAAGCTTAAGCCAAAGTTTGACTTCAGTTAACATTATTCATAACCATGCTTACATGAGAATTATTTCATCGCTTAGCTTTGGCAAGTCAAGTTTGGTTAAGAACAACCTTTCATACGAATCCCAATGCTTCCAGTTTTGTTTAAAGCCTCTTTGTGGATTTTGGATTAGAAAGGAGCTTGAGTGTGGGACTCACTTTTCATTAAGATGACCTTGGATAGAACTTTCAATGACCTTATTAAGTTTGGATTGCTGAATTTTGTGGCATCATATCTGGTTCATTAGGTCCTGAATTAATATTAAGGGTTCGTTCAGAGATTTTAAAAAAATAGCAATGTCTGGTATTGCTGGTGCAGATGTTTAGCTACAAAAATTTAGGCTTTTAGGTCCAGATTTGACTTTTGGTGACCAAATTGCTGCTATTTAAATCTCAAAAATTTAAATTCGCCCCTCATTTCAAAATGCAATTTCATGAGCTATAGAGCTTATATTTAGCTGATTTTAGTTGTGCTAGTTTGGATTTTTACGTGGCTACACGATTGAGAAATTGGGGAACCTTGGAAGTCATCATTATGAGGAAACTTCTATCCGAAGGGGCTGCTAAGCATGATCCTTGAGGTTTTATGGTAGTTTTATTGCATGTGTAGTTTTTGCCTATTCCATGGTCGGATTTGAGTCCATTTTCAGGGCACAAGTTCCTTGTAATATATAGGACCATTTAATGGAATCAATTTTATATTTCCAATGTATGTCCCACCTTCCCATTTCGCTCAAGTTTGGTTCCATTTCCATTTACTGAGAATCTAGTGTCTAAACATATGCAATGATGTTTTGGTCAATAAATTGATAGTGTGATAATATTTAGAGGCATTTGAGATATGGATTAGTCATTTGTAATGGATTTCAAGCGAGCATGATAGCCTTTGATGTAGGATTCAATTTATTTTCTTGACTGGGCTTTTTAGATAATGTATAATGTAGATTGCATGTGATTTAGGATTCTATTTGCCAGTTATTAGTTATGTTGCTTATCATTCTATATTTTCTTCATTCCGAATCTTTGGTCCTTTATGCATACTAGGGTTTTGGACTTATGAGTGATTAACAACGTATAAATAGTAAGTAAGCAATCTTCGAATAGTGTTTTGCATGCATTGATAATTTTTTTTGTTTAAGAGTCTATTTAGCGATTGTAAATGTAAAAACTTGCCTTGTTGCTACATTCCAGAACAAGGATGTAGTTAATAAGAAAAAAATTAAACATAGATTTAATGTGATAGTATCTTATAGTCTAGTGTCGATTGGTGCGAGGGTGAAAACTAAGTCATACATCAATGTGATGCCTAATATGACGTAAAGGTAAGGGTTATTAAATTATACACACATAATCGGAACAAGGTGGGGGTGAAATCCTCTAGATGTAGGACCAAGGATGTAAAGATACATAACTTATCACTTTGCATGAAATTCACTAGGAAAAGATTTTTATTACTGGTATTACCGCGTTATGAACTTGTGGGGAACATGTCACGACCCAAATCGGGGACGCGACTGGCACCCACATTTACCCTCCGATGTGAGCGAACCAACCCATCTAAACCTTAACATTTCAAGATATTTCAACAGAAAATAATGCGGAAGACTTAAACTCATTAATAAAGAAAAACAACTCAAAACTATTATTAATATTCCCAAAATCTGGAAGTCATCACCACAAGAACATCTATCTCAACTACTAATCTAAGAATGTCTAAAAAGCTAAAAACGATTAAAAACTAGTCCATGCCGGAAGTTCAAGGCATCAAGACTTGAAGAAGGAGACCCAGTCCAAGCTAGACGCATTAGCTCACCCTGAATTTCCGATGGAGTGAAGACGGCTTGATCTACTGCTGATTCGAAGTTGACGGAACGTTTGCTGCATAACACAAATAACAAAAGAAAAACATAAAAGTAGGGGGTCAGTACAACCACACGTACTGAGTAGATATCATCGGTTAACTCAAAATAGGGAACAATATATATCAAATAATATTATAAATCAACTATAAACTCAACATGTAGCAACAACAAGTATCATAATCATCAATAACACCATCAAGTTCATTCATGAGGGCTCAAGCCTCATTACCATACTCATTTGGGAATTAAGTTCATTATGTTGAATATATTATCATCTTTCGAGATTCATTATCTTTCTTCCTCTTGTGTCGGTACGTGACACTCCGATCCCCTACCACTATGTGTCGGAACGTGACACTCCGATCCCCTATATGTGTCGGTACGTGACACTCCGATCCCCTATATCTACGTGTCGGTTCGTGACACCCGTCCCACTAATACTATGTGTCGGAACGTGACACTCCGATCCACTAATCTATGTGTCGGAACGTGACACTCCGATCCACTAATTCTATGTGTCGGAACGTGACACTCCGATCCACTAATTCTATGTGTCGGAACGTGACACTCCGATCCACTAATCTCATTATATCCGTTCATCAAGCCTTCTCTAACCAAGGCATCATCAATCCCAATCACTTTAATTCATCAAGCCTTCCTTTATACCAAGGCATTATCATTAATATCATAGATTAAAGTTTCTTTCAAGATTTGGGATTCAATAGCTTCATCATGCTTTGTTAGTTCATAACAATTTCATACAAACATACAATAAGCATATAGACAGGTTTACAATATCATCAACACATATTATTCACTATCAAGAGTTCACTACGAATATCGTAATACAAAACCATAACCTACCTCCACCGAAGAATTGGAATCCACAAGAAATTTCCCAAGCTTGCTATTCTCCTCAACCAATTCGATCGATCTGCTCTCTCTCTTTCTGTTCTTTCCCTTTTGTTTTACTCAAACCCTCTTTCCTTTACCCTAATTAATCATATAATTAAGTGTGAAAAAGGACAATAAACCCCTCTAATTCACTTAAGGTTACCCCTTTTAACCCCTAAGTAATTAGACTTATTAATGTTACCCCTCAATCTTTGTAATTAAGGAAAGAATAATCAAAAACGACCCTTAAAACGTGTGGAGAAATCCCAAACTGCCTGGGATTGTGCAGTCTGTGACGGGCCGTCATGCCTGCGACGGTCCGTCACACCGGCCGTCGTGTCCTCCCCAGACTCCAGATGGCTGCGACGGCCCGTCACCCCTGTGACGGTCCGTCCTGGCCCCTCCGTCATGACGGTCAGAAACTCGTTTTCTTGCACCAATTTCTCAAAAGTTGAAGTGTTTTGCAACGGGACTCACGACGGTTCGTCGTGGATGTGACGGCACGTCCTGCAGGTCCGTCACAATTTACAGAGAGTCGATTTTCAGTACCCGATTTTCAAACTCTAAGTGTCATGGAACGGAACACCCACGACGGTCCGTCGAGCCTGTGACGGTCCGTCGTTGGGTCCGTGGTTTCAGCCAGTTTTTCCAGAATTTGTTCTGCTGCTCAAAACGACTAAACAGGTCGTTACAATAGATACCAATTTACCCATCGTTCGTCCCCGAACGATCAAAAGAAGAAGAACAGTGGCGAAAAGGAGTACCTGAATCTGTAAACAGATGTGGGTATTTTTCTTGCATATCCGTCTCCTTCTCCCAAGTAGCTTCTTCAACCGGTCGATTTTTCCATTGAACCTTGATGGATGCAATCTCTCTCGACCTCAACTTGCAAACTTCTCTATCTAATATAGCAACCGGTTCCTCTTCATAAGTCAAGTTCTCATCCAACAAAACTGAATCCCAACGGATAATGTAGTTTCCATCTCCGTGGTATCTCTTCAACATAGATACATGAAACACCGGATGCACTCCGGACAGCCCTGGGGGTAAGGCTAATTCATAAGCCACCTCCCCTATTCTCCTAAGCACTTCAAATGGTCCAATATACCTTGGACTTAACTTACCTCTTTTCCCAAACCGCATCACCCCTTTCATGGGCGAAACCTTCAACAAGACTTGTTCACCTTCCATGAACTCCAAGTCTCTAACCTTTCGGTCTGCATACTCCTTTTGTCTACTTTGAGCCGCCAAAAGCTTTTCTTGAATAGCTTTCACCTTCTCCATAGAATCTCTCAACAGGTCAGTCCCCCAAGGTCTAACCTCGAAGGCATCAAACCAACCAATGGGAGATCTACACCTCCTCCCATACAATGCTTCAAATGGGGCCATGTCGATACTAGAGTGATAACTATTATTGTATGAAAACTCTGCCAAAGGTAAGAAACTATCCCAATGGCCACCAAACTCTATCACACATGCGCGAAGCATATCCTCCAAAACTTGAATCGTTCGCTCAGACTGACCATCGGTCTGAGGATGAAATGCAGTACTAAGGTCCAATCTAGTACCTAATTCAGCATGCAACGTTCTCCAAAACTTAGAAGTAAACTGCGTACCTCTATCTGATATAATGGAGAGTGGAACTCCATGCAGTCGAACGATTTCTGAGATGTAGATTTTAGCTAACTTCTCTGCATTGTAAGTCACCTTGACCGGAATAAAATGAGCAGACTTAGTTAACCTATCAACAATCACCCAAATAGAATCATACTTACCCAATGTCTTTGGAAGACCAACCACGAAGTCCATCGCGATTCTCTCCCACTTCCATTCAGGAATGGGCATCCTCTGAAGTGTTCCTCCGGGCCTCTGGTGTTCATACTTTACTTGTTGACAGTTTGGACACTTGGCAACAAAATCAACAATATCTCGCTTCATTCTACTCCACCAGAAGTGTTGCTTTAGGTCGCGATACATCTTGGTTGCACCAGGATGTATAGAATATCCGGAACTATGGGCCTCTGTCAGAATAGTGGTGATCAAATCATCGATGCGGGGTACACATACTCTTCCCTTAATCCTCAAAACACCTTCCCCATCGATTATTGCTTCCTTAGCCTCTCCTTGCAACACTTTATCTCGAATTCGCCTTAGTTTCTCATCGTCAAACTGTTTCCCCTTAATCTGATCAAGGAAAGAGGATTTTGCCTCTACACAAGCTAACAATCCTCCCTTCTCATTTATTTCTAACCTCATAAGGTCATTAGCCAAAATCTGCACTTCTCTAGCCAATGGGCGTCTAGAAGCTTGCAAATGAGCTAGACTTCCCATGCTTCCGGCCTTTCTACTCAGGGCATCTGCCACAACATTAGCCTTCCCTGGATGATACAAGATAGTGATGTCGTAGTCCTTTAGTAGTTCCATCCATCTCCTCTGTCTCAAGTTCAAGTCCTTCTGAGCGAAGACATATTGTAGGCTATGATGGTCCGTATAGACTTCACACTTAACCCCATACAAATAGTGTCTCCATTGCTTTAGTGCAAATACTACCGCGGCCAACTCCAAATCATGGGTCGGATAGTTACGTTCATGCACCTTTAATTGCCTCGAAGCATAAGCAATCACATTTTTCTCTTGCATTAGCACTGCACCCAACCCAGAATAGGATGCATCACAATAGACAATGAAGTTTTTGCCCTCTACCGGCAAGGTGAGGATGGGCGCGGTAGTCAACAAAGTCTTAAGCTTCTGGAAGCTTTCCTCACACTCCTCCGACCATACAAATGGAACATTCTGCTTAGTCAAGTTCGTCAATTGGGAAGCAATGGAAGAGAATCCCTTGACGAATCGGCGGTAGTAGCTAGCTAACCCCACAAAACTCCTTATTTCTGACACGTTTGTAGGTCTTACCCAATTCTGTACCGTCTCAATCTTAGATGGATCTACCATCACTCCATCCTTAGAAACCACGTGCCCCAAGAAGGACACTGAATCTAACCAAAACTCACACTTGGAGAATTTCGCATAAAGCTTTTTCTTTCTCAACAACTCTAACACCAATTTCAAATGCTCCTCATGTTCTTTCTTACTTTTGGAGTATATCAGTATATCATCAATAAACACAATCACAAAGAGATCCAAATATGGCTTGAAAATCCCGTTCATCAAGCTCATGAAGGCAGCAGGGGCATTAGTAAGACCAAACGACATTACCACAAACTCATAATGCCCATACCTAGTTCGAAAAGCAGTCTTTGGCACATCCGTTGCTCGTATTTTCAATTGGTGATAACCGGATCTCAAGTCAATCTTTGAGAAGACACAAGCACCTTGTAACTGATCGAACAAGTCATCAATGCGAGGGATGGGGTACTTGTTCTTAATAGTTACCTTGTTCAACTGTCGGTAATCTATGCACATTCGGAAACTCCCATCTTTCTTCTTACAACAAAACCGGAGCACCCCAAGGAGATGCACTTGGTCTAATGAAGCCTTTGCTCAACAACTCTTGAAGTTGTGCCTTTAACTCTCTTAATTCGGCGGGAGCCATTCTATACGGGGGTATAGAAATGGGGCGAGTACCGGGTTCCAAATCAATGCAGAAGTCTATATCCCTATCTGGTGGCATACCGGGAAGATCTGCAGGGAACACATCCAAAAATTCTCGAACTACCGAAACTGATTCAATTGAGGGTACTTGGATAGTGTCATCCTTGAGATGTGCCAAGAAAGCTAGACAACCCTTACTAACCATCT
Source organism: Solanum peruvianum (assembly GCA_027705065.1). Lineage (NCBI taxonomy): Eukaryota > Viridiplantae > Streptophyta > Magnoliopsida > Solanales > Solanaceae > Solanum > Solanum peruvianum. Next base: position 27,567,275 of record JAKWJD010001756.1, on the reverse strand, counting down.
TCTGAGCACGAATAAATGAGATGATACGCACCGGATTGGAAGTGTAGTCACCCTCCCACACTAACGGATCTGCCCCAGGCTTGGCTAGCGTCACTGTTTTAGCATTACAATCCAGAATCGCAAAGTTTGGAGAAAGCCAAGTCATACCCAGAATTACATCAAAATCACCCATTTCTAAAATAACCAAATCTACATAAGTGTTGCTCCCCACAAATTCACCAAACAAGACCTATACACTTTTTCGACTATCACAGACTCACCCACCGGAGTAGAAACACGAATAGGCATGTCAAGTAATTCACAACGTAAATTTAGACCGTTAGCAAATGATGAAGATACATAAGAAAACGTGGAGCCAGGGTCAAATAACACAGATGCCATGCAATCACAAACCAAAAGATTACCTGTGATAACAGCATCAGACGCCTCCGCTTCAGATCTCCCAAGGAAAGCGTAGCAATGAGCCCCATTACTTGTTTGTCCGTTGCCCCTACCATGTTGTGTAGTAGTGGCTCCATTTTGACCCTCTCCTCTGCCGTTTTGGTGACCACCATTACCTCGGCCACCACGCCCTCCAGAATATCGACCTCTACCATTACCACCTCTTCCTCTAGCCATTGGGGCTCTGTAACTCTGTTTTGGACAATTCCTCCTAATATGTCCAATCTCCCCACATCCATAGCACTCTCTGGAGTCAGGCATGGGTCTCTCGGAGTAGTGTTGACCGTTCTGAGGTGGACCCCCAACTACAGTCTGTAGTGAAGACTGTATTGGTCGATTTGAGTGACCTCCAGAGTTCTGTCCTCTAGAATAAGAACCATTATACTCACCTCCCCTACGAAACCTCTTTGATGTCGATGTCGTGGTGAAGTCATCTGGTTTCACTCCTTCCACCTCAATCACAAAGTCTACCACCTCTTGGAAGGATGTTGCCGTTGCCGCTATCTGTAAGGCTGAAATCCGCAATTCTGACCTCAACCCCTTCACAAAACGGCGGATCCGTTCTTGTGGACTGAAACAAAGTTGCGTGGCATATCTGGATAGCACGCGAAATTTAGCCTCATACGCGTTTACTGTCATCCTTCCCTGTTCAAGACTCAAGAACTCATCCCTCTTTCTATCTCTCAAAGTCCTTGGGATATATTTCTCCATAAATAGGGTAGAGAATGATTCCCAAGTCATAGGTGGTGCCTCTGTTGATTGACACTCAACATGTGAACGCCACCACATTTTGGCGTTCCCTTGGAACTGATAGCTCACGAACTCGACACCAAACCTCTCTACTATCCCCATCTTGTGTAGTAGCTCATGACAATCAACCAGAAAATCATAAGCATCCTCAGATTCTGCACCCTTGAAGACTGGGGTTTCAATTTCAAGAACTTACTGAAAAGTTCGTGTTGATCGTTTGTCATAATAGGCCCAGTAGTCAGACGTGGAAATGTGCCTATTCCCAATGTTGCATCCATGCGGGGAGCCATAGTAGCCGCATGTCGTATCTCTGAAACCGGAGGTGTTGGTGCAGAAACCACTGGAGGTGCTTGACCCTGATCAGACAACCCGCTAAGATAAGCAAGTACTTGGTTGATCATCTCTGGGGTAGGTTGGGGTGGCATTTCCTCATTCTGCCCTTGTTCAGTTTCCCCTTCCTCACCCTCTCTAACTACCTCCTCAGTTGGTGGAGGAGTCACCGCCCTAGCATCAGATGGGCTAGGGGCTCGTCCTCTCCCTCTAGAGGACGTCCTCCCACGACCTCTTCCACGGCCTCTTGCCGCTGTTCCTCCTCGAGCCACAGCCCCAGTGGCTGGCTCAGTAGTTTCATGTCTTTCCGTTGTCGCTGCTGGTGCGGTCGTTGCTCTAGTTCTAACCATCTGCGAAATAGAGTGAAGATGGTCAGATACCAATTTGTATCACCTAGATACCAATTGGACTCAAGTAGTAGCACGAAAGAAAGAATGAAAGAATGGAATTTTCCTAAAGTCTTATAGCCTCTCAAAGAAAAGTAAAGGCGTCCCCCTACCGTTCTTTAAGACTCTACTAGACCTGTTCTTGTGTGATGAGACCAATGAACCTAATGCTTTGATACCAAGTCTGTCACGACCCAAATCGGGGACGCGACTGGCACCCACATTTACCCTCCGATGTGAGCGAACCAACCCATCTAAACCTTAACATTTCAAGATATTTCAACAGAAAATAATGCGGAAGACTTAAACTCATTAATAAAGAAAAACAACTCAAAACTATTATTAATATTCCCAAAATCTGGAAGTCATCACCACAAGAACATCTATCTCAACTACTAATCTAAGAATGTCTAAAAAGCTAAAAACGATTAAAAACTAGTCCATGCCGGAAGTTCAAGGCATCAAGACTTGAAGAAGGAGACCCAGTCCAAGCTAGACGCATTAGCTCACCCTGAATTTCCGATGGAGTGAAGACGGCTTGATCTACTGCTGAGTCGAAGTTGACGGAACGTTTGCTGCATAACACAAATAACAAAAGAAAAACATAAAAGTAGGGGGTCAGTACAACCACACGTACTGAGTAGATATCATCGGTTAACTCAAAATAGGGAACAATATATATCAAATAATATTATAAATCAACTATAAACTCAACATGTAGCAACAACAAGTATCATAATCATCAATAACACCATCAAGTTCATTCATGAGGGCTCAAGCCTCATTACCATACTCATTTGGGAATTAAGTTCATTATGTTGAATATATTATCATCTTTCGAGATTCATTATCTTTCTTCCTCTTGTGTCGGTACGTGACACTCCGATCCCCTACCACTATGTGTCGGAACGTGACACTCCGATCCCCTATATGTGTCGGTACGTGACACTCCGATCCCCTATATCTACGTGTCGGTTCGTGACACCCGTCCCACTAATACTATGTGTCGGAACGTGACACTCCGATCCACTAATCTATGTGTCGGAACGTGACACTCCGATCCACTAATTCTATGTGTCGGAACGTGACACTCCGATCCACTAATTCTATGTGTCGGAACGTGACACTCCGATCCACTAATCTCATTATATCCGTTCATCAAGCCTTCTCTAACCAAGGCATCATCAATCCCAATCACTTTAATTCATCAAGCCTTCCTTTATACCAAGGCATTATCATTAATATCATAGATTAAAGTTTCTTTCAAGATTTGGGATTCAATAGCTTCATCATGCTTTGTTAGTTCATAACAATTTCATACAAACATACAATAAGCATATAGACAGGTTTACAATATCATCAACACATATTATTCACTATCAAGAGTTCACTACGAATATCGTAATACAAAACCATAACCTACCTCCACCGAAGAATTGGAATCCACAAGAAATTTCCCAAGCTTGCTATTCTCCTCAACCAATTCGATCGATCTGCTCTCTCTCTTTCTGTTCTTTCCCTTTTGTTTTACTCAAACCCTCTTTCCTTTACCCTAATTAATCATATAATTAAGTGTGAAAAAGGACAATAAACCCCTCTAATTCACTTAAGGTTACCCCTTTTAACCCCTAAGTAATTAGACTTATTAATGTTACCCCTCAATCTTTGTAATTAAGGAAAGAATAATCAAAAACGACCCTTAAAACGTGTGGAGAAATCCCAAACTGCCTGGGATTGTGCAGCCTGTGACGGGCCGTCATGCCTGCGACGGTCCGTCACACCGGCCGTCGTGTCCTCCCCAGACTCCAGATGGCTGCGACGGCCCGTCACCCCTGTGACGGTCCGTCCTGGCCCCTCCGTCATGACGGTCAGAAACTCGTTTTCTTGCACCAATTTCTCAAAGTTGAAGTGTTTTGCAACGGGACTCACGACGGTTCGTCGTGGATGTGACGGCACGTCCTGCAGGTCCGTCACAATTTACAGAGAGTCGATTTTCAGTACCCGATTTTCAAACTCTAAGTGTCATGGAACGGAACACCCACGACGGTCCGTCGAGCCTGTGACGGTCCGTCGTTGGGTCCGTGGTTTCAGCCAGTTTTTCCAGAATTTGTTCTGCTGCTCAAAACGACTAAACAGGTCGTTACAGAACACGTACACCCTAGTTACTTTCTCATCTTGATAATAACCGAGGTTAACTCTTGCTTACTTGATAATTACATAATCTTAGGAAATTGTTTCACAAATCCCCCCTTTGTACTTACTTGTTTCGGAAATACTTTGACTAAGAGAATTTAGTTGTGGGTTAAGGTTAAGTCTAAACCATATTCCTCGGGGGATCGACCCCGACCTACCAGTTGGGTTTTTTACTTGATAACGATTGTTCATGCTTATTTAAGGAGGTGTAATTTGAGTATATCAGTAATTATACATGGAAGTTAACTTTTCAAATTACTTATTCATTTTTTAAAATTAATTAAGAGAATTGATGCATTGATTTGGAAAGAATACATTACACCTGCTTTTGAATCTAATCCATATAATTGAACCATAAAAAGTAACCCTTAATACTCTTAAACTTTTGAGAGTAACTAAGAAAATTAATGCATTGTTTTTTAAAAGAATGGATTATGGTAATTTAATTAAATACCTTCTCTGTTTTAGGATTTAGTATAATAGAATATGATTATCTATTTAATAGTTAATTAATTAAATATTTTATAATATTATGATTGAATGTAGGGGTAAAATAGTAATCTAAATTTGAACTTTGTACGTTTACACTTTTAATAACAATATATGAATGATATTATATTATATTATATGATATGATGATGACGCTATACATTGTTTAATCCATCACAACTTTTCAAATTCTTCCATTATGAGAATTATGAGCATAACTAAAATCAATATAAAGATACTCATATATCAAGAACATAATAATTTAATTATTTAAGGACTTAAAGACTTAAATTCTACCATTATTAAAATGTTAATATTTAATTAAATAATTAATCAAATTAGTAAAAGAACAATATGGTAATTTAACTTTTCACTTTGGAGCTTCCGACTTATACTTTGTTTAATCTTTCATCCTCATTTATGGTGTATATTTGAATATGTATCCTTGTTAGGTTTGATTCTTATGGTCTTAGGCTATGTTGGAGAATTTGATGCCCTGAAGAGTATTTTATTGCCCTTGTAGTTGTGATATGCTCCCTGTAGGGCTTCTATTGGGTTGTTCATCTTGTATTGGATCTTAAGACCTTGGTGGCTCATTGTAGCCATACGTTAGCACTAGATGTGCTTAGTTATTGATAGGAGAAGTATGATTGGGGTAAGGCGTCGTTCGTTGAGTTTTTCTCCCCCTTTTATTTATTAAGAATCTTTTCTGCTCACTTTGCTTGTTTTTAGTTGTAGGCTAGTTATGATCTTTTGATCTTTGACTATATTGTTGGCCCGGGGCCATGTTGAGGACTATTTGGATGACAAGTAAGTACTTTGTTAATTGATAACATGGTTTGATTAGAATTATTTTTATTTGATTGATAGTGCCTTATTTCAATGTTGGTGATGGTCTGCATTGCATTTGTTGTTCACCATCACGTATTTAATGGCATGATCTTGGCTCATATATTTTTTTTCCTAGAGAAATAATATTTTCACTTGACTTTTATTCTAAAAAGGGTTTATGGGATTCGTACCAGTTGCATCACTAGATTTATTGAGTTTGAGACTTATGAGCCATCGTTAACGTGCTCTTTTTTCTTCTTGAGACACTACACAAGTCTGGGATATGCTTAGTTCTAAACTGACTAGCTGACACGTTGACGTTCTTTAATTCGTGATTTTTGCTACTCTTGATTCTCTATAGAGTTGATCCCTACTATTTGCATATTAAAGTTCTGGTCTTCTCATCTATGTAGTCGATTAATTGCAAGACCTGGATTCAGGCCCAATCAATGTACACAAACTTCCCATTTCCACTTTTAGCCCATCTAGCCGTGAGACTCACAAGATGGAGTTAGGTGTTTACACTTGGTTACTAACGGTCCTACTGCATACTCTGCATTCATATACATTGCTTAACACCAATATACTTGTTTTTTATTGCACCCTTAAGTATATGGGGGCATTTATGCCTGTTTTTTTTAGCTTTCAGGCTTATGGGGGTCTGACTAGGTTATGGTTTGATTATATTACGTTCTCTGTTATTATTTATCGGTTAGCTGATAGGATTTTTCTTTAGAATTTTAGTTGTTAATCCTCCTGAACAGGAGTAGTTGACTTTGTATCTTAGCTTGATTGTGATTAGGTTGTCGTCTTGAATTCTAGGTATGTTCTTGACTCGGTTCCTTATTGTTTTGTGTCCTATTTATGATCGTTATTGCTTGTCTGTTATGCAATCTCATGTTTAGTATATGTGCTACACTTTCCTTATTACTTGTTGCTTACACTTGTCTTATCTTTGATCTTAGTGGACCATGAGTACCCTTTTTGGCACTCATACTACACTTCTACTCCATGTAGATCATAGTTTGGGTTCTCACTTTTAATTTGGAGTCTTACGGAGCATACTAGAGTTCGAAAACTAGGATGAGATCCTGGCATTCAGTAGAGTCACTGGTTTATGTCTGCTTTGGCTAGACTTTGAGTTGACACCTATTTTGACAGAGTTATAATCCATCTCTATATGTCTATTCGATTAATATATTTTAAAACTTATCTTTTTAGTTATATGCTCATAATTATGTATAAATTTTATATATACTTTATTAATTCATAATTTATAAAATTATTATTATTAAATTTGTCATTTGTTAAATTTAAAATAATTATTTTGTTTTTCAAAGCGTAGGTGTCTTTTCAGGTGGAAAATGTATTTATTTATGTGAAAATGTATATTCTTTTATTTAAATATGTGTAGCATATCTTATTAAAATATATAGCAATCTTTTTAATCTTCCACCAAATTATTTAAATCATAACCTATTCTTTCAAATTTATTTCAATTCTAGAATTCTTTATTTAATTTGAAGTCAAATCCTACACACGAACTTGTCAATTTTGATCTTTTTTGATCCAAATTAAGTTGAGCCTTCTCAATCCTACGATGATAAAATCTTACTCTTTTTCCATTTTTATAACCCTAAAAACAAGTCCTCAAATCAATACACGCTTCTTCTTCCCAAAAGAAAAGCACCGCCCGCTTCTCCTTGTCTCTTCCTCTCTTACGCCGCCGCTCCACTTTCTTTTTGATAAAGCTCCACACTGAAACACCCTACTAATCCCCATCTAAGGTGATAAACAATTGCCGCTTAACCCTCTCTGTCCTCGTTCCCTTTTGATGTGTCTCTTGTTTCTACCGATGCTCCACCGCATCTCCGGCAAAGACAACTAGCAAACTCTTTCTCTTCCTTTTCCCTTTCGCTCCTCTGCCTCCCTCTCCTTGATCTTTTACCATCTTCATCGGCAAAAGAAACCAACCACAGATCTCTTTTCCACTAGTAACTATGGCACCAAAAAGTTGTAGTCGGATCAATCGAAGCTTCAAGATATTATTGTGTTTAAGACAGATCCACGTAAGGTATGTCCCTCTAACCTAAGTGCCACCTTTTCACTACAATATTCTATTTTTTTGAGTATACAATTTGTTGATTCAGTTCTTTCATTACCATTTATGTTTTTAGGCTTAGTGTGCTGAAATTTAAACTCTCCAGAATTTGTATAATCGATATTCATGTATGACCAATTTGGTATTTCCTAATTTTTACTCTATTTTAATTATGTTCAAATAATTGTTAAATGTGTCGTTATTGACGGTTCTCTTTGAAATTTGAGTTGATACAATTTTAGATGTTTTGCTTTTGTTGATTCTCATAGTGCTTAAACATACGATTAGTATTTGGTTATTTTAGGTAACTTTATATGTAATTGATTCTATCTTTCTCCACACATCCATTTAAGTTCATGGAATTGTTTGATTTAGAATTATTCTGGAATTTAACTTAAACATGGTAAGGTTGTCACTTATAAAAGAATGATTATGTGAAGATCTTGATATTTGAGTACTCTTTGGTCACTTTAATTAGCTTAATTCTTTTCTTTTAACTTTAACAACCTATTTGGAAGACTATTAATGTTATTTCTTTGTTATTAATTTTGAGTTTCAAATGTATATGATTTTGGTAAATTTCAATATGCTTTCGATTCCTTAATTATGCTTTACTGGTTTATATTCATAAGAATGGGATTTACTTGTGCTATCAATGGTAAAATATAACATGCGTAACTGATTTATTATGGTTATAATTCTCAATATATCTATAGTAACACTAATCTAATTTTTGTCTTGGACTGATTGGTTCATCTTAATAACGATAAGATTGTTTATTGATAGATTTTCTCCGGATTCCTCTCATTAAGGCTATGATTGACTATACTATTTTCTATATCATCATGCTCTATAACTCTTCCTTTGGAAACTTTTTAACACTCTTGACATGAGAACACACTTTTACTTTCTCACTTGAGCATACTCTCAAAAGCAATAGAGATTCTGAGATATTTCTCTAAGAAGTTTCTTCATTTGGACTACTTCACAAGGTTCAAAAGCAATAGAGATTCTGAGATATTGCTCTAAGAAGTTTCTTCATTTGGACTACTTCACAAGGTTGGACTTCAAGTTTTCATATCAAGTTTGTGTTGCTTAATAAATTGGTTAGTAATTATTACTATAATGTTATTAATTATTTCATATAGTAGAGTATTAATTTAAGTATTGTTTATGCATAAATTTATATTAACTTTGAAGGAAGTACCCATGTTAGATTTCATTTCCTTCACCCTAGTATTGGATATGGTTCACCTTTAAATATCTTTTGATTGATATGTGAAGTCATTGCTTGGAAATTTCGATTATTAATTGTTATTATATTTAACCACGTGATCGATATGTGAAGTCATTGTCGAACTTTGCTTCCACGTTATTCAAGTTTTTACACTATGACTTATATATGTTTGATTATGTATGTTGCACAACTCTATAATGATCCTTCACTAATTATTTGTGTTTTCAAGCATGCCAAATTACTAAGTTAGAGGCCAATTTGAGACTTTACCTGCTAAGCATTTGTTTTAGCTATTTTACTTGATGCTTAGGGTCTAATAGGTATCTTATGATTTGTGTAAGTCTAAAATCTACCATTTAGTTAGTCCAATATCTCTTGAAAATTATGCTGGGACACAAGATGCCTTTTAGGATGTCTAGTTTTGTGATTTTCTTAGTTCATTTTAGGATTTTAATAATAAAGGAACTTAAAAGGGGGTAGCGGTAGATAGGCCCTTTCGTAAATGATGTAAGTTGACTCGAGCAGAATATTACAGGCTCTAATTTATCTTCTGATTAATAAGTCAGACGTTGATCCAAGAAGGACAGTCGTAGGTTTAAATTTTATTTGTCTTGTCTTTTTAATTAATTATTTGTATTTATTTTGGTAAATAAGTAATTAAAATAGTGTTTCTCCTATATATTTGTATTGATTTTTTCTTCTTAATTGTCTTCTCTATTTATGAACCATACTCAGAAGAATCATAAAAGAGTTGCCACATCGTTGCAAACTTAATTTAGCAAAAAAATGGGGAGAGATACTTAGTATTTGTATTTTATTCAAATACAACCTATACTTATTTTATTTGTAACACCTTTGATTAAACTTGATTACTGACTAATGGATTGTTCCTTTTATTACATTTCTGTTGATTACCCTTTCTTTGCTTAGTTATAAGTTTTACGCTTCTTGTTATCAACTTTCACTTGGTATCTTGTTCCCTATGACTCTAAGCTCATGGTTAGACTTACCTATTTGTTGGGTGCAGTAGGTTCCATCATGACCCAAGAAATTGGATTGTGACAAGTTGGTATTCAAGTTATAGGTTTGCTGACATTATTTGTTTGAGAGTAAATGTATATTAGAGTCCTACTAATTTGTGAGGGGACGTCTGTATCATATCATTGGGAGGTTATTCCATCATTAACTGATTATTTGTTTTTTCTTCAATTAACCTCTAAAATAGATTCTTTAGAATATGCACTTTGTTAGATTGAAAGAACAAGGTACTCACTGCATCTGGAAGGAGCATCAACATATTCCATCACAGTCTTAGTACGTGGTCAGGTTGGAAGGCCTTAGCTGGGAATAAACATTGAATCAGAGTAATTCTTCAGCATTTAGAGAGTTTGGGGTTAGCCCAAGATCAAACATAATCATTGACTATCTCGATTCCTCAAGATTCAGTATTAGGAGGTTTGGGATTTTTCAAGGTTACACCACACACATGTGTAGTTCCTAATCCAGTGAGTGCTTCTCAGGATAGAGTTGGGTTGAATATTCCCTAGTAGGGCTCGCCGAGTATTTTGAGTATATCATGTGATTTTAGAGTAGGATAGGCTTAGTCTAACATTGTTTTCTTCAGATTAAGATTTTATTCAGGGGTTCATCGATAGGTTAGCCTTGCCACTCAGGTTGACATAGGAAAATATGAGATTAACAAGATTTACATTTATCTAGGTTGTTATCAATGTGAGGGATATGGAGCAGGTATATATTGAGTCTTACAGAGAGAGTGGTACGAGGCCTCGCAATCAATACAATACTGATAACATTCCACTTCTAGGTATCTTAGTGAGGGTCATGTCTCTTCTTGACCTATCAGGCCTACGGTGCGGCATCTCGGGTTCTAGGGGGATATAAGGTAGGTAGTGGTACTATGGAAGTAAATTCTCTGGTCATATTTCTCATGGTGACCATCTTATACCTGCCATTCTTGGGCCTCACGTTACTCCAGTTAGGTGTTTATAGAAGGTTACACTTGGTGATGAATGATATGAGTATGGTGAAGTAGTCCACTATGTAAAAGATTGTCACAAAAACCAATTTAGATGGGTAGGGGTGGTTCCTAGCCTAGCAGAGGTAGGCAGGATAGCTCATCACATCCTTAATGTCAAGCTTCTACTTAAGGGGTTTCCACAATTATGGAGAGTTTGACAATTAGTTAAAGAGTGCCCCGGGTGAAAGTTGATCTCCCAGGAATTGCCAGCATATGATATTCCTCAGGATATAGTAGATGGACTATTTTGTATCTATGGAGATCATGCAAATAAATTTAGATTTTGTCCCAAACATTCGACAATGATGAGAGGTTTTTAGATATGTCAATTTGTTTATTGATGATACCTTTAGTTATAGGTTGTGTCTTTGGTGTTGTTGGTTCTACTTCAAGTGCTCAAGTTAAGGTCGGTCTTGATCCATTCTATGTTTTTTAAAGCCACTCAAAGGCTGAGGATCCAGGTATTCCTTCTTTGGATGTAATTTTGTGGGTCTTATCCTTTTATTACTATTTTGTGTGATTTGGGGTTTTTGATGCCTATTCGGGTTTATTTGGATTGTTATGATATCTTCATTTGAGGATTTTGTATGTGATTTGCCTCATTTGTTGTTTTTTTTAATAGTTGATTTACTAGGCCATGTTTCTTAGAATAGGAGTAATAGTTGAGTAGCTCACCACGCCTTTGCCTTGGTTGTTTTCTTGTGTTGGCAATCTTAGGATTACTGGTAGCCTGTTATGAACTTTTATTAAGTGTTTTGACTATGATTCCAATATTGGTTGATAAGTGTTTGTACCAGTTTTTCCCAGTTGAGATTTGTGTATTGCGGGGCCTAGTTGGTTTAGGAGGTTGCCTTAGTTGTATGTTGTCCTTTTTAGTAGTATCTTGGGGATTGCTAGTTGTGTGAGTGGTAGTTTACTCTTTTGTAGTTCTGTGGTAGTCCTAGTTGGCAACTTTATTTTTTTGCCTTTGTGGATTCTCGAATGTGAAGTTGTGTTGCTCATTTTATCTTTTTGGGTATTTCTTAATTTAGTGGTTCTTGGAGGTATGATTCTTAGTTGTATCTAGTTGCTACTTTAATTGTTTCTTAGTGGGCTTGCAGATAGTTTTGGAGATTGGTTTTTGATTTTATGTAAGAGTTGTAAATCTCATCATGACTTACGATTCAAGCTATAGTTGGAAATGGAAATTTATTAAGAAGGTTCATCTTCATGATGGGGTTAAAGTGATTCATGGAATCCGTGATTTGGTTTGTCACATCTGGGGAGCACCTCATAGACGTAATTGGCGTCGTCAATCTCTTTAAGGACTAAGACTAGCCTCTTACCATACATCATAGGTTAAAAATGCGGAAAAATTTAAAACTTTCCATTACTTCTACACTGAGGTTTACATAGACCTCTACATACACATAATATATTTATATGGAGTATACATAGACCCTTCGTATAGAAAGATTACATAAGAGTCTTAAAACTAAAACAACTTCATAAGCTTGATATTGGCATCACCCTCGGAAAGTGAGGACCTACCCACTTGGATGATTGAGAAATTACAAGTCTTCTTCAAAGTCATCTCAAAGATCCTTCAACGACCGGAACCTAAAATATTGGGGAAAAGGAAGAAAATGGGGTTAGTAAACCATTTGTACTAAGTATGAGATCATATGCACACATACTTTGAAATCATGCAAAGAAAAGGGACATTTCAATGAGTATGCACTATTCATTAAAAACCTTTATGCACATTCAACAAGACCACACCAACCAATAAGACATGTTAATTTAGTCATAGACATGTACATCACCAGAACAACAACATTAATGCTAGTAAAGTCAATATGCATATCATATGGTTGAATATATAGTCTAGTAACTCTATCATCAAGTCATAATAGTAACAAGCATGAATTGGATTACATTTCAACATAACCAAAGCAAGACAATTAACTACAACCCCTATCAAGTCAAAAAGTGCAATGACTAAGCAAATCCCCATAACCTTGCCCAATCAAGTAACCCAACACGTATCATAACTAACATTCTACTTCACATAACATGGTACTTAAAAGTAAATATCATGTTACTTTGACAATGTTGACCCACACACATTCATAAGTGAGACTAATCAATATGTAGTATCAACAAAGTGCAAGTTCATCATATACATATCATATATCTTCATAAGCATATTCATACATAAGAACAACCTCCTAAGGCTTTCCTCAAGGAAAACTAGTGCAATGCATATGTAGAGTGCCATACCCCTACCTAAGCTAAGTCAAACCTCTTAAGTCACCCTAGTTGGTTTGCACTTCATTACTTCATTTTAGTTTAGGGAACACTTGACTTAACCGACATAGACCACAAGATATAAGTGAGGAATCCAGTGTTGTGAAACCTTACACTGATGGAAGGTGGTCTACCGGCCAAAGTAAAAACAAACATAAACGTAACTTTCTAGGTAGATCCACTAGCTAGTCATCCTAAGGGGGCAACATAGTTCAAGAACTAAGAGATAGGTATAATCCCTCTACATACCACTTGGAAATTGGGAGGACTTCCTTTTATGGGAATCCATTGGATGAGTATCCCTTATTGGGGAGTCAACACCACATGTGGAACTATAGGGTAAATCTTCCTCTATGGGAAGTCATCACCTCCCATAGTCAAGTTCACTCGGTGCTAAGGTAAGTCCGTTTTTGAAATGTCTTTACTGTCTTAATTAACCATCATAACTTATTGTAGGTCATAGGGTCTAACCCTTGTATATTCTTCATCATCACAGCTCAATACGAATTTCCTGAGTATAATCCCATCGTCATAATTCATATAAGTGAAGTTAGAACATTTACATATCACTTCATAATAAGGCACATTGGTAAACCATTCACCATCCTTATAATATTTAAATCTTAGTCAACACCTCACAAATCATAGTCAAGACATTTCAATTCAGCATAATTCCAACCTATCAATGCTAATACAAGGCATACTCTAATACAACATTATGACTTAATCACAATTAACCATAATTTGAAGTAAAGAATATGGATCATTAGACTTACCAAGTCTCCTTGATAATTCATCATAAGGGTCTTACTATCAACCCTTAATTTAACCTAATAGGGTATTAATATCATCACACAAAAATAACCAATATGATAACAAGTCTAATTGCATCGCTATATCACGATTCATCACGAGTTCATAGATTAAGATAAGATACTTAGGTCAATTCACAACATACTTCATAACCTAGATCAACTTCTCAAGAACTAGCATGATAGGACAATAATTAATCCTAATCTATTCATAATTATACAATAACATCATCTAGTAGTAATTCAATGAATAATCAAGTCAATTGAACCAACATTAAACAATTCATATCAAGATCATAACCTAGGGTTAAGGGGTGAAGGTCATATTCTACAAACTAGACCAAACAATCAAGATATATCATAATTAATTAGAATACATGTTAATATATTCATAACGTACAAATAAGTCATAAGCATATCAATTCATAAAATCAATTTTGAGATTGGATGAAACCCACTTGAAAACTCAACTTTGGAAATCAATTTAATGGAACCGTTTGAGAAAAGAGGTCTCAAAGGTGAAATAGATAACATAACTTACTAATTGATGAATATTTATGGAGAAACTTGACTCTTTTCATCCCTTAAACCCTCCCCTAGCATGTTCTTCAATGGAGTTCCTCACTAGAGAAAGAGAAGAGAGAAGGAAGAGAGTTTGGGTTTGTGAGTTATGAGAGCTTAGATTAGCTTAATGAGGTTGGGGTCTTTATATGGGGTATTAATTAACTTAATTAAGTGTCTCCTAAACCCTAACTAACTACCTAACCCCTTAATTAATTAATTGGACCTAATTTAAAACGTACAGAGAAGTCATGCTCTCACAGATGAGACCTCGACCAACGGTTCGTGTGTGAGTCGACAACCCGTACCACCTTCTGTGCAACACATTCGTAGGTTAGTTGAGAGACTGGTACAAATGAACAATTAGCCAAAATTTCTAAGTAATGGTTGACGGATGGCATCGACGCCCAATCGATCCACACACGCTCCGTCGCTTCCCTTCATGGGTGCATACTGCCCAGGCAGTCTTTGACCCCAAAATTCAAGGGTCCTCCTCAAGGGCCCTTAGTTGGTCCTCGGGGAGTCATGTGGTGGAGAGTATCTTGTACGCTCAAGGTGTAAGTTTTATTTAAAAGTTACATTGCTTGTAGTAGGTCATTGGAGATGGGCTCTATGAAATCATGTCTTTCACAAAATTATAGTCTTTTGTATTAGTGTAGACAGGTTTAAAAGATTGTGTCTCAACTAGATTTGTTGGATTTTGAGTATCAAGAATGGATTTTGGTCTTTACCTTGGGGCTGCGTTCCTTGTTATGGCAGATCTTACTTCTCGATACTTAGGTGAAGCATGTAATTCTCCCAAGGTTTGGGTTGTACGGGCTTGTAGGCACGTTTCAGATGGTGCTGGAGATGTCAAGGATATCTAGGGATCAATAAACACTTTTGATTGCAAGAAGATGTTAGATTTTGATAAGGTGAGCATTCTTATCAGTGATGTTTGGTTTCTCAAATGAATATGGCATTTTCAGGGAAATCTAATTCAAATGAAAGCAAGTTAGATCACAAAAAAGAATTGGAGAAGTTTTGGGTGTTGTGAAGTGGATTTAGGATCTTATTCTAGGACTAAATTCTAAATTAGCATTGTTCGGATCACAAGTATGTCTGTGAGTTTTTCGTAGCATGCAAAACTGATATCCTCGTCTTTTCATGACTTAAGGATATTACTCTTCTTCAAATTTTAAAGAAAAAAGTCCTTTTAGTAGTGGATATTGCGTTATGATCATTCAAGACATTTCCTCCATTTTTCAATATTTTCAACATTTAGAGCTTTCATTTTAAGATCCAAAGTCATTTATGTTTTGCGAAGACTGATAATTTAGTTGTTGGGTTGTTTATTTTTGGTTTGTGCAAGTTTTCATGTTTTGGAGCTATTGAAACTTGAATGGTTTATTTCCGTTAAAATTTCATGAATACGACAATAGAATGCAATTCTAACAGTTTCATTGACTCCAAAAGGGACATTTTAGGCTACGCGAGGATTCTGGTGTGAGTTTGTGCCGTTAGGCATTTTTACTTTGATGCTTAAGCCAACTTTTGACTTCCTTCAATAATTTTCGTAAACAGGCTCGGATGAGAATTATCATTAGTATTGTTGGCTTCATAATGTGAAGTTTGCTTATAAACAACCCTTTGTTGAGTTCCCAAGGCTTTCAATTTCGTTCTGAGCCTTTTTGTTGATTTTGACATAAAATGCAGCTTGGTTATGGGACCCAGTTTTCAATGAGACAACCTCATATGGTTGTTTTGATGGTTCCGTTGAACCTGGTTCGCCAGATTTACTAGAGTAGAATATCTGGTTTATTTTCATTAGGTCTAGCAATAATCTTGATGGTCCATTCAAAGATTTTGGAAAATGAAAAATTCTAGTATTGCTAATACAGACTTTTAGCGGCTGTGTTTAACTTAGAAAGACTAGACTGCTTCTATTTAAATCCCAATTTTGCATCTTCAACCCTCATTTTCAATTCATGATTTCTTGAGTTATAGTATTCCGATTGGGGTGATTATAGTTGTGTAGGTTCAAGGTTTTTCATGTCTACGTGTTGGAGTGATCAGGGAAGTTTGGAAGTTATTATTATGAGGTAATTTCTGCCCTAACGGGAATGCCTATTTTTATTTTGAGCTTTAATGGTGATTTGATTGCATGTTCAATTTTAGCAAATTTCAGAGCTTGGATTAATCCCATTTTGGGGGCACAAGTTTCTTGAGCCATTTTAGACCTTTTAACAGATCTATTTCTGGTCTATTTCCAACTATTGCAAATTTAGTATCTATATGTCACGACCCAAAACCGAGCCGCGACTGGCACCCACATTTACCCTCCTATGTGAGCGAACCAACCAATCTAACCTTTAACATTTCAATGTATATCAACAGGAATATAATGCGGAAGACTTAAACTCATTAATAAAACAATTCAAATACTATTATTATTCCCAAAATCTGAAAGTCATCATCACAAGAACATCTACTTCAAATTACTAAATCTAAGAGTTTCTAAGAAGCTAAAAATACATAAAAGCTAGTCCATGCCGGAACTTCAAGGCATCAAGACATGAAGAGGTAAATCCAGTCCAAGCTAGAAGCATTAGCTCACCCTGATATCCGGAGTAATGAAGACTGGCTAGAGTTACTGTTGAGTCAAAGATAACGGCACGTTTGCTGCACTCCACAAATAACAAGTAGAAACATAAAAGTAGGGGTCAGTACAAAACACGGGTACTGAGTAAGTATCATCGGCCAACTCAAAATAGAAAATAGTATATATCAGTTAATATCATAATTCAACTATAATACTCAACATGTAGCAACAACAAGTACTAAAATCATCAATAAGTACTATCAAGTTCATCCATGAGGACTCAAGCCTCAATATCATACTCATTTGGAAATTAGGTTCATTAGATTGAGTATATTAACATATTTCAAGGTTCATTATCTTTATTCCCCTCGTGTCGGTACATGACACTCCGCTCCATATACTATCCTGGTGCCGGAACGTGGCACTCCGATCCTCATTCTATCCTGGTACCGGAACGTGGCACCCGATCCATATACTATCCTGGTGTCGGAACGTGACACTCCGATCCTCATATACTATCCTGGTACCGGAACGTGGCACCCGATCCATATTCTATCCTGGTGTCGGAACGTGACACTCCGATCCTCATTCTATCCTGGTACCGGAACGTGGCACCCGATCCTCATATTCTATCCTGGTGTCGGAACGTGACACTCCGATCCTCATATTCTATCCTGGTACCGGAACGTGGCACCCGATCTTCATATTCTATCCTGGTGTCGGAACGTGACACTCCGATCCTCATATTCTATCCTGGTACCGGAACGTGGAACCCGATCCCCTAATTCATCAAGCCTTCTTTTACACTAAGGCATCATCATTCTCATTATATAATTTATCAAGCCTTCTTTCATACTAAGGCATCATCAATCTTATTATATAATATATCAAGCCTTCTTTTATTCTAAGGCATCATCATTAACAAGTGAATTAGGGTTCTTTCAAGATTTGGGATTCAATAGCTTCATCATGCTTTGTTAATTCATCACAATTTCATAATAATAATCATGCAAGCATACAATTTAAGCACATAGTCGGGTTTACAATACTATCAACACATATCATTCACTATTGAGAGTTTACTACGAGTAGCATGAAAACCATAACCTACCTCCACCGAAGAATTGGATCAACAAGCAATTTCCCAAGCTTTGTTTTCTCTTCGTTTCTCCTCTCTCGTTCAATCTCTCTTTCTCTTTGTTCTTTCTGTTTTCTTATGTTCAAACCCTCTTTCTTTTACCCTAATTAACATATAATTAAGTGTAAAAGAGGACAATAAACCCACTAATTAACTTAAGGTTACCTCTTTTAACCCCCAAGTAATTAGACTTATTAATATTAACCCTCAATCTTTATAATTAAGGAAAGAATAGTCCAAAACGACCCTTAAAACGTGTAGAGGAATCCTATTCTGCCTGGGATTTGCGCAACCTGTGACGGGCCGTCGTGCCTGAGACGGTCCGTCACGCAGGTTGTCGCAGCCTCCCAAATTCCAGGTGAGCTGTGACGGCCCGTCACACCAGTGACGGTCCTTCCTGCACCTCCGTCCTGACGGTCAAAAACTCGTTTCTTGTACCAAATTCTCAAAAGTTGAAGTGTTTTGCAACGGGAACTCACGACGGTTCGTCGTGGATGTGACGGCACGTCCTGCAGGTCCGTCACAATTTACAGAGAGTCGATTTTCAGTATCCAATTTCAGAATTCTAAGTATGTTGAAACGATGCACCCTCGACGGGCCGTCGTGCCTGTGACGGTCCGTCGCAGTGCCCGTGGTCTTGGCCAGTTTTTCCAGAATTAAAATCTGCTGCTCAAAACGACTAAACAGGTCGTTACAATAGATACCAATTTACCCCTCGTTCGTCCCCGAACGATCAAAAGAAGAAAAACAATGGAGAAAAGGAGTACCTGAATCTGTAAACAGATGTGGGTATTTTTCTTGCATATCTGCCTCCTTCTCCCAAGTAGCTTCTTCAACCTGTCGATTCTTCCATTGGACTTTGATGGATGCAATCTCCCTCGACCTCAACTTGCGAACTTCTCTATCTAATATAGCAACCGGTTCCTCCTCATAAGTCAAGTTCTCATCAAACAAAACTGAATCCCAACGGATAATGTAGTTTCCATCTCCGTGGTATCTTTTCAACATGGACACATGAAACACCGGATGCACTCCGGACAGCCCTGGGGGCAAGGCTAGTTCATAAGCCACCTCCCCTATTCGCTTTAGTACCTCGAATGGTCCAATATACCTTGGACTTAGCTTACCTCTTTTGCCAAACCGCATCACCCCTTTCATGGGTGAAACCTTTAACAAGACTTGTTCGCCCTCCATGAACTCCAAGTCTCTAACCTTTCGGTCTGCATACTCCTTTTGTCTACTTTGCGCCGCTAGAAGCTTTTCTTGAATGCCCTTCACCTTATCTAACGAATCCCTCAAGAGGTCAGTACCCCAAGGTCTAACCTCAAATGCATCAAACCAACCAATGGGAGATCTACACCTCCTCCCATACAATGCTTCAAATGGAGCCATATCAATACTAGAGTGGTAGCTATTATTGTATGAAAACTCTGCCAAAGGTAAGAAGCTATCCCAATGGCCACCAAACTCTATCACACATGCACGAAGCATATCCTCCAACACTTGAATCGTTCGCTCAGACTAACCATCGGTCTGAGGGTGGAATGCGGTACTAAGATCCAACCTAGTACCCAATTCAGCATGCAAGGTTTTCCAAAACTTAGAGGTAAACTGCGTACCTCTATCTGATATGATGGATAGTGGAACCCCATGCAATCGAACGATTTCTGAGATGTAGATTTTTGTTAACTTCTCTGCATTGTAAGTCACCTTGACCGGAATGAAATGAGCAGACTTAGTTAACCTATCAACAATCACCCAAATGGAGTCATACTTACCCATTGTCCTTGGAAGACCAACCACAAAGTCCATTGCGATTCTCTCCCACTTCCATTCAGGAATGGGCATTCTCTGAAGCGTTCCTCCGGGCCTTTGGTGTTCATACTTTACTTGTTGACAGTTTGGACACTTGGCAATAAAGTCAACAATATCGCGCTTCATTCTACTCCACCAGAAGTGTTGCTTTAGGTCGCGATACATCTTGGTTGCACCCGGATGTATAGAATACCTTGTGCTATGAGCCTCTGTCAGAATAGTGGTGATTAAATCACCGATGCGGGGTACACATACCCTTCCCTTGATCCTCAAAACACCTTCCTCGTCGATTGTTGCTTCTTTAGCCTCTCCTTGCAACACTTTATCTCGAATCCGGATCAATTTCTCATCATCAAACTGCTTCCCCTTAATCTTGTCAAGGAAGGAGGATCTTGCCTCCACACAAGCTAACAATCCTCCCTTCTCATTTATTTCTAACCTCATAAGGTCATTAGCCAGAATTTGCACCTCTCTAGCCAATGGGCGTCTAGAAACTTGCAAATGAGCTAGACTTCCCATGCTTCCGGCCTTTCTACTCAAGGCATCTGCCACAACGTTCGCCTTCCCCGGATGATACAAGATAGTGATATCGTAGTCCTTCAGTAGTTCCATCCATCTCCTTTGTCTCAAGTTCAAATCTTTCTGGGTAAAGACATACTGTAGACTACGATGATCCGTATAGATTTCACACTTAACCCTATATAAATAATGCCTCCATTGCTTTAGTGCAAACACTACCGCGGCCAATTCCAAGTCATGAGTTGGATAGTTACGTTCATGCACTTTTAATTGTCTTGAAGCATAAGCAATCACGTTCTTCTCTTGCATTAGCACTGCACCCAACCCCGTATAGGATGCATCACAATAGACAATGAAATTCTTACCTTCCACTGGCAAGGTAAGGATAGGCGCGGTAGTCAACAAAGTCTTGAGCTTCTGAAAGCTTTCCTCACATTCATCCGACCATACAAATGGAACATTCTGCTTAGTCAAGTTCGTCAATTGGGAAGCAATAGAAGAGAATCGCTTGAAAAATCGGCGGTAGTAGCTAGCTAACCCAACAAAACTCCGTATTTCTGACACATTGGTGGGTCTTACCCAATTCTT
The DNA here is from genome assembly GCA_027705065.1 of Solanum peruvianum. NCBI lineage: Eukaryota > Viridiplantae > Streptophyta > Magnoliopsida > Solanales > Solanaceae > Solanum > Solanum peruvianum. The sequence goes on along the minus strand of JAKWJD010001756.1, from coordinate 27,546,176 downwards.
CACTGTTTCGATCATAGAAGGATCTACCATCACTCCTTCCTTAGAAACTACATGTCCCAAGAAGGACACTGCATCTAGCCAAAACTCACACTTAGAGAACTTGGCATAAAGCTTTTTCTCCCTCAACATTTCCAACACAATTCTCAAATGCTACTCATGTTCCTTCTTACTTTTAGATTATACCAGTATATCATCTATAAATACGATCACAAAGAGATCCAAATACGGCTTAAATATCCCATTCATCAAGCTCATGAAAGCAGCGGGGGCATTTGTAAGGCCAAAGGACATCACTACAAATTCATAATGCCCATACCTAGTCCGAAAAGCGGTCTTTGGCACATCCGTTGCCCGTATTTTCAATTGATGATAACCGGATCTCAAGTCGATCTTCGAGAAGACACAAGCACCTTGTAGTTGATCGAATAAGTCATCAATCCGAGGAAGAGGATACTTGTTCTTAATAGTTACCTTGTTCAGTTGTCGGTAATCTATGCACATTCGAAAACTCCCATCCTTCTTCTTCACAAACAAAACCGGAGCGCCCCAAGGAGATGCACTTGGTCTAATGAAGCCTTTACTCAACAATTCCTGAAGTTGAGCCTTTAACTCTCTTAATTCGGCGGGAGCCATTCTATAAGGGGGTATAGAAATGGGGCGAGTACCCGGTTCCAAATCAATGCAGAAATCAATATCCCTATCCGGTGGCATGCCAGGAAGATCTGCAGGGAACACATCCAAAAACTCACGGACTACCGAAACTGACTCACTCGAGGGTACTTGGGTAGTGTCATCCTTTAGATGTGCCAAGAAAGCTAAACACCCTTTACCAACCATCTTCTTAGCACGAAGAAAGGAGATTATACGCACCGGATTGGAAGTGTAGTCACCCTCCCACACTAACGGATCTGTCCCAGGCTTGGCTAGCGTCACAGTTTTAGCATTACAATCCAAAATCGCAAAATTCGGAGAAAGCCAAGTCATACCCAGAATTACATCAAAGTCACCCATTTCTAAAATAACCAAATCTACATAAGTGTTGCTCCCCACAAAATTCACCAAACAAGACCTATATACCTTTTCAACTACCACAGACTCACCCACCGGAGTAGAAACACGAATAGGCATGTCAAGTAATTCACAATGCAAATTTAGACCATTAGCAAATGATGAAGATACATATGAAAACGTGGAGCCAGGGTCAAATAATACAGATGCCATGCAATCACAAACCAAAAGATTACCTGTCATAACAGCATCAGACACCTCCGCTTCAGATCTCCCAGGGAAAGCGTAACAATGGGCCCTATCACCCGTCTGTCCATTGCCCCTACCATGTTGTGTCGTAGTGGCTCCAATTTGCCCATCACCTCTGCCGTTGTGGTGACCACCATTACCTCGACCACCACGTCCTCCAGAAAAACGGCCTCTACCATGACCACCTCTACCTCTATCTAGTGGGGTTCTGTAACTCTGGTTCGGACAATACCTCTTAATATGTCCAATCTCCCCACATCCATAACATTTTCTGGGTTCACGCATCGGCCCCTCAGAGAGATGTGGACCGGTCTGAGGTGGACCCCCAACTACAGTCTGTAGTGAAGACTGAATTGGTCGACTTGCGTAACCTCCGGAGCTCTGTCCTCTAGAGTGAGAACCATTAAACTCACCTCCCCTTCGAAACCTTTTTGATGTCGATGTCCTGGGGAAGTCATCTGGCTTCACTCCTTCCATTTCTATCACAAAGTCTACCACCTCTTGGAAGGATGTTGCCGTTGCCGCTATCTGTAAGGCTGAAATCCGCAATTCTGACCTCAACCCCTTCACAAAACGGCGGATCCGTTCTTGTGGGCTGAAACAAAGTTGGGTGGCATACCTGGATAATGCACGGAATTTGGCCTCATATGCGTTAACCGTCATCCTACCTTGCTCGAGACTCAAGAACTCATCTCTTTTTCTATCTCTCAACGTCCTTGGGATATACTTCTCCATAAACAGGGTAGAGAATGATTCCCAAGTCATAGGTGGTGCCTCTGTTGGTTGACACTCAACATGTGACCGCCACCACATTTTGGCGTTTCCTTGAAACTGATAGCTCATGAACTCAACGCCAAACCGTTCTACTATACCCATCTTGTGTAGTAGCTCATGACAATCAACCAGAAAATCGTAGGCATCCTCTGATTCTGCGCCCTTAAAGACTGGAGGTTTCAATTTCAAGAACTTACTGAAAAGTTCATGCTGATCATTTGTCATAATAGGCTCAGTAGTCAGACGTGGAAATGTGCCTATTCCTAATGATGCATCCATGCGGGGAGCCATAGTAGCCGCATGTCGTATCTCTGAAATCGGAGGTGTTGGTGCAGGAACCACTGGAGGTGCCTGACCCTGATCAGACAACCCGCTAAGATAAGCAAGTACCTGGTTGATCATCTCTGGGGTAGGTTGGGGTGGCATTTCCTCATTCTGCCCTTGTTCAGTTTCCCCTTCCTCACCCTCTCTTACTACCTCCTCAGTCGGTGGAGGAGTCACCGCCCTAGCCTCAAATGGACTAGGTGCTCGTCCTTTTCCTCTAGAGGACGTCCTCCCACGACCTCTTCCACGGCCTCTTGCCGCTGCTCTTCCTCGAGCTACAGCCCCAGTGGCTGGCTCAGTCGTTTCTTGTCATGCCGTTGTTGCTGCTGGTGCGGTCGTTGCTCTAGTTCTAACCATCTGCGAAATAGAGTGAAGATGGTCAGATACCAATTTGTATCACCTAGATACCAATTGGATTCAAGTAATAGCACGAAAGAAGAAAGAAAGAGTGGAATTTTCCTAAAGTCTTATAGCCTCTCAAGGAAAAGTAAAGGCGTCCCCCTACCGTTCCTTAAGACTCTACTAGACCTGTTCTTGTGTGATGAGACCAACGAACCTAATGCTCTGATACCAAGTCTGTCACGACCCAAATCGGGGACGCGACTGGCACCCACATTTACCCTCCTATGTGAGCGAACCAACCCATCTAAACCTTAACATTTCAAATATATCAACAGAAAATAATGCGGAAGAGTTAAACTCATTGATAAAACAATTCAAAACTATTATTATTATCCCCAAAATCTGGAAGTCATCATCACAAGAACATCTATCTCAAATTACTAAACTAGGAATGTCTAGGAACAAAAATAACTAAAAAGCTAGTCCATGCCGAAAGTTCAAGGCATCAAGACTTGAAGAAGAAGAACCAGTCCAAGCTAGAAGCATTAGCTCACCCTGAAGATCCGGTGTGACGAAGACTGGCTTGATTTACTGCTGAGTTGAAGTTGACGGAACGTTTGCTGCATTCCACAAATTACAAAGAAGAAAACATAAAAGTAGGGGGTCAGTACAACCACAAGTACTGAGTAGATATCATCGGCCAACTCAAAATAGGGAACACTATATATCAATAATAACGTAAATCAACTACAATACTCAATATGTAGCAATAACAATATTATAATCATCAACAAGTACCATAAAGTTCATCCATGAGGGCTCAAGCCTCAATACCATACTCATTTGGGAATTAAGCTCATTAGATTGAGTATATTCATTATCTTTCAAGATTCATTATATTTCTTCCTCTTGTGTCGGTACGTGACACTCCGCTCCTCTATTTCTATCCTGGTGCCGGAACGTGGCACTCCGATCCTCATATACTATCCTGGTACCGGAACGTGGCACCCGATCCATATACTATCCTGGTGTCGGAACGTGACACTCCGATCCTCATATATTATCCTGGTACCGGAACGTGGCACCCGATCCATATTCTATCCTGGTGTCGGAACGTGACACTCCGATCCTCATTCTATCCTGGTACCGGAACGTGGCACCCGATCCTCATATTCTATCCTGGTGTCGGAACGTGACACTCAGATCCTCATATTCTATCCTGGTACCGGAACGTGGCACCCGATCCTCATATTCTATCCTGGTGTTGGAACGTGACACTCCGATCCTCATATTCTATCCTGGTACCGGAACGTGGCACCCGATCCCCTAATTCATCAAGCCTTCTTTTACACTAAGGCATCATCATTCTCATTATATAATTTATCAAGCCTTCTTTCATACTAAGGCATTATCAATCTTATTATATAATATATCAAGCCTTCTTTTATACTAAGGCATCATCATTAACAGGTGAATTAGGGTTCTTTCAAGATTTGGGATTCAATAGCTTCATCATGCTTTGTTAATTCATCACAATTTCATAATCATAATCATGCAAGCATACAATTTAAGCACATAGTAGGGTTTACAATACTATCAACACATATCATTCACTATTGAGAGTTTACTACGAGTAGCATGAAAACCATAACCTACCTCCACCGAAGAATTGGATCAACAAGCAATTTCCCAAGCTTTGTTTTCTCTTCGTTTCTCCTCTCTCGTTCAATCTCTCTTTCTCTTTGTTCTTTCTGTTTTCTTATGTTCAAACCCTCTTTCTTTTACCCTAATTAACATATAATTAAGTGTAAAAGAGGACAATACACCCACTAATTAATTTAAGGTTACCTCTTTTAACCCCCAAGTAATTAGACTTATTAATATTAACCCTCAATCTTTATAATTAAGGAAAGAATAGTCCAAAACGACCCTTAAAACGTGTAGAGGAATCCTATTCTGCCTGGGATTTGCGCAACCTGTGACGGGCCGTCGTGCCTGAGACGGTCCGTCACACAGGTCGTCGCAGCCTCCCAAATTCCAGGTGAGCTGTGACGGCCCGTCACACCAGTGACGGTCCGTCCTTCACCTCCGTCTTGACGGTCAGAAACTCGTTTCTTGTACCAAATTCTCAAAAGTTGAAGTGTTTTGCAACGGGAACTCACGACGGTTCGTCGTGGATGTGACGGCACGTCCTGCAGGTCCGTCACAATTTACAGAGAGTCGATTTTCAGTATCAAATTTCAGAATTCTAAGTATGCTGAAACGATGCACCCTCGACGGGCCGTCGTGCCTGTGACGGTCCGTCGCAGTGCCCGTGGTCTTGGCCAGTTTTTCCAGAATTAAAATCTGCTGCTCAAAACGACTAAACAGGTCATTACACATCCATGCGGGGAGCCATAGTAGCCGCATGTCGTACCTCTGAAACCGGAGGTGTTGGTGCAGAAACCACTGGAGGTGCCTGACCCTGATCAGATAACCCGCTAAGATAAGCAAGAACCTGATTGATCATCTCTGGGGTAGGTTGGGGTGGCAATTCCTCGTTCTGTGCTTGTTCATTCTCCCCTTCCTCACCCTCTCTTATCGCTTCCTCAGTCGGTGGAGGAGTCACCGCCCTAGTACCAGATGGGCTAGGTGCTCGTCCTCTTCCTCTAGAGGATGTCCTCCCACGGCCTCTACCACGGACTCTTGCCACTGATCCTCCTCGAGCTACAGCCCCAGTGGCTTGCTCTGACGCATCCTGTCTTGCCGGGGTCACTGCTGGTGCGGTCGTTGCTCTAGTTCTAACCATCTGCGAAATAGAGTGAAGATGGTCAGATACCAATTTGTATCACCTAGATACCAATTGGACTCAAGTAGTAGCACGAAAGAAAGAATGAAAGAATGGAATTTTCCTAAAGTCTTATAGCCTCTCAAAGAAAAGTAAAGGCGTCCCCCTACCGTTCCTTAAGACTCTACTAGACTCGTTCTTGTGTGATGAGACCAACAAACCTAATGCTCTAATACCAAGTTTGTCACGACCCAAAACCGAGCCGCGACTGGCACCCACATTTACCCTCCTATGTGAGCGAACCAACCAATCTAACCCTTAACATTTTAATGTATATCAACAGGAATAAAATGCGGAAGACTTAAACTCATTAATAAAACAATTCAAAAACTATTATTTTTCCCGAAATCTGGAAGTCATCATCACAAGAACATCTACTTCAAATTACTAAATCTAAGAGTTTCTAAGTAGCTAAAAATACATAAAAGCTAGTCCATGCCGAAACTTCAAGGCATCAAGACATGAAGAGGTAGATCCAGTCCAAGCTAGAAGCATTAGCTCACCCTGATATCCGGAGTAATGAAGACTGGCTAGAGTTACTGTTGAGTCGAAGATGACGGCACGTTGGCTGCACTCCACAAATAACAAGAAGAAACATAAAAGTAGGGGTCAGTACAAAACACGGGTACTGAGTAAGTATCATCGGCCAACTCAAAATAGAAAACAGTATATATCAGTTAATATCATAATTCAACTATAATACTCAACATGTAGCAACAACAAGTACTAAAATCATCAATAAGTACTATCAAGTTCATCCATGAGGACTCAAGCCTCAATATCATACTCATTTGGAAATTAGATTCATTCGATTGAGTATATTAACATATTTCAAGGTTCATTATCTTTATTCCCCTCATGTCGGTACGTGACACTCCGACCCATATACTATCCTGGTGCCGGAACGTGGCACTCCGATCCTCATTCTATCCTGGTACCGGAACGTGGCACCCGATCCATATACTATCCTTGTGTCGGAACGTGATACTCCGATCCTCCTTCTATCCTGGTACCGGAACATGGCACCCGATCCATATACTATCCTGGTGTCGGAACGTGGCACCCGATCCATATACTATCCTGGTGTCGGAACGTGACACTCCGATCCTCATTCTATCCTGGTACCGGAACGTGGCACCCGATCCTCTATCTCTATCCTGGTACCGGAACGTGGCACCCGATCCCCTAATCTCACCACTTTCGTTCATCAAGCCTTCTTTTATACCAAGGCATCATCATTAACAAAGTAGATTAGGGTTTTCTTTTCAAGATTTGGGATTCAATAGCTTCATCAGGCTTATTTATTCACAATTTCATAATCATATTCATGCAAGCATACAATTAAGCATATAGAAGGGTTTACAATACTACTAACACATATCATTCGCTATTACGAGTTTACTACGAATAGTGTGAAAACCATAACCTACCTCCACCGAAGAATTGATCAAGCAAGAATTTTCCCCAAAGCTTTGCTATCCTCTTCGTTTTCTCTCTTTCTCGTTCAACTCCCTCTCTCTCTTGATCTTTCTCTTTTCTTGTTCAAATCCCCTTTCTTTTACCCTAATTAGTATATAATTAAGTTTAAAAGATGGCAATAATAACCCACTAATTAACTTAAGGTCACCTCTTTTAACCCCCAAGTAATTAGACTTATAATCCTTAACCCTCTAACTTTATAATTAAAGTAGGAATAGTCCAATACGTCCCTTAAAACATGTAAAGAAATCCTACCCAGACTGGGATTACGCAACCTGTGACGGGCCGTCGTGCCTGCGACGGTCCGTCCTGCAGGTCGTCGCAAGGTTCAGAGACTGGATTTCCAGCAAGGAGTCTGTGACGGTCCGTCACACCTGTGACGGTCCGTCCTGCAAGTTCGTCATGAAGTTCAGAGAGTCGATTTTCAGTACCCAATTTCAGAATTTCTAAGTATATTGAAACGAGACCCTGCGACGGTCCGTCGTGCCCATGACAGTCCGTCGTGGGGTCCGTTGCCTCAGCCAATTTTCCAGAAATAAAATCTACTGCTCAAAACGACTAAACAGGTCGTTACACTATAGTTTGTAATGTCATTGTAATCAATAATTTAACAGCATCGCGGTGTTTAAAGACATTTCATAAGTGCATAACCATGGACAATGGATTTAGAGTATGTGTGATCAACTTTGAGGTAGGCTTCGGTCTATTTTCTTGATTAGAATTTATAGATAATGTATAGTATATGCTTCATGTGAATATGAATAGTATATATTTTTTGAGTATTATTACCATGTTATTCATTTATGTTTTCTTTATTTCGTTGGAGCTTTAGGCCTTTTATGGGTGTTTAGATCTTTAGTGTAGGCTTTTAGCCTCTTTGGTGGTATAGATTAGCATGTTTATCCTTCTTACGTTTGACACTTATTGCCTTAGGCTAGGTTATAGAATTACATGCCTTAGACCGTGTTATATCACCTTTGTAGTTGTGAATGGAACTCGCTAGGCCTTCAGAATAAAGGAGATTATGTTCATGCTTCAGACGATCTGGCTAATTCTATATACAAATATCAAATTTTCTTCTATTATATATGAAGGCTTAAGGTTGAAGGCCCATTTAGCGCCTTTCAAAAGTTAAGAGGTTATGTTGACTTTAGAAAGGCTACTAAGAACGGGATGAAGAATGAAAAACGTCCGCTGAAGCCTAGGGATAAGATTTGCAGATGCGATCATGAATCAAACTATACCAAAACATTCAACTACCGACGGAAAAATTGGAATGTCATCTGCCAGGGTTAGGGTATTTCTTAATTATGAGCCTACTCAAATCAGACCTACACTAGTTAATTCTCTTTGGCCGGACGGCTTGTTGAAACCTTCGAATTTCCTGCTGACATCTCAAGTCTCCAAGTGGGCCCTCTTGGAAACCCACAACCTTGGCTTTTTAGAGAATCTCACTCCTGTGTCGTAGGACTTGTAGCTCGGCAGCCCACCGGGTGGGTTTGTTTATCCTTCTTGTTCCGAGTGTCTTCTTCGATAGTAATAGCACCCCATAGGTGTGAGATGTACCTTGAGGGGGGAGGAGGGCACTTGGACATTAGTTTCCATTTATTCTATGGTCAATTCCTCGGTCGGTGCAAGGCCAGAAATCAGAACACATTGATTTTGCTCGTTCCCATTCTTCGCTTCAGGGCCTGCCCCTCATTGTGGTCAGTACACCATAGTGTCAGACAGTGAAGCTTACACTTCTTCACTATTTATGACGGTTCACCAGGGCCTCTTTCCTCCTCCCTTTTCTACTTACTCGTAGGGGTCGGGACCCCCAAAAAGGGGGAGGGAGTCGACTGAACATCTCAGCCTTTGGCAGGAACTTCTCAAGTGATTTCCCTACAGTTTACTATCTCATTCTTAGACTAAGACTACGACATTGAAAAAGCACGCTCACTCTCATTCCAGGAATTACCGGTTGACATTTTGTCCGGTAATGAAGTTCAAAGTTCTCGACTTGCTTTCTCTCTTATCGTGAAGTTGGCAGTCATTCTTCGCTTCGTTCGAGAATCAACTGCACATGAATAATCTCTTCCTTAGGCCTTCAAGATAATTCTAGTATGGAGCTCATTCCTGATGTTTGAATTGAAGGGGGTGACCCAGCCTCGGGTTTGGAAGGAGAGAAACTATAAAATCTCTATCTCGTAGTTGAAGGGCATCTTCGTAGTATTGCGGTTCTGAGGATGGATTGAAAATATATTTTAATGACAGGGGAAGACAGGTGGATTAGAGAGCTAGGATAGGGGAAAATCGAAGGCCCATCGGAATTGGGCGTATATGAGCCTTGACTAGGCCAGCATTGATGAAAAAAGAAAAACTTCCCCATCGCATCATTAACTGGTGTCGAATTCAAGATCAGTTCCCAAATTTGAGTCAAATAGACCTTCCCTCTCATCTAAGGGTGAGGCAGGAATTGTTTCAAATGTTCATTGTTCAAAATCTGGCTGCTCAAGAATTTTGACTAGTTGTTCCTCCGACCCGAATTGGATTCTAGGGGAACAGTAGAGCCTCGCCTTGCAGTAGAAAGGTGTTCGTTATTGGGATGGGTTCAAATTGGACCATAGGGGAAGAGTAGAGCCTCATCGAATCATTTTACATTTCAATTTGAACTAAGCATTATGTGTCTAACTCTACGTAGTCCTTACAAACATATGCATCTGATCATATATGTATATTATCTATTCCAACAAACAAATAATACAAAAGAATGAGGTTTAGATGCGTTTTTATCCTTAAAGGGAGTTTGCCGAGGGTAATAATGAGAATCAATTCGATTGAATCAGAAATATTTATTCACTTATATAAAAGAAGAATCGAAAATGGAGGGCATGGTTCATGTAGAAGTGAAAGAGTCAGCCGTCTTTTAAGAAGTTCGGGCTTTCGAGATTGAATCGTAGCCAAAGTCTTTTCCACGTTTATAAAGACTGGTTTGAAAGGAGTAGGAAAGATCAATTTTTCGCTCTTCTTCAAGGATTCAGGGATAAAAAGAGAGCGATGACATCGTACTGTGCCATTACCCTAGAAAGGGTTATGTGATTAGCTTACTTGAACGAGTCCTCTCTCTTTGTTCTGAACAATAGAAAGCTCTGCAGATGAAGAAGGCGATGGGTAAATGTTTTTTTTAGTTCATACCAGGATCCAGAGAAAGGCTTTTTTCTCTTCCCGCGAAAGGCGCATGGGTTGACTGTATTTCTTTTTAAGAGTTAGACAGTGAGAAGGAAATACTAGTGCTTAGAAATTCTGCTGACATTGAGCTTAAACTAGATGCTACCATTAAAAGAGAAGAGAGCTTCCTGAATTCCGGTCTTAGCTCTTTTCTGGTGCAGATGAATAAATGGGTATTTTCTCTTTCAGTTGTTTCTCTGGGGAAAGAAGTTTCATTTACTTTTGTAGTCTCATATATATTTAAATTAAACGTTTCCCGTGAGAGTTCTGAAAAAGGAAGCTTTAACGAAGTGAGAGGGTGGATGTAATTTAGTTGGTCACCTACAGGGAGAGGGAAATTCTTTTTTTTGGCTTTTTGGGTCTCGGATCTCTCTTTGCCTTATCCCTTTCATGGGGAAAAAGTCATTGCCAACTCTTTGATTAAATACTCTCTTGGGCCGCAGGAAGAGCATCACTTTGTGTCTATTCAAAGATCCGAGACTTCAAGTCTTGTTGGTGACATTTGTTCCCCGTCCCTACTCCTATCTCTCTTACCATTGTTAGGCTCTGAATTAGTGTGAATAAACTGTGAATCAAGTCGGGAAAAAGAAGTCCTGCTCCAGGTTTTAAAGAAGAGAAAAAAGAATTTACTTATAGGGAAATGCTTTAGGAAAGAAAGATCCCAAGTTGTGTAAATACGTGCCTACTCATGGAAGCCTTTCTCCATAAAGTGCGGTATTGGAGGGGTCCTTCCCTGAGATGTATGTTGGAGGGTCAGCTTCTACTTACTTACTTCTAGAATTGAAGGTTGGCAAGGAAGACCCACGCATGTTCTATTTTAAGCCATGCGACAAATACAATATACCAATGTTAGCAAATCAGATTCTTCAAAAGAAGAGTCTGTAGGGGCAGCAAATATATTTTCCAAATAAGTCAGAATCTTAGCGTAAGCTCTTCCTTTGCTAGCTGTTCCTATGTCAAAGGAAGAGCTTCCACTAAGATTCTGACTTATTTGGAAACTAGATTTGCTCGTCCAGAAGACTCTTCTTTTGAAGAATCAGATTCGCTAACATTGGTATAATGAATTTGTCGCATCAGGAAGGGCTCAGAAGATCTAAGAATCCCAAAAAATAAATATGATGAACAATTAAGGAGAGACGGGCATCATAAATTTTACAAGTTATTTTTTGATGCAATTGAAGGCAAAGAGGGAAGATTTTATGAGAATTGCTTCCCCTAGGGCTTGTCTTGGTTGTTTATCTTGTGTTGGCTCTTTATACTTCAGTGGCTCATCGTGGACATAGGTTGGAACTTGTTGTGCTTAGTCATATACTAGAGTAGTACGAGTGTGGTAAGGCATCATCCCTTGAGTCGCCCTCCCCCCCCTCTTTGATTGACTCAGTAGCTTTGCTTGGTACCTTCGCAGGCTTGCTATGGTTCTTTGATGTTTCATTTTTTTTTGGGCCCGAGGATGTGTTTGGAGACAAGTTGGTCCTAGGTTAGTACTTCTCTCCTTGGTATCGTGATTTGATTGGACTTACATTTTTTTTTATTTCTAGTGCCTTATTTTTTCATTATCACATGTTTTTTGGTACGATCCTAGCTCATGCATTGGATCATCATTGACATTGAGAAATAGTGTTTTTACTCTACTTTATTCTACATTAGATTTAACAAGAGATGTACCACATGGATCACTAGATTTATTAATTTTAATAATTAAGAAATGTCATTGACGTACTCCTTTTCTACTTGGGACATTAGAGGCTTGTGGTATGTGCTCAGATTTTATGACTAGCCAGTGCTTTGATTTCTTTCTGGTATAATTTTGGCTACTCGTGGTCCTTTATGGAGTTAATTCCTACTATCCAAAGAGCAAGGGTCTGTTCTTATCCTTTATGGAGTCGATATGTTGTAAGACCTGGATTCTCTCTCATCTATGTAAAACAAATCAACCTAACACCTTACAAAAATCTCCCTTTCAAGAAGATATGACAATTAGAATTGAACCAAAATTTCTTGATAGGGTAAACTACAACAATCAAAAGTAAATTCCATGCATCAAACTATCTACCCATTTCAGTTGATCTCTTCAAGAATCAATCAAAGATCTAAACTAGGATTAAGTTTTCAAACTTAAGCGATGAATTAATCTCATGCTAAATAACTCAAATCCATAAGTTTGCAATAGTAAAATAGAGCAAGACACACGACCTACAAAATTAAATAAACACCCAACCCCATAATTAAACCATTAGATTTGGGGTTTTAGCACAACATCATAATAAGAAAAAAAATTATACCAACGAAGTTGTAGAAATTAATGTGTTGATGATAAACAAATAATTTTCAACACTCACTTCAATTTCAACAATCAATTATCAATTAGAATAGTTTTGCAAAAACCCTTAAACTAAGAGAAAGGGCAAAAAGTTCAAAAACTCAATAAAAATCTGATAGATGAATTCTTCAAAAGATAAAATTCAAGATCCGTTTTCTCTATCCTTTGAGCTATTTATAGTTTCCCAAAAGAATACTGAGAAATTCCATACCCGACCTGATCGGCAACGTTTATCAAGCTCACTTTTCCGTTCAGTGGATCACCATTTTCTCTTGAGATCACCCTACATTTGCTTTAAGCTTTAGGCTATTTGAACCTCACTTGGTGAACTCAATCGATTTGGCCTTTCACATTCGATGACTGAGCGATTACAATCTTGTTTACCCATTAAGCCTTCAATTGAACTTAAAAGTCTATCATCTTCGCTAATGGAACATCAAACTTGCCCAATAAGTTCAGTAAATTAACGTTTCCACTTTAGTTTGCCAACCTGCCTCAAACATACATAATCACTTTGGGTGAGGTATGACTTTTTGGGCATTCCACCCTTTTAGGTGATAACCAGCTTAGAGTTTACACTATTTTCAATGTTTGTCCTTTTTTTGTTTAGATTCATGCTTTCCTTATCCTTTAGCTTTTATACCTGCAAAACACCAACATATCATCAAAATAAGACATAAATAGGAATTGAGGACATTAATTGTTGAACGAAAAGTCTACTAATTGGTGAAAATAACACTCCTCAAGGTGATGATAAACTAATGTTTTGACCGTTGACGCTTGTATTGAACTTTATTAAAAGAAATAAAGGGAATACTACTTCTTTGTAAAAATCACAAAGAAAGAATTAATGATCCAGATTGCCTAACTTACTCTTTTGGCCCTTTATGATGGATTTAAATATTTTTCCTCCTTTTGGTTATAAGACTTGCATCTCAGATATCATCTGCTTTCATAATTCTAACAAGCTCCTTCGGTAGAATTTCAATAATATAGCAGAATATATTTGTTCTTTTTAGTTCATTCTGGAAGCATTTCCTTTAATTTTTTAAATCCTTCTGTGAGGAAAAGCAAATTGTTAAGAATTTACATTAGGGAAAGGCCACATGGAATATCTTTTAGGATTGAATCGAAACGACATGTTAGAAGGAAAATCTTATTTGGTATCATGGGATCATTAGAGTTAGAGTTGTAAATATGGGATAGGCTTGTAGGTTGGACTAGCCTAACTCATAACTTGATAGGGTTAGGCTACAATTTTTGGAACCCATTTGAGGAAAGAGATTTTTTATCACGGCCTCAATAAGTGTGCCGACTTTTTGGGCTTGAGTAATATGGATAGGGCCAGTCGCTGGGCCAAATAAAATTAATTAAAAAATAAAAATACAATAAAGTATTAAAATTAACAAGAGTATAAACTCAAAATCTTGTTAATTTTGGAATATTATAATTTAAATACAATTTTTTTTTATAAAAGATCTACTACGTAAAAAAAAATTTCCAACATATTTCGAACGAATCACTTCATAGGCCATACCCTATGGAATATTGTCATATATTTTATGTTTTATTATGATCATTAGAAATAATTAGATTAATATTTATATTTAGCTATTTATTCTTTTACTTGAAATCAAACATAATAAGTATTATAAAGATAATTTTATGCGTCATACTGGGGATAATTCTTATTCACGCGGTCTTATTCATGCCCTTAGGTGTGACATTTATCTATGCTATCTCAATATTTTCTCTGGATAAGATTGTAGTGACATGGCATCATGAATCATAGCTTCTCTCATTAATTAGGAGCGGGAAGCTTTACGAATTGCACCGACAAAATAGTTTAATTGAGCATTAGGTTCATTTATCCTTCTAGGTTCTTGAATGGGTTCTTTTCGGCCCATCGTTGTTGTTGGATGCATCTGGCAACTATGAATCCCCATGAATGATTTATTTTCTCTTGCAAGGAGTTTTTTGGCAACTAGCATAGAACTGATTGTGTTTGGAAAAAATATCATGTTATATGTCTTTCACCGTTATAGTTTATTGACAAATACGTCGTCAAATGGAATGAGATAAAGGCACAAAGATGTTTGTTTGGTTTTGCCAGCCTTAGGGAGATTGTTATTTTAGGTTTTGGTTATGACAGACAAGGTAATATCCTCAGCTTAGCTAAAGTTTATCAATTGGAGGAAGAAAAATAGATAAGATTATAGAGCATGAACATGCCACGTAAGAAGTGTTTTAAGTATTCATGGATGGAACTTTTATGTGATAAGAGGCGTTAGAGGAGCTTAATGAAATTAGTTTACTAGTTTCCGAATCATACTTCTCCACACAATTCAACAACTTTGATTTAGCTCCTCCAATGCCTCTTATCATATAAAACATTTCATCTAGTTGGCAAGAGAAAATAAATCATTCACATGGATTTATAGTTGGAAAATGCATCCAACGATAGTGATGGGGTTGAAAACACCCATTCAAGAACCCGGTAGGAGAAATAGACTTAATGCTCAATCACAACATTTTGTAGCCGCAATTTGTAAAGTTATCTGCTCTTAATTAATGAGCTAAATATATGATTCAAGATATCATGGCACTATAAGATTACATAGATAAAAGAATGACACAACATATAGACATGTCACGCTTAATGGCATGAATAAGAGAGTGTGAATCATAATTCTCCCCAGCATGATGTTGATGGCCAGCTTCCTGATCAGGGGATGCTGAAGAGTTATTCAATGATAGAGACACTTCACCTCTATTGAAAGAATTGTATTGATATGATATACATTGCAATTTTTTATTCTTATGTCATTAGCCAAAGATCTTTTGCCACATTGAATTTCTATCCTATCAAAATTATAATTTACCCAAATTCCTATATATATTAATAAGTATATTGGAATGTGATTATAAATATAGAAACGTAATAACAATACTCAAACAACTTATTTACAATGGAAATATTGAAATAAGAAGTAACTAAGATAGATATAAGAATTGGAATGAAAAGCTTTCAGACACTAGAAGAAGAAGAGAGGAACAAACATATATCTCCAATGTGTAACTCTTTTGTGTTAACTCCGAGACTTATTTTACTAATTTATAATTGGAACTGGGTCCCAAATAGAACTTCTCAACATTTCAATCTACTCAATAATCCTAAATGGATGAGTAGATTCTCATGTTGCAAATTTGGTTCACAACATAATTCATGTTTCTTTCTCTATGATAATCCAAAACAAGACTAGTATTCTAACATATCGTTTTGATTCAATCCTAAAAGAAACACTATTTTTACGATATTTATCTCATCTAGATTCTTATTCATGTGCTATCCTGACAAGTGGATTTTAAAAAAAGAAGGGAAAAACTGGTCAAAATGAACTGAAAAAAAATATTTTCTATTGTGTTTTTTGAAATTCTACCAAAGTGTCTGATAGAAATTATGAAAGCATTTGATCAGCGAGATGTATGTTTTATAACCAACGGAGGAAGATATAATTAAATGGCCCAAAGTGCCAAAAGAATAAGTAACAAAGTTTAGATCGTTAATTCTATTTTTATAAACAAGTAGTCTTCCCTTTATTGCTCTTAATGGCGTTCAACACAAGCATAAGAATTCCAAACATAAGTTATTAGCATATCTCCATCCTTCCTTTCACGACCCTATTTATTAGGTCATGATGAAACCTACGACACCAACCAGTAGGTAAGCCTAACCCTTAACTTGGAGTCATAGGCAATTGTCTACCAAGAGAATGTCAACAAAAAGAAGCATAAAACTTGTAACCAATCTAAGAAAGAGTAATCAACATAAATGTAATACAAGGAACCATCCCAAAACATGGAACCAATCAGCAATCAAGGATATAATGAAAATAAGAGTACAAAGCTATTAAAAATACAAAACGAGAACAATATGTCACTAAATATGTAAAATTCCAGAAAATGAAATCGTCTAGTGAAGAGTCTATTTATTTTTATGAATGGGTATTGGGGTACATAGGCATCCCAATGCCCAATATTGTGTAATATTGGGCATATTAGAGAATATTGGCTTAAGGGTGTTAGACAATTTCTATGTATTAAGATATACTTTGTTGTTCAAATGCCCCAATTCAAGCCTGTTTAGGAATTGTACCTGCAATGAATACCCTAAGCTAATAAAATGTTCATTCCTTAGATTCCACAATTAGGTATGAGGCATCCAAGTGTCAAGCCTAGGTACCATAGAACATAATTATTTAAAATGATCATGTAGAGTAAGTAGTGCCCAAGGATATAGTGAGGATCCTTGGGCAACAAGAAATGAGCAGCAGCACATGTGCAACCCATGTGAAAGCACATGTGCAAGAATTTGTTTAGGGCGGTTAGGGGAAAGAGCACATGTGGGTGTCAAGCCATGTGGGGCAGGCGCACATGTGGGTGTCAATCCATGTGGGTGTCAGATCTCTTGGAATCTGTAGATCTTGAAGGTTTGGAAGACGTGAAGAACAATCTTGTTGAACTTGAGAATGTTCACAAAGAAGGTTTGACCAACCTAAAACTAAAGCTCACTGAAGCTCTCTCTTCTCATCATAGAGAGTTTGAAGACTTGAAATGGCAGGTTGATGAGACTGCCGAGGCGGGGGTTGCTTCTCCCGTGACTGCACATGATACATGTATTGAGGTTTCCAAACCAAAAGAATTTCGTGATGAAAGGATAACACAAGATGTTGAGAACTTTTTGTGGCAAATGGATGCCTACTTCGAACATGTTAATATGCATAGTGAGGCTTCCAAAATCTGAAATGCCATTTATTGGACCGATACAGCGATGCTGTGGTGGCGAAGGAAAAAGTCAGACATGGACAGGGGGGTTTGTGTTATTGATGATTGCTAGGAAGTCAACGAGGAGCTTAAGTGATAGTCATATCCACATAACATTGTCCATGAGGCTCATCGGAAGTTGAGGTGGTTAAAACAAACTTCCTCTATTCGGTACTATGTGAAAGAGTTCACAAAGTTGACCCTCCAGATTCCAAGTTTAACAAGTAATGACATGATGTTAAATTTCTTGGATTGCCTCAAAAAATGGGCCAAACAAGAAGTCCAAAGGCGACAAGTACACGCCATGGATTAAGTGATTGTAGTTTCGCTAGCTCAAGATCATGTGTCCAATTATTATTATCATGGAAATTGAGTTGCCTTGAGGCATAAATATCATATTACCACGTTGCATGAGAAAACAACCAAAACCTACTAGGGATGAGTCAGAATACACGACAAACTATTCATTTCCCTTTGTAAAGTCAACATCGGAGCGGAGGTAAGCTTTTTCTTCAATCCTTTAAAGCATTTCTCACAAGTTTCCATCCACTCAAATTTAGCTTTCTTTTTGGTTAGGGCTATCAAAGGAGAAGCAATAGAGGAGAATACTTAACAAATCTCCTATATTAGTCGACTAAGCCCAAAAAACTTTTAATATTTGTTGGTGATAATGTTCTACAAAAATTCTTGAAGGAGTCTTTGTTTTTTGGATCAACCTCTATACCCTTTCTTGATACTATGTGACCTAGGAACGCCAACGATTTCAACCAAAATGCAGACTTATTGAAATTTGTGAACACTTGGTGATATTTTAGAGTTTTTGATTCAATTCTCAAATGCTTCATGTGATCATCCTCACATCTAGAATGTACCAAGATATCATCGATAAACACAATGAAGAACATTTCTAGAAATTTCCAAAACACTCTATTCATAAGGTCCATGAATGTCGTCGTGGCATTAGCTTGTCCAAAAGACATCACAAGGTACTTATAATTCCCATACATAGTTCAAAAATCCATTTTAGGAATGTCAATCTCTCTCACACTACTTTGATGGCAGCACGAACGAATGTCGATGTTTGAAAAGTTATTTGCCTTTGAAATTGATCGAACAAGTCATCATTTCTCGGAAGAGGATACTTATTATTTATAGTGATCTTATTAAATTGGAGATAGTCAATACACATTCTTAAGTACCCATCGTTATTTTTCAGAAACAATACAAGAACACCCCTCGAAGATATGTTTGGCTGCATAAAACCCTTGTCTAGCAAATCCTTAAGTTGAGCTTTCAATTCCTTCAATCGATTGGAGCTATCCCACAAGGAGGGATAGATATAGGGTTAGTATCCAGCATAAGATCAATGTCAAAATCTATTTTTCATTTGGGAGGAATACCAAGAAAGTCATTAAGAAAGACTTCATAAAATTTCCTCACTAGGGGGACCGACACCAATGGAGGGACATCGGTTCAAAATCTTTTACCCTAACAATGTGATACATGCACCCCTTTGCAATCATCTTTCTATCTTTTATGTATTATAGAAATTGACCTCTAGGAATAATGTTTCGCCCTTTCCAATATACAATGGATTCATTTGGGAATTCAAATCTAATTACCCGAGTTCTACAATCAATGGAGGCATAACATGGAAACAACCAATCCATGCCCAACATTACATCGAAATCAAGCATGACTATTTCTACCAAATCAACCACAGTGACTCTATGAGATGATGAAATAGGAAAACTCCTATAGACTATCTTATCTAACACCGAGTCACCAACTGAGGTAGAAAGCAAAAAAGTTTCATCTACACATCGGTGAGTACATCAAATTTCATATCCACTAAAGGAGTTACAAAA
Source organism: Solanum peruvianum (assembly GCA_027705065.1). Taxonomy (NCBI): domain Eukaryota; kingdom Viridiplantae; phylum Streptophyta; class Magnoliopsida; order Solanales; family Solanaceae; genus Solanum; species Solanum peruvianum. The sequence continues at coordinate 27,526,951 of JAKWJD010001756.1, read as the reverse complement.
GACAAAGTTGCATCGGGGCTGGCAATGTATAAACATTAATTGAAAATACTTTCAACATACCAGTAACAACATCTGGAGGTAACTCTTGATCAAATCGAGATTGGAGAGCATAAAAATGATTCTTCTTTGGAGCATCATCATTAGAACCACTTGCTTGTGGTTGTTTTTCTCCGTCCCTTGAGCTCTTAAGATGGGACAATCACTTTTAATATCAAGACTTTTCCAACCACTAAATCAATTAACCGTTCCAACTAGTCACTTGTCTTCATTCTTTGTACCACACTTATCATCAACTAATCCTACATTTTTTTATTGTTAAAGTCAAGTAGTAGATCATATAGCCGGGAAGCCTATATTCCATGAACATATGAAACATATAGAGGTGGGTTGTCAATTTGTACGGAACAACTTGCAAGATTGGATCATTAATATTCAATATGTCTCAACCATGAACAATTAGTTGATGCACTCACCAAGTACTTGACAAGGATCAACCATATTGCAATACTTTGAAAGTTGGCTATGATGTTAACAACTATTCATGGTTAGAGATTGAGTTAGTTAGTTAGTTTTGTATAAATTAGTTAGTCTTGTACTCTTACTCACTTTCATTCAATAATACAAAAGTTATTTTTCTCCTGTTTCGTTTCTATTTCTTCAGCTTTTCTTCTTTCTCAAGCTTCGATTGAAGCTCAAGTGAGCTCATCCATAAAGTTTCTGTCTTAGTGACATATGGAACAAGAACTTATGTTATTACTATGTTGTCCATTGCATGTTTTGGGTTCTTGGATTCTATAAAGAAAATTGACATTTGCTTAAGTTTGAGTTTGTACTGGCTATAAGTTAGTCATGCTACTATCTTTATGATATTCAAAATCAAATTGGTAACTCGGTAATTTTTTATAAAAACATTTAAAACTCATTAACACAATAACAATAAGCCAATAACATTTTTTGGGTACGATTTTTGCAAACCCCTAATTAATCCACTGATTACGTTCTATGTCCTCTTTGTTGTGCCTCCACAATAAGAATTACATCAAAATTCTTAAGTGATTCAAAAAGATACACCAACTATATATAAAATCATACAAAATCTTGACCACAGGAAATCCACATGTTGTTATATCTAAAGGTTTCTTTGTTGAGAAATGTAGTTAGTTTTGATAGACTTCAATGTATAATATCCATTATCAACTAGTGTTGACACAATGACTTTATGGAATGTTGTAGTAAAAAAGTGAAAACATAGAAAAATATTTGTGGAGAAGGCTAGTTTTTTTTGTTTGAAAAGGTACGGTCTAATAGAAAGACACAGAGAATGTGGTTAGAATAATGTACAAGTGAGTAAAAGAGTTAAAAGGAGATAAAGTTTGATGTCATGTATAATGATCAAAAGACAATGCCATTGGTGATTTTTTATGAAAATCAAATGAACTTTTGAATTTAATCAACACATTTCACAAGAAAAGAATAAAGAATGTTGTTTTAAAGCGTAATTTAATTAACACATTTCCTCCATTTTCATATATTTTTGGCATTTAGAGATTTTTTTCTAGAAATGTTAAGTTATTTATGACCTTCTGGGACTGACATTTTAGTTGTTAGATTGTTCTTTTTTGTTTTATGTAAGTTCCCATATTTTTGACCCTTTAAAACATGAATGGTTGACTTTGGTAAAATTTCATGTTCGTGTCGTTAGGCCTTTTAATATTGAAGCTTAAGCCAAAGTTTGATTTCATTTATCATTATTCATAAGCATGCTTACACGAGAATTATTTCAACGCTTCGGTCAGGCAGGTCGAGTTTGGTTAAGAACAAACTTTCATATGGATCTCAATGCTTCCAGTTTTGTTTAATGTCTCTTTGTGGATTTTGGATTACAATGGAGCTTGAGTGTGGGACTCACTTTTCATTAAGATGACCTTGGATAGAAGTTTCAATGACCTCATTAAGTTTGGATTGCTGAATTTAGTGTGGCATCATATCTGGTTCATTAGGTCCTAAATTAATTTTTAAGGGTTCGTTCAGAGATTTTAAAAAAATAGCGAAGTCTGGTATTGCTGGTGCAGATGTTTAGCTACAAAAATTTAGGCTTTTAGGTCCAGATTTGACTTTTGGTGACCAAATTGCTGCTATTTAAATCTCAAAAATTTAAATTCGCCCCTCATTTTCAAAATACAATTTCATGAGCAATAGAGCTTATATTGAGCTGATTTTAGTTGTGCTAGTTCGGATTTTTACGTGGCTACATGATTGAGAAATTAGGGAATCTTGGAAGTCATCATTCTGAGGAAACTTCTACCCAAAGGGGCTGCAAAGCATGATCGTTGAGGTTTTATGCTAGTTTTATTGCATGTGTAGTTTTTGCCCTTTTACATGGTCGGATTTGAGTACATTTTCAGGGCACAAGTTCCTTTTAATATTTAGGACCGTTTGATGGAATCAATTTTATATTTCCAATGTAGGTCCCACATTCCCATTTCGCTCGAGTATGGTTCCATTTCCATTGACTGAGAATCTAGTTTCTAAGCATATGCAATGATGTTTTTGTCAATAAATTGATAGTGTGACTATATTCAAAGGCATTTCATAAATGGATTAGTCATTTGTAATGGATTTCAAACGCGCATGATAGCCTTTGATGTAGGCTTCAATTTATTTTCTTGATTGGGCTTTTTAGATAATGTATAATATAGATTGCATGTGATTTAGGATTCTATTGCCAGTTATTAGTTATCTTGCTTCTCATTCTATATTTTCTTCATTCCGGATCTTTGGTCCCTTATGCGTACTAGGGTTTTGGACTTATGAGTGATTAACAACGTATAAATAGTAATTAAGCAATCTCCGAATAGTGTTTTGCATGCATTGATAATTTTTTTTGTTTAGAAGTCTATTCAGCGATTGTAAATGTTAAAACTTGCCTTGTTGCTACTTGCGGAACAAGGATGTAGTTAATAAGAAAATAATTAAACATTGATTTAGGGTGATACTATCTAATAGTCTAGTTTATATTGGTGCGAGGGTGAAAACTAAGTCATACATCAATGTGATGCCTAATATGACGTAAAGGTAAGGGTTAGTAAATTATATACACATAATTGGAACAAGGTGCGGGTTGAAATTCCCTAGATGTCGGACCAAGGATGTAAAGATACATTACTTATCACATTGCATGAAATACACTAGGAAAGGATTTCTATTACTAGTATTACCGCTTTATGAACTTGTGGGGAACACGTACGCCCTAGTTACTTTCTCATCTTGATAATAACCGAGGTTAAATCTTGCTTACTTGATAATTACATATTCTTAGGAATTTGTTTCACAAATCCCCCCCCTCCCCTTGTACTTACTTGTTTTGGAAACACTTTGACTAAGAGAATATAGTTGTGGGTTAAAGATAAGTCTAAACCATATTCCTCGTGGGATCGACCCCGACCTACCAGTTGGGTTCTTTACTTGATAATCAATGTTCATGCTTATTTAAGGAGGTGTAATTTGACCATATCAATAGTTATAAATTAAAGGTAACTTTTCAAATTACTTATTCATTTTTTTTAAATTAATTTAGAGAATCGATGCATTGATTTGGAAAGAATAGATTACACCTCCTTTTGAATCTAATCCATATAATGAAACTACATAAAGTAACCCTTAATACTCTTAAACTTTTGAGTGTAACTAAGAAAATTAATGCATTTTTTTTAAAAGAACGAATTATGCTAATTTAATTAAATACCTTCTCTGTTTTAGGATTTAGAATAATACAATATGATTATCTAATTAATAGTTAATTAATTAAATATTTTATAATATTATGATTGAATGTAGGGGTAAAATAGAAATCTAAATTTGAACTTTGTACTTTTCCACTTTTAATAATAATATATGAATGATATTATATTGTATGATATGATATGATGATGACGATATATACATTGTTTTATCTGTCACAACTTTTCAAATTCTTCCATTATGAGAATTATGAGCATAACTAAAATCAATATAAAGGTACTCATATAACAAGAATATAATTATTTAATTATTTAAGGACTTAAAGACTTAAATTCTACCATTATTTAATTAAAATGTTTATATTTAATTAAATAATAAATCAAATTAGTAAAAGAACAATATGAGAATTTAACTTTTCACTTTGGAGCTTCCCACTTATCCTTTGTTTAATCCTTCATCCTCATTTATGGTGTATATTTGAATATGTATCTTTGTTTGGTTTGATTCTTATGGGCTTAGGATATGTTGAAGAATTTGATGTCGTGGAGAGTATTTTATTGACCTTGTAGTTGTGATATGCTCCGTGTAGGGGTTCTATTGGATTGTTCATCTTGTATTGGTGCTTAAGACCTTGGTGGCTCATTATAGCCATACGTTAGCACTAGATGTGCTTAGTTATTGATAGGAGAAGTATGATTGGGGTAAGGCATCGTTCGTTGAGTTTTTCTCCCCCTTTTATTTATTCAGAATCTTTTCTGGTCACTTTGCTTGTTTATAGTTGTAGGCTAGTTATGATCTTTTGATCTTTGACTATATTGTTGGCCCGGGGCCATGTTGAGGACAAGTTGGATGACAAGTAAGTACGTTCTTACTTGATATCATGGTTTGATTAGAATTATTTTTATTTGATTGATAGTGCCTTATTTCAATGTTGGTGATGGCCTGCATTGCATTTGTTGTTCACCATCACGTATTTTATGGCATGATCTTGGCTCATATATTTTTTTTCCTAGAGAAATAATATTTTCACTTCACTTTTATTCTAAACACGCTTTAATGGGAATCGTACCAGTTGCATCACTAGATTTATTGAGTTTGAAACTTATGAGTCATCGTTAACATGCTCTTTTTTCATCTTGAGACACTACACACATCTGGGATATGCTTAGTTCTAAACTTACTAGCTGACACGTTGACGTTCTTTAATTCGTGATTTTTGCTACTCTTGATTCTCTATAGAGTTGATCCCTACTATTTGCATATTAAAGTTCTGGTCTTCTCATCTATGTAGTCGATTAATTGCAAGACCTGGATTCAGACCCAAGCAATGTACACAAACTTCCCATTTCCACTTTGATCCCATCTAGCCGTTAGTCTCACAAGATGGAGGTAGGTGTTTACACTTGGTTCCTAATGGTCCTACTGCATACTCTGCATTCATATACATTTCTTAACACCAATATTCTTGTTTTTTATTGCACCCTTAAGTATATGGGGTCAGTTATGCTCATTGTTTTTAGCTTCCAGGCTTATGGGGGTCTGACTAGGTTATTGTTTGATTATATTATGTTCTCTGTTGTTATTGATCGGTTAGCTGATAGGATTTTTTTAAAGAATTTTGGCTGTTAATCCTCCTGACCAGGGGTAGTTGACTTTGTATCTTAGTTTGATTGTGATTAGGTTGTCGGCTTGAATTCCAAGTATGTTCTTGAGTCGGTTCCTTATTGTTTCTTGTCATATTTATGCTCCTTATTGCTTGCCTGTTATGTAATCTCATGTTTAGTATATGTGCTACACTTTCGTTATTACTTCTTGCTTACACTTGTCTTATCTTTGATCTTAGTCGACCATGAGTACCATTTTTGGCACTCATACTACACTTCTACTCCATGTAGATCATAGTTTGGGTCCTCACTTTTAATTTGGAGTCTTACGGAGCATACTAGAGTTTGAAAACTAGGATGAGATTCTGGCATTCAGTAGAGTCACTGGTTTATGTCTGCTTTGGCTAGACTTAGAGTTGACACCCATTTTGATAAAGTTATAACCCATCTCTATACGTCTATTAGATTAATATATTTTAAAACTTATCTTTCCAGTTATATGCTCACAATTATGTATAAATTTTATATATACTTTAGTAATTCATAATTAATAAAATTATTATTATTAAATTTATCGATTGCTAAATTTAAAATAATTATTTTGTTTTTCAAAGCGTAGGTGTCTTTTCAGGTGGAACTATTTATTTATGTGAAAATTTATATTCATTTATTTAAATATGTGTAGCATATCTTATTAATTAAATAGCGATCTTTTTAATCTTCCTCCAAATTATTTAAATCATAACCTATTCTTTCAAATTTATTTCAATTCTAGAATTCTTTATTTAATTTAAAGTCTAATCCTACAAAATAACTTGTCAATTTTGATCTATTTTGATCCAAATTAAGTTGAGCCTTCTCAATCCTACGATGATAAAATCCTACTCTTTTTCCATTTTTATAACCCTAACAAAAAGTCCTCAAATCAATACACGCTTCTTCTTCCCAAAAGAAAAGCACCGCCCACTTCTCCTTTTCTCTTCCTCTCTTACGCCGCCGCTCCACTTTTACTTTGATGAAGCTCCACACTGGAACATGCTACTAATCCCCATCTAAGGTGATAAACAATTGCCGCTTCACCCTCCGTGTCCTCGTTCCCTTTTGATGTGTTTATTGTTTCTACCGATGCTCCACCCCATCTCCGGCAAAGACCACGAGCAAACTCTTTCTCTTCTTTCTCCCTTTTTCTCGTCTGCCTCCCTCTCCTTGATCTCTGACCATCTTCATTGGCAAAATAAACCAACCAGAGATCTCTTTTCCACTAGTAACTATGAAACCAAAAAGTTGTAGTCGGATCAATCGAAGCTTCAAGATATTATTGTGTTTAAGACAGATCCACATAAGGTATGTCCCTCTACCCTAAGTTCCACCTCTTCCCTACAATATTCTTTTTTTTGAGTATACAATTTGTTGATTCAGTTCTTTCATTACCATTTATGTTTTTAGGCTTAGTGTGCTGAAATTTCAATTCTTGAGAATTTGTATAATTGATATTCATCTATGACCAATTTGGTATTTCCTAATTTTGGCTCTTTTTTAATTATGTTCAAATAATTTTTAAATGTGTCGTTATTGACTGACTCTTTTGAAATTTGAGTTGATACAATTTTAGATGTTTTGCTTTTGTTGATTCTCATATTGCTTAAACATACGATTAGTATTTGGTTATTTTAGGTACCTTTATATGTAATTGATTCTATCTTTCTCCACACTTCCATTTAACTTCATGGAATTGATTTATTTAGAATAATTCTGGAATTTAACTTAAACGTGGTAAGGTTGTCACTTATAAAAAGAATAATTATGTGAAGATCTTGATATTTGCGTAATCTTTGGTCACTTTAATTAGCTTAATTCTTTTCTTTTATCTTTAACAACCTATTTGGAAGAATATTAATGTTATTTCTAGTTATATGTTTTACTTAGTTCATTTTAGGATCTTATTAGTAAAGGAACTTAAAAGGGGGTAGCGTTAGATAGGCCCTTTCGTAAATGATGTAAGTTGACTTGAGCAGAAAATTACAAACTCTAATTTATGTTACGATTAATAAGTCAGGCGTTGATCCAAGAAGGATAGTCGTAGGTTAAAATTTAATTTGTCTTGTCATTTTAATTAATTATTTGTATTTATTTTGATAAATAAGTAATTAAAATATTGTTTCTCCTATATATTTGTATTGATTTTTTCTTCTTAATTGTCTTCTCTATTTATGAACCATACTCAAAAGAATCATAAAAGAGTTTCCACGTCGTTGCAAACTTAATTTAGCAAAAAATGGGGAAATATACTTAGTATTTTTATTTTATTCAAATACAACCTATAATTATTTATTTTTAACATCCTTGTACTCTTATTTTGATTAAACTTGATTAATAACTAATGGATTGTTCCTTTTATTACATTTCTGTTGATTGCCCTTTCTTTGCTTAGTTATAAGTTTTACGCTTCTTGTTATCAACTTTCGCTTGGTATCTTGTTCCCTATTACTCTAAGCTCATGGTTAGACTTACCTATTTGTTGGGTGTAGCAGGTTCCATCATGACCCAAGAAATTGGATTGTGACAAGTTGGTATTAGTGTTATAGGTTTGCTGACATCATTTGTTTTAGAGTAAATGTGTATTAGAGTCCTACTAATTTGTGAGGGAACGTCTGTATCATATCATTGGGAGGTTATTCCATCATTAATTGATTATTTATTTTTGCTTCAATTAACCTCTAAAATAGATTCTTTAGAATCTGCACTTTCTTAGATTGATAGAGCAAGGTACTCACTGCATATGGAAGAAGCATCAACATTTTCCATCACAGTCTTAGTACTTGGTCAGGTTAGAAGGCCTTAGTTGGGAATAAACATTGAATCAGAGGCATTCTTCAGCATTTAGAGAGTTTGGGGTTAGCCCAAGATCAAACATAATCATTGATTACCTCAATTCCTCAAGATTCAGTATTAGGAGGTTCCGGATTTTTCAAGGGTACACCACAAACATGTGCGGTTCCTAATGCAGTGAGTGCTTCACAGGATAGAGTTGGGTTGAATAGTACCTAGTAGGGATCGTCGAGTATTTTGAGTATATCAATGTGATTTTAGAGTAGGATAGTCTTAGTCTAACATTGTTTTCTTCACATTGAGATTTTAGTCAGGGTTCATCGATAGGTTAGCCTTTCCACTAAGGTTGGCATAGGAAAATCTGATATTAACGAGATTTACATTTATCAAGGTTGTTATCCATGTGAGGGATATGGAGCAGGTATATATTGAGTCTTACAGAGAGAGTGGTGCGAGGCCTCACAATCAATATAATAGTGATGACATTCCACTTCTAGGTGTGTATCAGCTTAGTGAGGGTCATGTCTCTTCTTGACCTATCAGGCCTATGGTGCGGCATCTCAGGTTCTAGGGGGATATGAGGTAGGTAGTGGTACTATGGAAGTAAATTCTCTAATCATATTTCTCATGGTGACCATCTTAGACCTGTCATTGTTGGGTCTCACATTACTCCAGTTAGGTGTTTATACCAGGTTACACTTAGTGATGAATGATATGAGTATGGTGAAGTAGGACACTATGTAAACGATTGTCACAAACTCCAATTTAGATGGGTAGGGGTGGTTCCTAGGTTAGCAGAGGTAGGCATGATAGCTCATCACATCCTTAATGTCAAGCTTCTACTTTGGGGTTTCCACAATTATGGAGAGATTGACAACTAGTTAAAGAGTTCCCTGGGTGGAAGTTGATCTCCCACGAATTGTCTACATATGATATTCCTCAGGATATAGTGGATGGACTATTTTGTATCTATGGAGATCATGTAACTCGATTTAGATTTTGTCCCAAACATTGGACAATGATGAGAGGTTTTTAGCTATGTCAATTTGTAGATTGATGATACCTTTAGTTATTGGTTGTGTCTTTGGTGTTGTTGGTTCTACTTCAAGTGCTCAAGTTAAGGTCAGTCTTCATCCATTCTATGTTTTTCAAAGCCACTCAAAGACTGAGGATCCAGGTATTCCTTCTTTGGATGTAATTTTGTGGGTCTTATCCTTTTGTTACTATTTTGTGTGATTTGGGGTTCTTGATGCCTATTCGGGTTTATTTGGCTTGTTATGATATCTTCATTTGAGGATTTTGTATGTGATTTGCCTCATTTGTTGTTTTTTTAATAGTTGATTTTCTAGGCCATGTTTCTTAGAATAGGAGTAATAGTTGAGCAGATCACTGCGCCTTTGCCTTGGTTGTTTTGTTGTGTTGGCGATCTTGGGATTACTGGTTGCCTGTTATCAACTTTTATTATGTGTTTTGACTATGATTCCAATATTGGTTGATTAGTGTTTGTACCAGTTTTTCGCAGTTGAGATTCGTGTATTGCGGGGCCGAGTTGGTTTAGGAGGTTGCCTTAGTTGTATGTCGTCCTTTTTAGTAGTAGCTTGGGGATTGCTAGTTGTGTGAGTGGTTGTTTAGTTTTTTGTAGTTTTGTGGTAGTCGTAGTTGGCCACTTTATTTTTTTGCCTTTGTGTATTCTCGAATGGGAAGTTGTATTGCTCATTTTATCTTTTTGGGTATTTCTTAATTTAGTGGTTCTTGAGTTTTGTTATGGCTAGACAAAAATTGGAGGTATGATTATTTGTTGAATCTAGTTGCTACTTTAATTGTTTCTTAGTGGGGTTGTAGATAGTTCTGGAGATTGGTTTGTGATTTTAAGTAATAGTGGTAAATCTCATCAATGACTTACGATTCAAGATATAGTTGGAAATGGAAATTTATTAAGAAGGTTCATCTTCATGATGGGGTTAAAGTGATTCGTGGAATCCATGATTTGGTTTGTCACATCTGGAGAGTACCTCATTGACGTAATTGGCGTCATTAATCTCTTTAAGGACTAAGACTAGCCTCTTAGCATACATCATTACATTCATAGGTTAAAAATGCGGAAAAATTTAAAACTTTTCATTACTTCTACACTGAGGTTTACATAGACCTCTACATACACATAATATATTCATATCGAGTATACATAGACCCTTTGTATAGTAAGATTACATAGTCTTCTACTTTTATTGCACATAAGTATATATAAGAGATAGAACATAGTCTTTAAAGAGTGTCTCATCACATAACCATCTAACAAGATTATAGCAATTTGGACATAGCTCATACATCAATGTAAAAGATAAAGAACATAAGAGTCTTAAAACTAAAACAACTTCATAAGCATTATATTGGCATCACCCTCAGAAAGTGAGGACCTACCCACTTGGATGATTGAGAAATTACAAGTCTTCTTCAAAGTCGTCTCAAAGATCCTTCAACGACCGGAACCTAAAATGTTTGGAAAAAGGAAGAAAATGGGGTTAGTACACCATTTGTACTAAGTATGAGATCATATGCACACATACTTTGAAATCATGCAAGCAAAAGGGATATTTCAATGAGTATGCACTATTCATTGAAAACCTTTATGCACATTCAACAAGACCATACCAACCAATACGACATGTTAATTTAGTCATAGGCATGTACATGACAAGAACAACAACATTAAGTCTAGTAAAGTCAATATGCATATCATATGGTTGAATATATAGTCAAGTAACTCTATCATAAAGTCATAATAGTAACAAGCATGAATTGGATTACATTTCAACATAACCAAAGCAAGACAATTAACTACAACCCCTATCAAGTCAAATAGTCCAATAACTAAGCAAATCCCCATAACCTTGCCCAATCAAGTAACCCAACACGTATCATAACTAACATCTACTTCACATAACATGGTACTTAAAAGTACATATCATCTTACTTTGACAATGTTGACCCACACACATTCATAAGTGAAACTAATCAACATGTAGTGTCAACAAAGTGCAAGTTCATCATATACACATCATATATCTTCATAAGCATATTCATACATAAGAACAACCTCCTAAGGCTTCCCTCAAGGAAAACTAGTGCAAGGCAAAGGTAGAGTCCCATACCCCTACCTAAGCTAAGTCATACCTCTTAAGTCACCCTAGTTGGTTTGTACTTCATTACTTCATTTTAGTTTAGGGAACACTTGACTTAACCGACATAGATCACAAGATATAAGTGAGGAATCCAGTGTTGTGAAACCTTACACCGATGGAATGTGGTCTACCGGCCAAAGTTAAAAAAAACATAAACTTACTTTCTATGTATATTCACTAGCTACTTTTTCTATGGGGGCAACATAGTTCAAGAACTAAGAGATAGGTATAATCCCTCTACATACCACTTGGAAATTGGGACCTACTTTTATGGGAATCCATTGGATGAGTATCCCTTATTGGGGAGTCAACACCACATGTGGAATTATAAGGTGAATCTTCCTATATGGGAAGTCATCAACTCCCATAGTCAAGTTCACTCGGTTCTACGGTAAGTCCCTTTTTGAAATGTCTTTACTGTCTTAATTAATCATCATAACTTACTTTAGGTCATAGGGTCTAACCCTTGTATATTCATCATCATCACAGCTCAATAAGAATTGACTGAGTATAATCCCATATAACATTTACATCTTAGTCAACACCTCACAAATCTTAGTCAAGACATTTCAATTCAACATCTTTCCAACCTATCAATCCGAATACAAGGCATACTCTAATACAATATTATGACTTAATCACAATTAACCATAATATGAAGTAAAGAATAGGGATCATTAGACTTACCAAGTATTCTTGATAATTCATCATAAGGGTCTTACTATCAACCCTTAATTCAACCTAACAGGGTATTAATAACCAATATGATAACAAGGCTAATTGCATTGCTATATCACGATTCAGCACTAATTCATAGTTTAAGATAAGATACTTAGGTCAATTGACAACATACTTCATAACCTAGATCAAATTCTCAAGAACTAGCATAATAGGACAATAATAAATCCTAATCTATTAATAATGATACAATAACATCATCTAGTAGTAATTCAATCAATAATCCAGTCAATTGAACCAACATTAAACAATTCATATCAAGATCATAACCCAGGGTTAAGGGGTGAAGGTCATATTCTACAAACTAGACCACACCATCAAGATATATCATAATTAATTATAATACATGTTAATATATTAATAACATCCAAATATTCATAAGCAAATCAATTCATAAAATCAATTTGAGATTGGATGAAACCCACTTGAAAACTCAACTTTGGAAATCAATTTAATGGAACCCTTTGAGGAAAGAGGTCTCAAAGGTGAAATAGATAAAATAACTTACTAATTGATGAATATTTATGGATAAACTTGACTCTTTTAAGCCTTTAAACCCTCCCCTAGCTTGTTCTTCAATGGAGTTCCTCATTGGAGAAAGAGAAGAGAGAAGGAAGAGAGTTTGGGTTTGTGAGTTATGAGAGCTTAGATTAGTTTAATGAAGTTGGGGTCTTTATATGGGGTATTAATTAACTTAATTAAGTGTCTCCTAACCCCTAAATAACTACATAACCCCTTAATTAATTAATTGGACCTAATTTAAAACGTACTGAGAAGTCATGCTCTCACAGACGAGACCTCGACCAACGAATCGTGTGTGAGTCGACAACCCGTACCACCTTCTGTGCAACACATTTGTAGGTAAGTTGAGAGACTGGTACAAATGAACCATTAGCCAAAATTTCTATGTGTTGGTTGACGGATGGCATCGACGCCCCATCGATCCACACACGCTCCGTCGCTTCCCTTCATGGGTGCATACTGCCCAGGCAGTCTTTGACCCCAAAATGCAAGGGTCCTCCTCAAGGTCCCTTAGTTGGTCCTTGGGGAGTCATACAAGGACGTTTAAACCATGAATCAATCCTAACACAAGTTAGTCACCCTTCCAACGAGTTTCATAAACTTCTGACACCTAAAAGCTAGTCAAATAGGCTAAGTCATGCTAGTACCTCCTTGAACTAGTTTCCGAATGTCATGGACAATCTTGGAAATTTTGATTTATATACTTCCTAAATGAATTATATTCATTAAAATGGACCTTAAAACGGTGTATAAACCTTATGACACCTATGTTAGGCTCTAGAACACATCTTGGATTTTCGAAGTGTTACATAGTTCTTGTTCAGGATATGGCCTTATTTCATCTTGGTTGATAGATTTTGTGGTTTGTGATAGGAGTTGGCATACCCTGGCCACTATTGTCCATATGACTATGTTGATACGATGTCTACCATTCTTATTTCCAATAAACTCGAGTGGTTAGTTAGGATTTGTGGTGGAGAGTATCTTGCACGCTCAAGGTGTGAGTTTTATTTAAAAGTTACATTGCTTGGAGTAGGTCATTGGAGATGGTCTCTATGAAATCATGTCGTTCACAAAATGATCGTCTTTCAGATTAGTGAAGACGGGTTTAAAAGATTGTGTCTCAACTTGATTTGTTGGATTTTGAGTATCAAGAATGGATTTTTTTCTTTACTTTGGGGCTGCGTTCCTTGTTATGGCAGATCTTACTTCTAGATGCTTAGGTGAAACATGTAATTCTCCCATGGTTTGGGTTGTATGGGCTTGTAGGCACATTTCAGATGGTGCTGGAGATATCAAGAATATCTAAGGATCAATAAACACTTTTGATTGCAAGAAGATGTTAGATTTTGATAAGGTGAGTATTGTTATCGGGGATGTTGGGTTTCTCAAATGAATATGGCATTTTAAGGGAAATCAGATTCTTATGCAAGCAAGTTGGATCACAAAAAATGAATTGGTGAAGTTTTGGGTGCTGTGAAGTGGACTTTAGGATCTTAATCTATGACTAAATTCTAAATTAGCGTTGTTCAGATCACAAGCGTGTATGTGAGTTTGTCGTAGCATGCAAAACTGATATCCTTGTCTTTTAATGCCTTAAGGATATAACTCTTCTTCAAATTTTAAAGAAAAAAGTTCTTTTAGTAGTGGATATTGTGTAATTATCATTCAAGACATTTCCTCCATTTTTCAATCTTTTCAACATTTAGATCTTTCATGTTAAGATCCAAAGTCATTTATGTTTTGCGAAGACTGATAATTTAGTTATTGGGTAATTTATTTTTGGGTTGTGCAAGTTTTCATGTTTTGGAGCCATTGAAACTTGAATGGTTTATTTCCTTTAAAATTTCATGAATACGACAATAGAATGCAATCCTAACAGTTTCATTGGCCCCAAAAGGGACATTTTAGGCTACGCGAGGATTCTGGTGTGAGTTTGTGCCGTTAGGCATTTCTACTTTGAAGCTTAAGCCAAATTTTGACTTCATTCAATAACTTCCGTAAACAGGCTCGGATGAGAATTATCATTAGTATTGTTTTGCTTATAAACAACCCTTTGTAGAGTTCCCAAGGCTTTCAATTTCATTCTGAGCCTTTTTGTTGATTTTGATTTAAAATGCAGCTTGGTTATGGGACCTAGTTTTCAAACAGACAACCTCATATGGTTGTTTTGATGGTTCCGTTGAACCTGGTTCGCCAGATTTAGTGGGGTAGAATATTTGGTTTATTTTCATTAGGTCTAGCAATAGTCTTGATGGTCCATTCAATGATTTTGGAAAATGACAAAATCTAGTATTGCTAATAAAGACTTTTAGCGGCTGTGTTTAACTTACAAAGACTAGATTGCTTCTATTTAAATCCCAATTTTGCATCTTCAACCCTCATTTTCAATTCATGAATTCTTGAGTTATAGTATTCCGATTGCGATGATTATAGTTTTGTAGGTTCAAGGTTTTTCATTTCTACGTGTTGGAGTGATCATGGAAGTTTTGAAGTTATTATTTTGAGGTAATTTCTGCCCTAAAGGGGATGCCTGTTTTTATTTTGAGCTTTAATGGTGAATTTATCGCATGTTCAATTTTAGCACATTCCAGAGCTTGGATTAATCACATTTTGGGGGCACAAGTTTCTTGAGCTGTTTTAGACCTTTTTACAGATCTATTTTGGGTCTATTTCCAACAATTGCAAATTTAGTGTCTATATTTGTAATGACGTTGTAATCAATAATTTAACAACATCGTGGTGTTTAAAGACATTTCATAAGTGCATAACCATGGACAATGGATTTAGAGCATGTGTGATCGACTTTCAGGTAGGCTTCGGTCTATTTGTTGATTAGAATTTTTAGATAATGTATAGGATATGCTTCATGTGAATTAGAATTGTATATATTTGTTGAGTATTAATACCATGTTATTCATTCTAGTTTTTTTTTTATTTCGTTGGAGCTTTGGGCCTTTTGTGGGTGTTGAGATCTTTAATGTAGGCTTTTAGCCTCTTTGGTGGTATAGATTTGCATGTTTATCCTTCTTATGTTTGACACTTATTGACTTAGGCTAGGTTTTAGAATTACATGCCTTAGACCGTGTTATATCGCCTTTGTAGTTGTGAATGGAACTCGCTAGGCCTTCAGAACAAAGGAGATTATGTTCATGCTTCAGACGATCTGGTTAATTCTATATACAAATATCAAATTTTATTCTATTATACATAAAGGCTTAAGGTTGAAGGCCCATTTAGAGCCTTTCAAAAGTTAAGAGGTTATGTTGACTTTAGAATGGCTACTAAGGACAAGCCGAGACCATCTCACTTCGAATCTAATTTTTAGATTCTGTGATGGATCAAAACCCCATCGAGAAGAGATTGATTCTTGTCTACGCCATCCTCTCTTCAGCTGTCTTGTTACTATTATATTGATTTCATTAAGGTAGTAGATTATACTTATTGGATTTTGAACATCGTCCCCATGCCCAAGAGGGATGAACGTGACCTCCCAAAAGTGTGCAATCGCTTACTTTTTCTACCTAGGGGAATCACTTATCCCCATTGAGTACCTTGTCTTCCCCCCCCCCTTCTTGACTGGAAGGATTGTCTACTATCTATGTCATTCCTTGGTAGGTAAATATGAGAGAGGTTGTAAGTGCATTCTCTCCTTCTCCATCTTCTTGAAAGCACTCTTTGAGCATGCTAACAGAATGATTGATACTCACATCTATCTCATATCCACTAATTGCTCTTTAGTTTACTAGCGCATTTCTAGACCAAGACTACGGCATTGAAGGTCACCTTACACTTTAGGTATGTGCTCGCGGATGACGTAACTCGTGCTGTGAATCAGTTTTACCCTCATCCATCGGGTGAAGGGTGGTTCATCCAAGCGCCAACCCCGACTCCTCCACCAGATAATTTCAGTATGGAGCTCATTCCTGATGTTTGAATTGAAGGGGGTGACCTAGCCTCGGGTTTTGAAAAGAGATTTTAAGGAGTGGGGAAGACAGGTGGATTAGAGAGCTAGGATAGGGGAAAATCGAAGGCCCATCGGGATTGGGCGTAGATGAGCCTTGACTAGGTCAGCATTGATGAAAAAAGAAAAACTTCCCCTATCGCATTATTAACTGGTGTAGAATTCAAGGTCAGATCCAGGAATTGAGTCAAATAGACCTTCCCTCTCATCTCGGCTGCTCAAGAATTTTGACTAGTTGTTCCTCCGACCCGAAGTGGATTCTAGGGGAAAAGTAGAGTCTCACATTGCAGTATAAAGGTGTACGTTATTGGGATGGGTTCAAATTGGACCATAGGGGAAGAGTAGAGCCTCACCGGATCATTTTACATTTCAATTTGAACTAAGCATTCTATGTCCAACTCTACGTAGTCCTTACCAACATTTGCATCTCATCATATATGTATATTATCTATTCCAACAAACAAATAATACTAAAGAACGAGGTTTGGGTGCATTTCTGTCCTTAAAGAGAGTTTGCCGACAGTAAGAATGAGAATCAAATCGAATGAATCAGAAAGATTTATTCACTTATATAAAAGAAGAATCGAAAATGGAGTGCATGGCTCATGTAGAAGTGAAAGAGCCAGCCTCCTTTTAAGAAGTTCGGGCTTTCGAGATTGAATCGTAGCCAAAGTCTTTTCCACGTTTATAAAGACTGGTTTGAAAGGACTAGGAAAAATCAATTGTTCGCTCTTCTTCAAGGATTCAGGGAGAAAAAAAGAGTGATGACATCGTACGGTGCTGCTACCCAATTTGTTGTGAACAAGAAAAAGCTCTGCAGATGAAGAAGGCGATGGGTAAATATTTTTTTGTGTTCATACCAGGATCCATAGAAAGGTTTTTTTCTCTTCCCGCGAAAGGCGCATGGGTTGACTCTATTTCTTTTTAAGAGTTAGCCAGTGAGAAGGAAATACTAGTGCTTAGAAATTCTGCTGACATTGAGCTTAAACTAGCTGCTACCATTATAAGAGAAGAGAGCTTCGTGACTTCCAGGCTTAGCTCTTTTCTGGTGCAGAAAAATAAATGGGTATTTTCTCTTTCAGTTGGTTCTCTAGGGAAAGAAGTTTCATTTACTTTTGTAGTCTAATATGTATTTAAATTAAATGTTTCCCGTGAGAGGTCTGAACAGGAAGCATTAACGAAGTGAGAGGGTGGATTTAATTCACTTGGTCACCTACAGGGAGAGGGAAATTCTTTTTATTGGATTTTTGGGTCTCGGATCTCTCTTTCCCTTATCCCTTTCATGGGGACAAAGTCATTGCCAACTCTTTGAACAAATACTCTCTTGGGCCGCAGCAAGAGCATCACTTTGTCTATTCAAAGATCCGACACTTCAAGTGTTGTTGGTGACATTTGTTCCCCGTCCCTACTCCTATCTCTCTTACCATTGTTAGGCTCTAAATTAGTGAGATTAAACTGTGAATCAAGTCGGGAAAAAGAAGTCCAACTCCAGGCTTTAAAGAAGAGAAGAAAGAATTTACTTATAGGTAAATGCTTTAGGAAAGAAAGATCCCAAGTTCTGTAAATACGTGCCTACTGATGGAAGCCTTTCTCCATAAAGTGCGCTACTGGAGGGGTCCTTCCCATTGATGTATGTTGGAGGGTCAGCTTCTACTTACTTACTTGTAGAATTGAAGGTTTGAAAGGAAGACTCACTCATGTTCTATTCTAAGCCATGGCACAAATTAAATATACCAATGTTAGCAAATCAGATTCTTCAAAAGAAGAGTCTGTAGGGGTAGCAAATATATTTTCCAAATAAGTCAGAATCTTAGCGTAAGCTCTTACTTTGCTAGCTATTCCTATGTCAAAGGAAGAGCTTCCACTAAGATTCTGACTTATTTGGAAACTAGATTTGCTATCCCGGCAGACACTTCTTTTGAAGAATCTAATTCGCTAACATTGGTATAATGAATTTGCCGCATGAGGAAGGGCTCAGAAGATCCAAGAATCCCAAGAAAAATAAATAAGATGAAAAATTAATGAGAGATGGTCATCATAAAGTTTACAAGTTAGTTTTTGATGCAATTGAAGGCAAAGAGGGAAGATTTCATGAGAATTGCTTTCCTTAGGGCTTGTATTCAGTTGTTTATCTTGTGTTGGTTCTTTATACTTTAGTGGCTCATCGTAGCCATAGGTTTGAACTTGTGGTGCTTAGTCATATACTAGAGTAGTACGAGTGTGGTAAGGCGTCATCCCTTGACTCGCCCCCCCCCCCTCTTTGATTTACTCAGTAGCTTTGCTTGGTACCGTCGCAGGCTTGCTATGGTTCTTTCATGTTTCATTTTTTTGTTGGGCCCGAGGCTGTGTTTGGAGACAAGTTGGTCCCAGGTTAGTACTTCTCTCCTTGGTATCGTGATTTGATGGACTTACATTTTTTTATTTCTAGTGCCTTATTTTTTCATTATCACATGCTTTTTGGTACGATCCTACCTCATGCATTGGCTCATCATTGACATTGAGGAATAGTGTTTTTACTCTACTTTATTCTACATTGGATTTAACAAGAGATGTACCACATGGATCACTAGATTTATTAATTTTAATAATTAAGAAATGTCATTGACGTGCTCCTTTTCTACTTGGGACATTAGAGGATTGTGGTATGTGCTTAGATTTTATGACTAACCAGTGCTTTGATTTCTTTCTGGTATAATTTTGGCTACTCGTGGTCCTTTATGGAGGTAATTCCTACTATCCGTAGAGCAAGGCTCTGTTCTTATCCTTTATGGAGTCGATATGTTGTAATACCTGGATTCTCTTTCATCTATGTAAAAACGAATCAACCTAACACCTTACAAAAATCTCTCTTTCAAGAAGATATGAAAATTAGAATTGAACAAAAATTTCTTGATCGGGTAAACTACAACAATCAAAAGTAAATTCCATGCATCAAACTATCTACCCATTTCAGTTAATCTCTTCAAGCATCAATCAAAGATCTAAACTAGGATTAAGTTTTCAAACTTAAGCCATGAATTAATCTCATGCTAAATAACTCAAATCCATAAGTGTGCAATAGTAAAATATAGCAAGAAACATGACCTACAAAATTAAATAAACACCCAACCCAATAATTAGACCCTTAGATTTGGAGTTTTAGCACAACATCATAATAAGAAAAAAAATTATACCAACGAAGTTGTAGAAATTAATGTCTTGATGATAAACAAATAATTTTCAACACTCACTTCAATTTCAACAACCAATTATCAATTAGAAAAGTTTTGCAAAAACCCTTAAACTAAGATAAAGAGCAAAAAGTTCAAAAACTCAATAAAAATCTGATAGATGAAGTCTTCAAAAGATAAAATTTAAGATCCATTTTCTCTATCCTTTGAGCTATTTATAGTTTCCCAAAAGATTAGTGAGAAATTCCATACGCGACTTGATCGGCAACATTTATCAAGCTCACTTTTCCGTTCAGTGGATCACCATTTTCTCTTGAGATCGCCCTTCATTTGCTTTAAGCTTTAGGCTATTTGAACCTCAGTTGGTGAACTCAATCGATTTGGCCTTTCACATTTGACTACTGAGTGATAACAATATTGTTCACCCATTGAGCCTTCAATATAACTTAAAAGTCTATCATCTTCGGCAATGGAACATCAAACTCGCCCAATAAGTTCAGTAAATTAACGTTTCCACTTTAGTTCGCCAACCTGCCTTAAATATGATCAAACATACATAATCACTTTGGGTGAGGTATGACTTTTTAGGCAATCCACCCTTTTAGGCGATAACCAGCTTAGAGTTTACACTATTTTCAATGTTTGTCCTTTTTTTGTTTAGATTCATCCTTGCCTTATCCTTTAGATTTTATCCCTGCAAAACACCAACATATCATCAAAATAAGACATAAATAGGAATTGAAGAGATTAATTGTTGAACGAAAAGTCTACAAATTAGTGAAAATAACACTCATCAAGGTGATGATAAACTAATGTTTTGACCGGTGAGGCTTGTATTGAACTCTATTAAAAGAAATAAAGGGAATACTACTTCTTTGTAAAAATCACAAAGAAAGAATTAATGATCTGGAATGCCTAACTTACTCTTTTGGCCCTTTCTGAGGCATTTAAATATTTTTCCTCCTTTAGTTATAAGACTTGCATCTCTGATATCATCTGCTTTCATAATTCTAACAAGCTCCTTTGGTAGAATTTCAATTATATAGTAGAATATATTTGTTCATTTTAGTTCATTCTGAAAGAATTTCCTTTAATTTTTTAAATCCTTCTATGAGGAAAAGAAAATTGTTAAGAATTTACATTAGAGAAAGGCCACATGGTATATCTTTTAGGATTGAATCGAAACGACATGTTAGAAGGCAAAACTTATTTGGTATCATGGGATCATTAGAGTTAGAGTTGTAAATATGGAATAGGCTTGTTGGGATGGAGTAGCAACTCATAATTTGATAGGGTTAGGCTACAATTTTTCGAACCCATTTGAGAAAAGGGATTTTTTTAGCCCGGCCTCAATAAGTGTGCCGACTTTTTGGTCTTGAGAAATATGGATAGGGACAGTCGGTGGGACAAATAAAATTAATTAAAAAATAAAAATACAAAAAAGTATTAAAATTAACAAGAGTATAAACTCAAAATATCGTTAAGTTTGGGATATTATAATTTAAATACAAATTGTTTTTATAAAAGATCTACTACGTAAAATAAAAATTCCCAATATATTTCTAACGAATCACTTCATAGGCCATACCCTATGGAATATTTCCATATATTTTGTGTTTTATTATGATCAATAGAAAATAATTAGATTAATATTTATATTTAACTATTTATGCTTTTACTTGA
The DNA here is from genome assembly GCA_027705065.1 of Solanum peruvianum. Classification (NCBI taxonomy): domain Eukaryota; kingdom Viridiplantae; phylum Streptophyta; class Magnoliopsida; order Solanales; family Solanaceae; genus Solanum; species Solanum peruvianum. The sequence continues at coordinate 27,505,518 of JAKWJD010001756.1, read as the reverse complement.
AATCAAATTTAATAAGTATTATCAAGATAATTTTATGCGTCATGCTGGGGATAATTCTTATTCACGCGGTCTTATTCATGCCTTTAGGTGTGACATTTATCTATGCTATCTCAATCTTTGCTCTGGATAAGATTGTATATATATGGCATCTTGAATCATAGCTTTGCTCATTAATAAGAAGCGGGAAGCATTACGAATTGCACCGACAAAATAGTTTAATTGAGCATAAGGTTCATTTATCCTTCCAAGTTATTAATGGGTTATTTTCGGCCCATCGTTTTTGTTGGATGCATCTGGCAACTATGAATCCACATGAATGATTTATTTTCTCTTGCAAGGAGTTTTTTGGCAAATAGCATAGAACTGATTGTGTTTGGAAAAAAGATCATGTTATTTGTCATTCACCGTTATAGTTTATTGACAAATACGTCGTCATTTTGAATGCGAATAAATCCACAAAGATTTTTGTTTGGTTTTGCCAGCCTTAGGGAGATTGTTATTTTAGTTGTTGGTTATGACACACAAGGTAATATCCTTAGCTCAGCTAAACTTTATCAATTGGAGGAAGAAAAATAGATAAGATTATAGAGCATGAACATGCCACGTAAGAAGTGTTTTGAGTATACATGGATGGAACTTTTATGTGATAAGAGGCGTTAGGGGAGCCTAATCAAAGTAGTTTACTCGTTTCCGAATCATACTTCTCCAGACAATTCAACAACCTTGATTTATCTCCTCCAATGCCTCTTATCATATAAATCATTTCATCTAGTTGGCAAGAGAAAATAAATCATTCACATGGATTTATAGTTGGCAAATGCATCCAACGATAGTGATGGGGTTGAAAACACCCATTCAAGAACCCGATAGGTGAAATAGACTTAATGCTCAATCACAACCTTTTGTAGCCGCAATTTGTAAAGTTATCTGCTCTTAATTAATGAGTGAAATATATTATTCAAGATTTCATGGCACTATAAGCTTACATAGATAAAAGAATGACACAACATATAGACATATCACGCTTAATGGCATGAATAAGAGAGTGTGAATCAGAATTCTCCCCAGCATGACGTTGATGGCCAGCTTCCTGATCAGGGGATGCTGAAGAGTTATTCAAAGATAGAGACACTTCACCTCTATTGAAAGAATTGTATTGATATGATATACATTGCAATTTTTCATTCTTATGTCATTAGCCAATGATGATTTGCCACATTGAAATTCTATCCTATCAAAATTATAATTCACCCAAATTCCTCAATATATTAATAAGTATATTGGAATGTGATTAGAACTATAGAATCGTAATAACAATACTCAAACAGCTTATCTACAATGGAAATATTGAAATAATATGTAACTAAGATAGAAATAAGAATTGGAATGAAAAGCTTTTAGACACTAGAAGAACAAGAGAGGAACAAACATATTTCTCCAAGCTGTAACTCTTTTGTGTTAACTCCGAGACTTATATTACTAATTTATAATTGGGACTGGGTCACAACTAGAATTTCTCAACATTTCAATCTACTCAATAATCTTAAATGGATGAGTAGATTCTCATGCTGCCAATTTGGTTCACAACATATTTCATGTTTCTTTCTCTCTGATAATCCAAAACAAGACTAGTATTCTAACATATCATTTGCATTCAATCCTAAAAGAAACACTATTTTCACGACCTTTATCTAATCTGGATTCGCATTCATGTGCTTTTCTGACAAGTGGATTTGAAAAAAGAAGGGAAAAACTGGTCAAAATGAACTGAAAAAAATATTTTCTATTGTGTTTTTTGAAATTCTACCAAAGTGTCTGATAGAAATTATGAAAGCATTTGATCAGCGAGATGTATGTCTTATAACCAAAGGAGGAAGATATAATTAAATGGGTTAGAGAAAAGTGCCAAAAGAATAAGTAACGAAGTTTAGATCGTTAATTCTATTTTTACAATAAAGTAGTCTTCCCTTTATTTCTCTTAATGGCGTTCAACACAAGCATAAGAATTCAAAACATAAGTTATTAGCATATCTCCATCCTTCCTTTCACGACCCTATTTATTAGGTCATGATGAAACCTACGACACCAACCAGTAGGTAAGCCTAACCCTTAACTTGGAGTCATAGGCAATGGTCTACCAAGAGAAAGTCAACAAAAAGAAGCAAAAGACTTGTAACCAAGCTAAGAAAGAGTAATCAACATAAATGTAATACAAGGAACCATCCCAAAACATGGAATCAATCAGCAATCAGGGATATAATGAAAATAAGAGTACAAAGCTATTACAAATACAAAACGGGAACAATATGTCACTAAATATGTAAAATTCCAGAAAATGTACTCGTCTAGTGAAGAGTCTATTTATTTTTAAGAATGGGTATTGGGGTACATAGGCATCCCAATTTCTATGTATTAAGATATACTTTGCTGTTCAAATTCCCCAATTCAAGCCTGTTTAGGAATTGTACCTGCAATGAATACCCTAAACTAATAAAATTTTCATTCCTTAGATTCCACAATTAGGTATGAGGCATCCAAGTGTCAAACCTAGGTACCATAGAACATGATTATTTAAAATGATCATGTAGAGTATGTAGTTCCCAAGGATATAGTGAGGATCCATGGGACAACAAGAAATGAGCATCAACACATGTGCAACCCATGTGCCAGCACATGTGCAAGAATTTGGTTAGGGCGGTTAGCGGCAGGCGCACATGTGGGTGTCAAGCCATGTGGGGCAGGCGCACATGTGGTTGTCAAGCCATGTGGGTGTCAGTTCTATTGGAATCTGTAGCTCTTGAAGGTTTGGAAGACGTGAAGAACAATCTTGTTGAACTTGAGAAAGTTCACAAAGAAGGTTTGACCAAACTCAAACTTGAGCTCACTGAAGCTCTCTCTTCTCATCATAGAGAGTTTGAAGACTTGAAAAGGCAGGTTGATGAGACTGTCGAGGCGGGGGTTGCTTCTCCCGTGACTGCACATGATACATGTATTGAGGTTTCCAAACCCAAAGAATTTCGTGATGAAAGGAGTACTCAAGATGTTGAGAAGTTTTTGTGGCAAATTGATGCCTACTTCGAACATGTTAATATGCACAGTGAGGCTGCCAAAATCTGAACGACTGCCATTTATTCGACCGATACAGCGATGCTGTGGTTGCCGAAGAAAAAGTCGGACATGGACAGGGGGTTTGTGTTATTGATGATTGCGAGAAAGTCAACGAGGAGCTTAAGTGATGGTCATATCCACATAACATTGTCCATGAGGCTCATTGAAAGTTGAGGTTGTTAAAATAAACTTCCTCTATTCGGTACTATGTGAAAGAGTTCACAAAGTTGACCCTCCAGGTTATGAGTTTAACAGGTAATGACTTGATGTTGTATTTCTTGGATTGCCTCAAAAAATAGTCCAAACAAGAAGTCCAAAGGCGACAAGTCCACGACGTGGATGAAGCGATTGTAGTTCCGCTAGCTCAAGAACATGTGTCCAATTATTATTATCATGGAAATTGAGTTGCCTTGAGGCATAAGATATCATATTACCACGTTGCATGAGAAAAAAACCCTAACCTACTAGGGATGAGTCAGAATACACGACAAGCTGTTCATTTCCCTTAGTAAAGTCAACATCGGAGCGGAGGTAATATTTTTCTTCAATCCTTTAAAGCCTTTATCACAAGCTTCCGTCCACTCAAATTTAGCTTTCTTTTTGGTTAGGGCTATCAAAGGAGAAGCAATAGAGGAGAACCCTTAACAAATCTCCTATAATAGTCGACTAAGCCCAAATTTTTTTTAATATTTGTTGGTGATAATGTTCTACAAAAATTCTTGAAGGAGTCTGTATTTTTTGGATCAACCTCTATACCTTTTGTTGACACTATGTGACCTAGGAACGCCAACGATTTCAAAAAATGCAGACTTATTGAAATTTGCGAACAGTTGGTTATATTTTAGGGTTTTTGATTCAATTATCAAATGCTTCATGTGATCATCCTCACTTCTATAATGTACCAAGATATCATTGATAAACACAATGAAGAACATTTCTAGAAATTTCCAAAACACTCTATTCATAAGGTCCATGAATGTCGTCGTGTCATTAGCTTGTCCAAATGACATCACAAGGGACTTATAGTTCCCATACGTAGTTCGAAAATCCATTTTAAGAATGTCAATCTCTCTCACACTACTTTGATGGCAGCATGAACGAAGGTCAATGTTTGAAAATTTATTTGCCTTTGCCTTTTATCGAACATGCACCCCTTTGCAATTATCTTTCTATCTTTTATGTATTATAGAAATTGACCTCTAGGAATAATGTTTAACCCTTTCCAATATACAATGGATTCGTTTGGGAATTTGAATCTAATTACCCGAGTTCTACAATCAATGGAGGCATAACATGGATACAACCAATCCATGCCCAACATTACATCGAAATCAAGCATGACTATTTCTACCAAATCAACCACAGTGACTCTATGAGATGATGAAATAGGACAACTCCTATAGACTCTCTTATCTAACACCGAGTATAAGCATTAAAGGAGTTACAAAAAAGGTTCATCTACACATCGGTGAGTACATAAAATTTCATAGCCACTAAAGGAGTTACAAAAGAAAAAGTTGCATCGGGGCTGACAATGTATAAACATTAATCGAAAATACTTTAAACTTACCGGTGACAACATCTGAAGTTATCTCTTGATCAAATCGAGATTGGAGAGCATAGAAATGATTCTTCTTTGGAGCATCATCATTAGAACCACTTGCTTGTGCTTGTTTGTTCTCCCTCTTGAGCTCTTAATATGGGAGAAACACTTTTCATATGATGACTTTTCCAACCACTACAACAATTACCCGTACTAACTAGTCACTTGTCTTCATTCTTTGTACCACACTTATCATCAACTTATCCTACATTTTTGTATTGTTAAAGTCAAGTAGTAGTTCATATAGCCGGGAAGCCTATATTCCATATGAATATGAAACATATAGAGGTGGGTTTTCAATTTGTAAGGAACAACTTGCAAGATTGGATCATTAATATTCAATATGTCTCAACCATGAACAATTAGTTGATGCGCTCACCAAGTACTTGACAAGGATCAACCATATTGCAATACTTTGAAAGTTGGCTATGATGTTAACAACTATGCATGGTTAGATATTTAGTTAGTTGGTTAGTTTTGTATAAAAAAATTAGTTAGTATTGTACTTTTACTCACTTTCATTCAATAACACAAAAGTTATTTTTTTCCTCTCTCGTTTCTATTTCTTCAGCTTTTCTTCTTTCTCAAGCTTCGATTGAATCTCAAGTGAGCTCATCAATGAAGTTTTTGTCTTAGTAGCTGATGGAATAAGAACTTATGTTATTACTATGTGATCCATTGCATGTTTTGGGTTCTTGGATTCTATAAAGAAAATTGGCATTTGCTTAAGTTTGAGTTTGTACTGGCTATAAGTTAGTCATGCTACTGTCTTTATGATATTCAACTAATATCTTCAAGTTATATTTGGTATTCTTGTTTATTGAAGATATTGGTTTTCATTTTATAGGTTACTTACACAAAACTCTTTGAAACTAATACAAATAGTTGTTGTCTAGAATCTTTCACTTCAAATCTTTAGTCACTTTTTGCATAATATAAGGCTGTACATCGATCAGTTTGGTTCAATTTATATATTATTGATTTTTAGTTTTTAAATATTCTTAACTAATACGATATTTTTTACCTTTTATTTTTGGTTTATCAATTTTTTATCTTTAGTGTTTAGAATTTCGATTAAACTAATAATAAAATGCTCATAAAATAGATATATGATTTCTACAATAATTTCGTGCCACATAAAACAGAAACATTAGTATGTAACATAAAAAGAACAATATAAGTGCAACACAAATAAAAAAATAAGGACAATAATGTGAATTGAAGGATAAAGGCAAATATTGTAATTAGTAGGGTACAAATATCAATATTTAATATTTATATAAAGGTAAAGGAGTAAATTAGAACAAACTTAATGGGTCATCGGTTTATCTAATATTAAAAATCAATGTAAAATTGGTAACTCGTTAATTTTTTTATAAAACCATTAAAAACACATTAACACAATAACAATAAGCCAATAACATTTTTTGTGTAAAATTTTTGCAAGCCCCTAATTAATCCATTGATTACGTTCTATGTAACGACCTGTTTAGTCGTTTTCAGCAGCAGATTTTAATTCTGGAAAACTGGCTGAGACGACGGACCCCACGACGGACAGTCATTGGCACGACGGACCGTCGCAGGGTCTCGCTTCAAAACACTTAGAAATTCTGAAAATTGGGTACTGAAATCGACTCTCCGAACTTCGTGACGGAATGGCAGGACGGACCGTCATAGGCGTGACGGACCGTCACAGATTCTTTAGTGGAAATCAAGTCTCTGAACCTTGCGACGACCTGCAGGACGGACCATCGCAGGCACGACGGGCCGTCACAGACAGCGTAATCCAGTCTGGGTCGGATTTCCTTATAGGTTTTAAGGGACATTTTGGACTATTCCTGCTATAATTATAAATTTCGTGGGTTAGTATTAATAACTCAATTTCTTGGGGGTTAAAAGAGGTAACCTTGAGTTAATTAGTGGGTCATTATTGTCATCTTTTATACTTAATTATATTCTAGTTAGGGTAAAAGAAAAAGGGTTTGAATAAGAAAAATAGAAAGAACAAAGAGAGGGAAAGAGAAACGAATTGAGAGAGGAGAAACGAGAAGAAGAACAAAGCTTTGGGAAATTGTTTGCTTGATCACTAATCTTCGGTGGAGGTAGGTTATGGTTATTTCATACTATTCGTAGTAAACTCTTAATAGCGAATGATATGTATTGATAGTATTGTAAAACCCTGCTATGTGCTTAATTGTATGCTTGCATGATACTATTATATAATTGTGATTATATAAGCATGATGAAGTTATGGAAATCCCAAATCTTGCGAAACCCTAATCTCTTTGTTAATGATAATGCCTTGGTATGAGAGAAGGCTTGATGAACTAAAAGTAATGAGATTAATGATGCCTTAGTATAAGAAAAGGCTTGATGAACTAAAGTAATGAGAATGATGATGCCTTGGTATAAAAGAAGGCTTGATGAATTGATAGAATGAGATTAGGGGATCGGAGTAACACGTTCCAACACATAGAATTAGGGGATCGGGTGTCACGAACCGACACGTAGAATTAGGGGATCGGGTGTCACGAACCGACACGTAGAATTAGGGGATCGGGTGTCACGAACCGACATGTAGATTTAGGGGGACCGGGTGTCACGTACCGACACGTAGATTTAGGGGATCGGGTGTCATGAACCGACATGTAGAATTAGGGGATCGGGTGTTACGAACCGACACGTAGATTTAGGGGGACCGGGTGTCACGAACCGACACGTAGATTTAGGGGATCGGAGTGTCACGTTCCGACACATAGTAGTAGGGGATCGAAGTGTCACATACCGACACTAGAGGAATAAAGATGATGAGGGAGCGGAGTGTCACGTACCGACACAAGAGGAATAAAGATAATGAATCTTGAAAGATGTTAATATACTCAATCTAATGAACCTAATTCCCAAATGAGTATGGTATTGAGGCTTGAGTCTTCATGTGTGAACTTGACGGTAATTGCTAATGATATAGTACTTGTTGTTGCTACATGTTGAGTATCATAGTTGATTTTATGATATTACTTGATATATACTGTTCTCTATTTTGAGTTGGCCGATGATATCTACTCAGTACCCGTGTTTTGTACTGACCCCTACTTTTATATTTTCTTCCTTGTTATTTGTGGAGTGCAGCAAAAGGACCGTCGTCTTCAACTCAATCGCAATTCTAGCCAGTCTTCGTCACATCGGATCTTCAGGGTGAGCTAATGCTTCTAGCTTGGACTGGATCTTCTTCCTCATGTCTTGATGCCTTGAAGTTCCGGCATGGACTAGCTTTTACTTGTTTTAGCTTTTAGAATACTCTTAGTTTAGTCATTCGATTATAGATGTTCTTGTGGTGATGACTTCAAGATTTTGGGGAATAATAGATGTTGAATTTTAATAGTTATTGAATTGGTTTTTATTAATGTGTTTAAGTCTTCCGCATTACTTTCTGTTGATATACATTGAAATGTTAAGGTTTAGATTGGTTGGTTCGCTCACATAGGAGGGTAAGTGTGGGTGCCAGTTGCGGCTCGGTTTTGGCTCATGACAATCTTGGTATCAGCGCATTAGGTTCGTTGGTCTCATCACACAAGAACGAGTCTAGTAGAGTCTTAAGGAACGGTAGGGGGACACCTTTACTTTTCTTTGAGAGGCTATAAGACTTTAGGAAAATCCCATTCTTTCTTTCTTTCTTTCGTGCTACTACTTGAATCCAATTGGTATCTAAGTGATACAAATTGGTATCTGACCATCTTCACTCTATTTCGCAGATGGTTAGAACTAGAGCAATGACTGCGGCAACACCAACACCGGCAAGGCAAGATACATCTGAGCCAGCTACTGGGGCTGTGGCTCGAGGAAGAGCAGCGACAAGAGGCCGTGGTAGAGGTCGTGGGAGGACGTCCTCTAGAGGAACAGGACAAGTACCTATCCCATCTGATGCTAGGGCGGTAACTCCTCCACCGACTGAGGAAGTAGTAAGAGAGGGTGAGGAAGGGGAGAATGAACAAGTGCAAAATGAGGAATTGCCACCCCAACCTACCCCAGAGATGATCAATCAGGTTCTTACTTATCTTAGCGGGTTATCTAATCAGGGTCAGGCACCTCCAGTGTTTTCTGCACCAACACCCCCGGTTTCAGAGGTACGACATGCTGCTGTTGGGGCTCCCCGCATGGATGCCTCATTGGAAATAGGCACCTTTCCTCGGTTGTCTATAGGGCCTATCATGACAAATGATCAGCATGAGCTTTTCAGTAAGTTCTTGAAATTGAAACCTCCAGTCTTTAAGGGTGCTGAATCAGAGGATGCCTACGACTTTCTGGTTGATTTTCATGAGTTACTACACAAGATGGGTATAATAGAAAGGTTTGGTGTTGAGCTTGTGACTTATCAGTTCCAAGGAAACGCCAAAATGTGGTGGCGATCACATGTTGAGTGTCAACCGACAGAGGCAACACCTATGACTTGGGCATTATTCTCTAGCTTGTTTATGGAGAAGTATGTTCCACGGACTTTGAGGGATAGGAAAAGAGATGAATTCTTAAGCCTAGATCAAGGTAGGATGTCGGTTACTGCATATGAGGCTAAGTTCCGTGCACTATCCAGATATGCCACCAACTTTGTTTCAGTCCACAAGAGCGGATTCGCCGTTTTGTGAAGGGGTTGAGGTCAGAGTTGCGGATTTCAGCCTTACAGGTAGCGGCTACGGCAAAATCCTTCCAAGAAGTGGTAGATTTCGTGGTAGAGGTGGAAGGAGTGAAGCCTGATGAATTCACCATGGCATCGACATCAAAAAGGTTTCGAAAGCGAGGTGAGTTTAATGGTTCTTATTCTAGAGGACAGGGTTCCGGAGGTTACTCAGTCCGACCAATTTAGTCTACACTACAAACTGTAGTTGGGGGTCCACCTCAGACCGATCAACACTTCTCTGAGAGGCCGATGCTTGAATCCATAGAATGTTATGGATGTGGGGAGACTGGACACATTAAGAGGTATTGTCCAAAACAGAGTTACAGACCTCCAATGGTTAGAGGTAGAGGTGGTTATGGAAGAGGCCGTCATTCGGGAGGACGCAGTGGTCGAGGTAATGGTGGTCACCAAAACGGCCGAGGTGATGGGCAAACTGGAGCCACTACATCACAACATGGTAGGGGCAACGGGCAAACAAACGAAAGGGCCCATTGTTATGCTTTCCCTGGGAGATCGGAGGCGGAGACATCTGATGCTGTTATCACAGGTAATCTTCTGGTTTGTCATTGCATGGCTTCTGTATTGTTTGATCCTGGATCCACATTTTCTTATGTATCTTCCTCATTTACTAATGGTCTAAATTTACATTGTGAATTACTTGATATGCCTATTTGTGTGTCTACTCCGATGGGTGAGTCTGTGGTAGTTGAAAAGGTATATAGGTCTTGTTTGGTGACTTTTGTGGGGAGTAAAACTTATGTAGATTTGGTTATCTTAGAAATGGTTGACTTTGATGTAATTCTGGGTATGACTTGGCTTTCTCCGAATTTTGCGATCTTGGATTGTAATGCTAAAACTGTGACGTTAGCCAAGCCTGGGACAGATCTGTTACTGTGGGAGGGCGACTACACTTCCAATCCGGTGCGTATCATCTCCTTTCTTCGTGCTAAGAAAATGGTTAGTAAAGGGTGTTTAGCTTTCTTGGCACATCTCAAGGATGACACTACTCAAGTACCCTCGATTGTGTCGGTTTCGGTAGTCCGTGAGTTTTTGGATGTGTTCCTTGCAGATCTTCCTGGTATGCCACCAGATAGGGATATTGACTTCTGTATTGATCTTGAACGGGGAACTCGCCCCATTTCTATACCCCCTTATAGAATGGCTCCCGCGGATTTAAGAGAGCTAAAGGCCCAACTTCAAGATTTGTTGAGCAAGGCTTCATTAGACCAAGTGCATCTCCTTGGGGTGCTCCGGTTTTGTTTGTGAAGAAGAAGGATGGAAGTTTTCGGATGTGCATAGACTACCGGCAGTTGAACAAGGTAACTATTAAGAACAAGTATCCTCTTCCTCGCATTGATGACTTGTTCGATCAGTTACAAGGTGCTTGTGTCTTCTCTAAGATTGACTTGAGATCCGATTATCATCAATTGAAAATACGGGAAACGGATGTGCCAAAGACAGCTTTTAGAACCAGGTATAGGCATTACGAATTTGTAGTGATGTCTTTTGGTCTTACGAATGCCCCTGCTGCGTTCATGAGCTTGATGAACGGGATTTTTAAGCCATATCTGGATCTCTTTGTAATCGTATTTATTGATGATATACTGATATACTCTAAAAGTAAGAAGGAACATGAGGAGCATTTGAGAATTGTATTGGAAATGTTGAGGGAGAAAAAGCTTTATGCCAAGTTCTCTAAGTGTGAGTTTTGGCTAGATGCAGTGTCCTTCTTGGGGCATGTAGTTTCTAAGGATGGAGTGATGGTAGATCCTTCCAAGATTGAGACAGTGAAGAATTGGGTAAGACCCACTAATGTGTCAGAAATAAGGCCTTTTGTTGGTTTAGCTAGCTATTATCGTCGATTTGTCAAGGGATTCTCTTCCATTGCTTCCCAATTGACGAACTTGACTAAGCAGAATGTTCCATTCGTATGGTCGGATGAGTGCGAAGAAAGCTTTTAGAAACTCAAGACTTGGTTAACTACCGCACCTATCCTTACCTTGCCAGTAGAGGGTAAGAACTTCATTGTTTATTGTGATGCATCCTATTCTGGGTTGGGTGCAGTGCTAATGCAAGAGAAGAATGTGATTGCTTATGCTTCAAGACAATTAAAGGTGCATGAACGTAACTATCCGACCCATGATTTGGAATTGGCCGCGGTAGTATTCACATTAAAACAATGGAGGCACTATTTATATGGGGTTAAGTGTGAAGTCTATACGGATCATCGTAGCCTACAGTATGTCTTTACTCAGAAAGATTTGAACTTGAGACAAAGGAGATGGATGGAACTACTGAAAGACTACGATATCACTATTTTTTATCATCCGGGAAAAGCGAATGTTGTGGCGGATGCTTTAAGTAGAAAGGCGGGAAGCATGGGAAGTCTAGCTCACTTGCAAGTTTCTAGACGCCCATTGGCTAGAGAGGTTCAGATTCTGGCTAATGACCTTATGAGGTTAGAAGTAAATGAGAAGGGAGGATTGTTAGCTTGTGTGGAGGCAAGATCTTCCTTCCTTGACAAGATTAAGGGAGCGCAGTTTCATGATGAGAAATTGATCCGGATCTGAGATAAAGTGTTGCAAGGAGAGGCTAAAGAAGCAACAATCGATGAGGAAGGTGTTTTGAGGATTAAGGGAAGGGTATGTGTACCCCGCGTCGATGATTTGATCAACACTATTCTGATAGAGGCTCATAGTTCAAGGTATTCTATACACCCTGCTGCAACCAAGATATATCGTGACCTAAAGCAACACTTTTGGTGGAGTAGAATGAAGCGTGATATTGTTGATTTTATTGCCAAATGTCAAAACTGTCAACAAGTAATGTATGAACACCAGAGGCCTGGAGGAACACTTCAGAGAATGCCCATTCCTGAATGGAAATGGGAGAGAATTGCATAGATTTCGTAGTTGGTCTTCCAAAGACAATGGGTAAGTATGACTCTATTTGGGTGATCGTTGATAGGTTAACTAAATCTGCTCATTTCATTCCGGTCAAGATGACTTACAATGCAAAGAAGTTAGCCAAACTTTAAATCTCGGAAGTGGTTCGATTGCATTGGGTTCCACTCTCCATCATATCAGATAGAGGTACGCAGTTTACTTCTATGTTTTGGAAAACATTGCATGAGGAATTGGGTACTAGGTTGGACCTTAGTACTGCGTTCCATCCTCAGACCGATGGTCAGTCTGAGCGAACGATTCAAGTGTTGGAGGATATGCTTCGTGCATGTGTGATAGAATTTGGTGGTCATTGGGATAACTTCTTACCTTTAGCGAAGTTTTCATACAACAATAGCTATCACTCAAGCATTGATATGGCCCCATTTGAAGCATTGTATGGTAGGAGATGTAGGTCTCCCATTGGTTGGTTTGATGCATTTGAGGTTAGACCTTGGGTTACTGACCTTTTGAGGGATTCTTTAGAGAAAGTGAAATCTATTCAAGAAAAGCTTCTAGCGGCCCAAAGTAGGCAAAAAGAATATGCAGATCGAAAGGTTAGAGACTTAGAGTTCATGGAGGGTGAACAAGTCTTGTTGAATGTTTCGCCAATGAAAGGGGTGATGCGGTTTGGTAAAAGAGGTAAGCTAAGCCCGAGGTACATTGGACCATTTGAAGTACTTAAGCGAGTAGGGGAGGTGGCTTATGAGCTAGCCTTGCCCCCAGGGCTGTCCGGAGTACATCCGGTATTCCATGTATCTATGTTGAAAAGATACCATGGGGATGGAAACTACATTATCCGTTGGGATTCAGTTTTGCTTGATGAAAATTTGTCAATTGAGGAGGAGCCTGTTGGTATTTTAGATAGAGAAGTTCGCAAGTTGAGGTCAAGGGAGATTGCATCCATCAAGGTGCAATGGAAGAATCGGCCGGTTGAAGAAGCCACTTGGGAGAAGGAGGCCGACATGCAAGAAAGATACCCACATCTGTTTAAAGATTCAGGTACTCCTTCTCGCCCTTGTTTTTCTTCTTGTGATCGTTCGAGGACGAACGATGGGTAAATTGGTATCGATTGTAACGACCTGTTTAGTCGTTTTGAGCAGCAGATTTTAATTCTGGAAAAATGGCTGAGACGACGGACCCCACGACGGACCGTCATGGGCACGACGGACCGTCGCAGGGTCTCGTTTCAAAACACTTAGAAATTCAAAAAATTGGGTACTGAAATCGACTCTCTGAACTTCGTGACGGAATGGCAGGACGGACCGTCACAGGCGTGACGGACTGTCACAGGCGTGACGGACCATCACAGATTCTTTAGTGGAAATCGAGTCTCTGAACCTTGCGACGACCTACAGGACGGACCGTCGCAGGCACGACGGGCCGTCACAGACTGCGTAATCCCAGTCTGGGTCGGATTTCCTTAAAGGTTTTAAGGGATGTTTTGGACTATTCCTGCTATAATTATAAATTTCGTGGGTTAGTATTAATAACTCAATTTCTTGCGGGTTAAAAGAGGTAACGTTGAGTTAATTAGTGGGTCATTATTGTCATCTTTTATACTTAATTATATGCTAATTAGGGTAAAAGAAAGAGGGTTTGAATAAGAAAAATAGAAAGAACAAAGAGAGGGAAAGAGAAACGAATTGAGAGAGGAGAAACGAGAAGAAGAACAAAGCTTTGGGAAATTGTTTGCTTGATCACTAATCTTCGGTGGAGGTAGGTTATGGTTATTTCATACTATTCGTAGTAAACTCTTAATAGCGAATGATATGTATTGATAGTATTGTAAAACCCTGCTATGTACTTAATTGTATGCTTGCATGATACGATTATATAGTTGTGATTATATAAGCATGATGAAGTTATTGAAATCCCAAATCTTGCAAAAACCTAATCTCTTTGTTAATGATAATGCCTTGGTATGAGAGAAGGCTTGATGAACTAAAAGTAATGAGATTAATGATGCCTTAGTATAAGAAAAGGCTTGATGAACTAAAGTAATGAGAATGATGATGCCTTGGTATAAGAGAAGGCTTGATGAATTGATAGAATGAGATTAGGGGATCGGAGTGTCACGTTCCGACACATAGAATTAGGGGATCGGGTGTCACGAACCGACACGTAGAACTAGGGGATCGGGTGTCACGAACCGACACGTAGAATTAGGGGATTGGGTGTCACAAACCGACACGTAGATTTAGGGGGACCGGGTGTCACGAACCGACACGTAGATTTAGGGGATCGGGTGTCACGAACCAACACGTAGAATTAGGGGATCGGGTGTCATGAACTGACACGTAGATTTAGGGGGACCGGGTGTCACAAACCGACACGTAGATTTAGGGGATCGGAGTGTCACGTTCCGACACATAGTAGTAGGGGATCGGAGTGTCACGTACCGACACAAGAGGAATAAAGATGATGAGGGAGCGGAGTGTCACGTACCGACACAAGAGGAATAAAGATAATGAATCTTGAAAGATGTTAATATGCTCAATCTAATGAACCTAATTCCCAAATGAGTATGGTATTGAGGCTTGAGTCTTCATGTGTGAACTTGACGGTAATCGCTAATGATATAGTACTTGTTGTTGCTACATGTTGAGTATCATAGTTAATTTAATGATATTACTTGATATATACTGTTCTCTATTTTGAGTTGGCCGATGATATCTACTTAGTACCCGTGTTTTGTACTGACCCCTACTTTTATGTTTTCTTCCTTGTTATTTGTGGAGTGCAGCAAAAGGACCGTCGTCTTCAACTCAATCGCAATTCTAGCCAGTCTTCGTCACATCGGATCTTCAGGGTGAGCTAATGCTTCTAGCTTGGACTGGATCTTCTTCCTCATGTCTTGATGCCTTGAAGTTCCGGCATGGACTAGCTTTTACTTGTTTTAGCTTTTAGAATACTCTTAGTTTAGTCATTCGATTATAGATGTTCTTGTGGTGATGACTTCAAGATTTTGGGGAATAATAGATGTTGAATTTTAATAGTTATTGAATTGGTTTTTATTAATGTGTTTAAGTCTTCCGCATTACTTTCTGTTGATATACATTGAAATGTTAAGGTTTAGATTGGTTGGTTCGCTCACATAGGAGGGTAAGTGTGGGTGCCAGTCGCGGCTCGGTTTTGGGTCGTGACATTCTATGTCCTCTTTGTTGTGCCTCGACAATAAGAATTACATCAAACTTCTTAAGTGATTCAAAAATATACCACAACTATACATAAAATTATACAAAATCTTGACCACCGAAAATCCACATGTTATATATGAAGGTTTCTTTGTTGAGAAATGTAGTTAGCTTTGATAGACTTCAATGTATAATATCCATTATCAACTAGTGTTGACGCAATAAATTTTTGGAATGTTGTAGTAAAAAAGTGAAAACATAGAAAAATATTTGTGGAGAATGCTAATTTTTTTTGTTTGAAAAGGTACGGTCTAAGAAAGACACAGAGAATGTTGTTAGAATAATGTACAAGTGAGTACAATAGTTAAAAGGAGATAAATTTTGATGTCATGTCTAATGATCAAAAGACAATGCCATTGGTGATTTTTTTACGAAAATCAAATGAACTTTTGAATTTAATCAACACATTTCACAAGAAAAGAATAAAGAATGTTGTTTTAAAGCGTAATTTAATTAACACATTTCCTCCATTTTCATATATTTTTGGCATTTAGATATTTTTTCTAGAAATGTTAAGTTATTTATGACCTGCTGGGACTGACATTTTAGTTGTCATAGTGTTCTTTTGTGTTTTATGTAAGTTCCCATATTTTTGACCATTTAATACATGAATGGTTGACTTTGGTAAAATTTCAAGAACATTGTCTGGATATGCAATATTAACGATTTAATCACCTCCAAAAGGGCCATTTTAAGCTGAGAGCATGGTTGGTTCAGGGCTCAGCGCTTTTTGCGCAAGTTTGTGTCATTAGTCATTTTAATATTGAAGCTTAAGCCAAAGTTTGACTTCATTTAACATTATTCATAACCATGCTTACATGAGAATTATTTCATCGCTTAGCTCTGGCAAGTCAAGTTTGGTTAGGAACAACCTTTCATACGAATCCCAGTGCTTCCAGTTTTGTTTAAAGCCTCTTTATGGATTTTGGATTACAATGGAGCTTGAGTTTGGGACTCACTTTTCATTAAGATGACCTTGGATAGAAGTTTCAATGACCTCATTAAGTTTGGATTGCTGAATTTAGTGTGGCATCATATCTGGTTTATTAGGTCCTGAATTAATCTTAAGGGTTCGCTCAGAGATTTTAAAAAAATAGCAATGTCTGGTATTGCTGGTGCAGATGTTTAGCTACAAAAATTTAGGCTTTTAGGTCCAGATTTGACTTTTGGTGACCAAATTGCTGCTATTTAAATCTCAAAAATTTAAATTTGCCCCTCATTTTCAAAATGCAATTTCATGAGCTATAGAGATTATATTGAGCTGATTTTAGTTGTGCTAGTTTGGAATTTTACGTGTCTACATGACTGAGAAATCGGGGAATCTTGGAAGTCATCATTCTGAGGAAAATTCTACCCGAAGGGGCTGCTAAGCATGATCCTTGAGGTTTTATGGTAGTTTTATTGCATGCGTAGTTTTTGCCCATTCCATGGTCGGATTTGAGTCCATTTTCAGGGCACAAGTTCCTTGTAATATATAGGAACGTTTAATGGAATCAATTTTATATTTCCAATGTAGGTCCCACATTCCCATTTCTCTCAAGTTTGGTTCCATTTCCATTTACTGAGAATCTAGTGTCTAAACATATGCAATGATGTTTTGGTCAATAAATTGATAGTGTAACTATATTTAGAGGCATTTGAGATATGGATTAGTCATTTGTAATGGATTTCAAGCGAGCATGATAGCCTTTGATGTAGGCTTCAATTTATTTTCTTGATTGGGCTTTTTAGATAATGTATAATGTAGATTGCATGAGATTTAGGATTCTATTTGCCAGTTATTAGTCATCTTGCTTCTAATTCTATATTTTCTTCATTTCGGATCTTTGGTCCTTTATGCATACTAGGGTTTTGGACTTATGAGTGATTAACAACGTATAAATAGTAATTAAGCAATCTTCGAATAGTGTTTTGCATTCATTGATAATTTTGTTCGTTTAAAAGTCTATTTAGCGATTGTAAATGTTATAACTTGCCTTGTTGCTACGTTCCGGAACAAGGATGTAGTTAATAAGAAAAAAATTAAACATAGATTTTATGTGATACTATCTAATAGTCTAGTGTCGATTTGTGCGAGGGTGAAAACTAAGTTATACATCAATCTGATGCTTAATATGACGTAAAGGTAAGGGTTAGTAAATTATACACACATAATCTGAACAAGGTGGGGGTGAAATTCTCTAGATTTAGGACCAAGGATATAAAGATACATAACTTATCACTTTGCATGAAATACACTAGGAAAAGATTTCTATTACTAGTATTATCGCGTTATGAACTTGTGGGGAACACGTACACCCTAGTTACTTTCTCATCTTGATAATAACCGAGGTTAACTCTTGCTTACTTGATAATTACATAATCTTAAGAATTTGTTTCACAAATCCCCCCTTTGTAGTTACTTGTTTCGGAAATACTTTGACTAAGAGAATATAGTTGTGGGTTAAAGTTAAGTCTAAATCATATTCCTCGGGGGATCGACCCCGACCTACCAGTTGGGTTCTTTACTTGATAACGATTCTTCATGCTTATTTAAGGAGGTGTAATTTGAGCATATCAATAATTATACATGAAAGGTAACTTTTCAAATTTCTTATTCAGTTTTTTAATATTAATTAAGAGAATTGATGCATTGATTTGGAAAGAATACATTACACCTGCTTTTGAATCTAATCCATATAATTGAACCATATAAAGTAATCCTTAATACTTTTAAAAATTAATGCGTTGTTTTTTAATAGAACGAATTATGGTAATTTAACTAAATACCTTCTCTGTTTTAGGATTTAGTATAATACAATATGATTATCTATTTAATAGTTAATTAATTAAATATTTTATAATATTATGATTGAATGTAGGGGTAAAATTGTAATCTAAATTTGAACTTCGTACTTTTCCACTTTTAATAATAATATATGAATGATATTATATTATATTATATGATATGATGATGACGATATATACATTGTTTAATCTATCACAACTTTTCAAATTCTTCCATTATGAGAATTATGAGCATAACTAAAATCAATATAAAGATACTCATATATCAAGAATATAATAATTTAATTACTTAAGGACTTAAAGACTTAAATTCTACCATTATCTAATTAAAATGTTAATATTTAATTAAATAATTAATCAAATTAGTAAAAGAACAATATGGTAATTACTTTTCACTTTCGAGCTTCCGACTTATACTTTGTTTAATCTTTCATCCTCATTTATGGTGTATATTTCTATATGTATCCTTGTTAGGTTTGATTCTTATGGGCTTAGGCTATGTTGGAGAATTTGATGCCCTGGAGCGTATTTTATTGCCCTTGTAGTTGTGATATGCTCCCTGCAGGGCTTCTATTGGGTTGTTCATCTTGTATTGGTGCTTAAGACCTTGGTGGCTCATTGTAGCGATACGTTAGCACTAGATGTGCTTAGTTATTGATAGGAGAAGTATGATTGGGGTAAGGCGTCGTTCGTTGAGTTTTTCTCCCCTTTTATTTATTCAGAATCTTTTCTGGTCACTTTGCTTGTTTTTAGTTGTAGGCTAGTTATGATCTTTTGATCTTTGACTATATTGTTGGCCCGGGGCCATGTTGAGGACTATTTGGATGACAAGTAAGTACTTCCTTACTTGATAACATGGTTTGATTAGAATTATTTTTATTTGATTGATAGTGCCTTATTTCAATGTTGGTGATGGCCTGCATTGCATTTGTTGTTCACCATCACGTATTTAATGGCATGATCTTGGCTCATATATTTTTGTTCGTAGAGAAATAATGTTTTTACTTGACATTTATTCTAAAAAGGCTTTAATGGGATTCATACCAGTTGCATCACTAGATTTATTGACTTTGAGACTTATTAGCCATCGTTAACGTGCTCTTTTTTCTTCTTGAGACACTACACATGTCTGGAATATGTTTAGTTCTAAACTGACTAGCTAACACGTTGACGTTCTTTAATTCGTGATTTTTGCTACTCTTGATTCTCTATAGAGTTGATCCCTACTTTTTGCATATTAAAGTTCTGGTCTTCTCATCTATGTAATCGATTAATTGCAAGACCTGGATTCAGGCCCAAGCAATGTACACAAACTTCCCATTTCCACTTTGAGCCCATCTAGCCGTGAGACTCACAAGATGGAGTTAGGTGTTTACACTTGGTTACTAATGGTCCTACTGCATACTTTGCATTCATATACATTGCTTAACACCAATATACTTGTTTTTTATTGCACCCTTAAGTATATGGGGGCAGTTATGCCTGTTGTTTTTAGCTTCCAGGCTTATGGGGGTCTGACTAGGTTATGGTTTGATTATATTATGTTCTCTGTTGTTATTGATCGGTTAGCTTATAGGATTTTTCTTTATAATTATGGTTGTTAATCTTCCTGAACAGGAGTAGTTGACTTTGTATCTTAGTTTGATTGTGATTAGGTTGTCGTCTTGAATTCAAGGTATGTTCTTCACTAGGTTCCTTATTGTTTTGTGTCCTATTTATGATCCTTATGCTTGTCTGTTATGCATTCTCATGTTTAGTATATGTTCTACACTTTCCTTATTACTTGTTGCTTACACTTGTCTTATCTTTGATCTTAGTCGACCATGAGTACCGTTTTTGGCACTCATACTATACTTCTACTCCATGTAGATCAAAGTTTGGGTTCTCACTTTTAATTTGGAGTCTTACGGAGCATATTAGAGTTCGAAAACTACGATGAGATCCAGGCATTCAGTAGAGTAACTGGTTTAGGTCTGCTTTGACTAGACCTTGAGTTGACACCTATTTTGACAAAGTTATAACCCATCTCTATATGTCTATTCGATTAATATATTTTAAAACTTATCTTTTCAGTTATATGCGCACAATTATGTATTTTATATATACTTTCGTAATTCATAATTAATAAAATTATTATTATTAAATTTATCGATTGCAAAATTTAAAATAATTATTTTGTTTTTCAAAGTGTAGGTGTCTTTTCAGGTGGAAAATGTATTTATTTATGTGAAAATTTATATTCATTTATTTATATATGTGTAGCATATCTTATTAATAAAATAGCGATCTTTTTAATCTTCCTCCAAATTATTTAAATCATAACCTATTCTTTCAGATTTATTTCAATTCTAGAATTCTTTATTTAATTTAAAATCTAATCCTACACAATAACATGTCAATTTTGATCTATTTTGATCCAAATTAAGTTGAGCCTTCTCAATCCTACGATGATAAAATCCTACTTTTTTTCCATTTTTATAACCCTAACAAAAAGTCCTCAAATCAATACACGCTTCTTCTTCCCAAAAGAAAAGCACCGCCCACTTCTCCTTGTCTCTTCCTCTCTTACGCCGCCGCTCCACTTTCACTTTGATGAAGCTCCACACTGGAACACGCTACTAATCCCCATCTAAGGTGATAAAAAATTGCCGCTTCACCCTCTCTGTCCTCGTTCCCTTCCTTTTCCCTTTCGCTCCTCTGCCTCCCTATCCTTGATATTTGACCATCTTCATCGGTAAAAGAAACCAACCACAGATCTCTTTTCCACTAGTAACTATGGCACCAAAAAGTTGTAGTCGGATCAATCGAAGCTTCAAGATATTATTGTGTTTAAGACAGATCCACGTAATGTATGTCCCTCTAACGTAAGTGCCACCTCTTCCCTACAATATTCTATTTTTTTGAGCATACAATTTGTTGATTCAGTTCTTTCATTACCATTTATGTTTTTAGGCTTAGTGTGCTGAAATTTGAAGTCTTCAGAATTTGTATCATCTATATTCATCTATGACCAATTTGGTATTTCCTAATTTTGACTCTATTTTAATTTTGTTCAAATAATTGTTAAATGTGTCATTATTGACGGCTCTCTTTGAAATTTGAGTTGATACAATTTTAGATGTTTTGCTTTTGTTGATTCTCATAATGCTTAAACATACGATTAGTATTTGGTTATTTTAGGTAACTTTATATGTAATTGATTCTATCTTTCTCCACACATCCATTTAGGTTCGTGGAATTGTTTGATTTAGAATAATTCTAGAATTTAACTTAAAAGTGGTAAGGTTGTCACTTATAAAAGAATGATTATGTGAAGATCTTGATATTTGAGTACTCTTTGGTCACTTTAATTAGCTTAATTCTTTTCTTTTAACTTTAACAACCTATATGGAAGACTATTAATGTTATTTCTTTGTTATTAATTTTGAGTTTCAAATGTATATGATTTTGGTAAATTTCAATATGCTTTTGATTCCTTAATTATGCTTTACTGGTTTATATTCATAAGAATGGGATTTACTTGTGCTATCGATGGGAAAATATAACATGCGTAATTGATTTATTATGGTTATAATTCTTAATATATCTATAGTAACACTAATCTAATTTTTGTCTTGGACTGGTTTGTTCATCTTAATAACAATAAGCTTGTTTATTGATAGATTTTCTCTGGATTCCTCTCATTAAGTCTATGATTGACTATACTATTTTCTATATCATCATGCTCTATAACTCTTCCTTTGGAAACTTTTTAACACTCTTGACATGAGAACACACTTTTACTTTCTCACTTGAGCATACTCTCTAAAGCAATAGAGATTCCGAGATATTGCTCTAAGAAGTTTCTTCATTTGGACTACTTCAAAAGGTTGGACTTCAAGTTTTCATATCAAGTTTGTGTTGCTTAATAACTTTATCTACATAATTGGTTAGTAATTATTACTATAATGTTATTAATTATTTCATATAGTATAGTATTAATTGAAGTATTGTTTATGCATAAATTTATATTAACTTTGAAGGAAGTACCCATGTTAGATTTCTTTTCCTTCTCCCTAGTATTGGATATGGTTCACCTTTAAATATCTTTTGATTGATATGTGAAGTCATTGTTTGGAAATTTCGATTATTAATTGTTATTATATTTAACTACGTGATCGATATGTGAAGTCATTGTCGAACTTTGCTTCCACGTTAGTGAAGTTTTTACACTATGACTTATATATGTTTGATTATGTATGTTGCACAACTCTATAATGATCCTTCACTAATTGTTTGTGTTTTCAAGCATGCCAAATTACTAAATTAGAGGCCAATTTGAGACTTTACCTGCTAAGTATTTGTTTTAGCTATTTTACTTGATGCTTACGGTCTAATTGGTATCTTATGATTTGTGTAAGTCTAAAATCTACCATTTAGTTAGTCCAATATCTTTTAAAATTATGCTGGGACACAAGATGCGTTTTAGGATGTCTAGTTTTGTGATTTTCTTAGTTCATTTTAGGATCTTAATAATAAAGGAACTTAAAAGGGGGTAGCGGTAGATAGGCCCTTTCGTAAATGATGTAAGTTTACTCGAGCAGAATATTACATGCTCTAATTTATCTTCTGATTAATAAGTCAGGCGTTGATCCAAGAAGAATAGTCGAAGGTTTAAATTTAATTTGTCTTGTCTTTTTAATTAATTATTTGAATTATTTTTGTAAATAAATAATTAAAATAGCGTTTCTCCTATATATTTGTATTGATTTTTTCTTCTTAATTGTCTTCTCTATTTATGAACCATACTCAGTAGAATCATAAATGAGTTGCCACATCGTTGAAAACTTAATTTAGCAAAAAAAATGGGGAGAGATACTTAGTATTCGTATTTTATTCAAATACAACCTATAATTATTTTATTTGTAACACCTTGTACTCTTATTTTGATTAAACTTGATTACTGACTAATGGATTGTTCCTTTTATTACATTTCTGTTGATTACCCTTTCTTTGCATAGTTATAACTTTTACGCTTCTTGTTATCAACTTTCGCTTGGTATCTTGTTCCCTATGACTCTAAGCTCATGGTTAGACTTACCTATTTGTTGGGTGTAGCAGGTTCCATCATGACCCAAGAAATTGGATTGTGACAAGTTGGTATTAGAGTTATAGGTTTGCTGACATCATTTGTTTGAGAGTAAATGTGTATTAGAGTCCTACTAATTTTTTAGGAGACGTCTGTATCATATCATTGGGAGGTTATTCCATCATTAATTGATTATTTATTTTTGCGTCAATTAACCTCTAAAATAGATTCTTTAGAATCTGCACTTTCTTAGATTGATAGACCAAGGTACTCACTGCATATGGAAGGACCATCAACATATTCCATCACAGTCTCAGTACGTGGTAAGGTTAGAAGGCCTTAGTTGGGAATAAACATTGAATCAAAGTCATTCTTCAGCATTTAGAGAGTTTGGGGTTAGCCCAAGATCAAATATAATCATTGACTATCTCGATTCCTCAAGATTCAGTATTAGGAGGTTTGGTATTTTTCAAGGTTACAACACACACATGTGTAGTTCCTAATGCAGAGAGTGATTCTCAAGATAGAGTTGGATTGAATATTCCGTAGTAGGGCTCGTCAAGTATTTTGAGTATATCATGTGATTTTAGAGTAGGATAGGCTTAGTCTAACATTATTTTCTTCAGATTGAGATTTTAGTCGGGGGTTCATCGATAGGGTAGCCTTGCCACTCAGGTTGACATAGTAAAATATGATATTAACGAGATTTACATTTATCTAGGTTCTTATCCATGTGAGGGATATCGAGCAGGTATATATTGAGTCTTACTGAGAGAGTGGTACGAGGCCTCGCAATCAATACAATAGTGATAACATTCCACTTCTAGGTGGGTATCAGCTTAGTGAGGGTCATGTCTCTTCTTGTCCTATCAGGCCTACGGTACGGCATCTCAGGTTCTAGGGGGATATAAGGTAGGTACTGGTACTATGGAAGTAAATTCTCTGGTCATATTTCTCATGGTGACCATCTTAGACCTGCCATTCTTGGGCCTCACATTACTCCTGTTAGGTGTTTATAGCAGGTTATTCTTAATGATGAATGAAATGAGTATGGTGAAGTACTCCACTATGTAAAAGATTGTCACAAAAACCAATTTAGATGGGTAGGGGTGGTTCCTAGCTTAGTAGAGGTAGGCAGGATATCTCATCACATCCTTAATGTCAAGCTTCTACTTAAGGGGTTTCCATAATTATGGAGAGTTTGACAATTAGTTAAAGAGTGCCCCGGGTGGAAGTTGATCTCCCAGGAATTGCCAGCATATGATATTCCTCAGGATATAGTGGATGGACTATTTTGTATCTATGGAGATCATGCAAATCAATTTAGATTTTGTCCCAAACATTGGACAATGATGAGAGGTTTTTAGCTATGTCAATTTGTTGATTGATGATACCTTTAGTTATAGGTTGTGTCTTTGGTGTTGTTGGTTGTACTTCAAGTGCTCAAGTTAAGGTCGGTCTTGATCCATTCTATGTTTTTCATAGCCACTCAAAGGCTGAGGATCCAGGTATTCCTTCTTTGGATGTAATTCTGTGGGTCTTATCCTTTTGTTACTATTTTCTGTGATTTCGGGTTTTGGATGCCTAAGACGGGTTTATTTGGCTTGTTATGATATCTTTATTTGAGGATTTTGTATGTGATTTGCCTCATTTGTTATTTTTTTAATAGTTGATTTACTAGCCATGTTTCTTAGAATAGGATTAATAGTTGAGTAGCTCACCACGCCTTTGCCTTGGTTGTTTTGTTGTGTTGGCGATCTTGGGATTACTGGTTGCCTGTTATCAACTTTTATTAAGTGTTTTGACTATGATTCCAATATTGGTTGATAAGTGGTTGTACCAGTTTTTCCCAGTTGAGATTTGTGTATTGCGGGGCCTAGTTGGTTTAGGAGGTTGCCTTAGTTGTATGTCGTCCTTTTTAGTAGTATCTTGGGGATTGCTAGTTGTGTGAGTGGTAGTTTAGTCTTTTGTAGTTTTGTGGTAGTCCTAGTTGGCCACTTTAGTTTTTTACCTTTGTGGATTCTCAAATGTGAAGTTGTGTTGCTCATTTTATCTTTTTGGGTATTTCTTAATTTAGTGGTTCTTGAGTTTGGTTATGGCTAGCCAAAAATTGGAGGTATGATTCTTTGTTGTATCTAGTTGCTACTTTAAGTTTCTCTTAGTGGGGTTGTAGAGAGTTCTGGAGATTGGTTTTTGATTTTAAGTAAGAGTGGTAAATCTCATCAATGACTTAAGATTCAAGATATAGTTGGAAATGAAAATTTATTAAGAAGGTTCATCTTCATGATGGGGTTAAAGTGATTCGTGGAATCCGTGATTTGGTTTGTCACATCTGGGGAGCACCTCATAGACGTAATTGGCGTCGTCAATCTCTTTAAGGACTAAGACTAGCCTCTTAGCATACATCATAGGTTAAAAATGCGGAAAAATTTAAAACTTTTCATTACTTGTACACTGAGGTTTACATAAACTTCTACATACACATAATATATTCATATGGAGTATATATAGACCCTTTGTATAGTAAGATTACATAAGAGTCTTAAAACTAAAACAACTTCATAAGTTTGATATTGGCAGTACCCTCGGAAAGTGAGGACCTACCCACTTGGATGATTGAGAAATTACAAGTCTTCTTCAAAGTCATCTCAAAGATCCTTCAACGACCGGAACCTAAAATGTTGGGGAAAAGAAAGAAAATGGGGTTAGTACACCATTTGTACTAAGTATAAGATCATATGCACACATACTTTGAAATCATGCAAAGAAAAGGGACATTTCAATGAGTATGCACTATTCATTAAAAACCTTTATGCACATTCAACAAGACCATACCAACCAATAAGACATGTTAATTTAGTCATAGGCATGTATATCACCAGAACAACAACATTAAGTCTAGTAAAGTCAATATGCATATCATATAGTTGAATATATAGTCTAGTAACTCTATCATCAAGTCATAATAGTAACAAGCATGAATTGGATTACATTTCAACATAACCAAAGCAAGACAATTAACTACAACCCCTATCAAGTCAAAAAGTGCAATGACTAAGCAAATCCCCATAACCTTGCCCAATCAAGTAACCCAACATGTATCATAACTAACATTCTACTTCACATAACATGGTACTTAAAAGTACATATCATCTTACTTTGACAATGTTGACCCACACACATTCATAAGTGAAACTAATCAACATGTAGTGTCAACAAAGTGCAAGTTCATCATATACATATCATATATCTTAATAAGCATATTTATACATAAGAACAACCTCCTAAGGCTTCCCTCAAGGAAAACTAGTGCAAGGCATATGTAGAGTGCCATACCCCTACATAAGCTAAGTCAAACCTCTTAAGTCACCCTAGTTGGTTTGTACTTCATTACTTCATTTTAGTTTAGGGAACACTTGACTTAACCGACATAGACCACAAGATATAAGTGAGGAATCCAGTTTTGTGAAACCTTACACCGATGGAAGGTGTTCTACCGGCCAAAGTGAAAACAAACATAAACGTAACTTTCTAGGTATATCGACTAGCTAGTCTTCCTATGGGGGCAACATAGTTCAAGAACTAAAAGATAGGTATAATCCCTCTACATACCACTTGGAAATTGGAAGGACTTCCTTTTATGGGAATCCATTTGATGAGTATCCCTTATTGGGGAGTCAACACCACATGTGGAACTATTGGGTGAATCTTCCTCTATGGGAAGTCATCACCTCCCATAGTCAAGTTCACTCGATGCTAAGGTAAGTCCCTTTTTGAAAAGTCTTTGCTGTCTTAATTAACCATCATAACTTATTGTAGGTCATAGGGTCTAACCCTTGTATATTCATCATCATCACAACTCAATAAGAATTGCCTGAGTATAATCCCATCGTCATAATTCATATAAGTGAGGTTAGAACATTTACATATCACTTCATAATAAGGCAGATTGGTAAACCATTCACCATCCTTATAATATTTACATCTTAGTCAACACCTCACAAATCATAGTCAAGACATTTCAATTCAGCATCATTCCAACCTATCAATCCTAATACAAGGCATACTCTAATACAACATTATGACTTAATCACAATTAACCATAATTTGAAGTAAAGAACATGGATCATTAGACTTACAAAGTGTCCTTGATAATTCATCATAAGGGTCTTACTATCAACCCTTAATTTAACCTAATAGGGTATTAATATCATCACACAACAATAACCAATATGATAACAAGTCTAATTGCATTGCTATATCACGATTCATCACGAGTTCATAGTTTAAGATAAGATACTTAGGTCAATTCACAACATACTTCATAACCTAGATCAACTTCTCAAGAACTAGCATGATAGGACAATAATTGATCCTAATCTATTCATAATTATACAATAACATCATCTAGTAGTAATTCAATCAATAATCAAGTCAATTGAACCAACATTAAACAATTAATATCAAGATCATAACTAGGGTTAAGGGGTGAAGGTCATATTCTACAAACTAGACCAAACCATCAAGATATATCATAATTAATTAGAATACATGTTAATATATTCATAACGTCCAAATAAGTCATAAGCAAACCAATTCATAAAATCAATTTTGAGATGGATGAAACCCACTTGAAAACTCAACTTTGGAAATCAATTTAATGGAACCCTTTGAGGAAAGAGGTCTCAAAGGTGAAATAGATAACATAACTTACTAATTGATGAATATTTATGGAGAAACTTGACTCTTTTCAGTCCTTCAACCCTCCCCTAGCATGTTCTTCAATGGAGTTTCTCACTAGAGAAAGAGAATAGAGAAGGAAGAGAGTTTGGGTTTGTGAGTTATGAGAGCTTAGATTAGCTTAATGAGGTTGGGGTCTTTATATCGGGTATTAATTAACTTAATTAAGTGTCTCCTAAACCCTAACTAACTACCTAACCCCTTAATTAATTAATTGGACCTAATTTAAAAAGTACAGAGAAGTCATGCTCTCACAGACAAGACCTCGACAAACGGTTCGTTTGTGAGTCGACAACCCGTACCACCTTCTGTGCAACACATTCGTAGGTTAGTTGAGAAAACGGTACAAATGAACCATTAGCAAAAATTTCTAAGTGTTGGTTGACGGATGGCATCGACGCCCCATTGATTCACACACGCTCCATCGCTTCCCTTCATGGGTGCATACTGCCGAGGCAGTCTTTGACCCCGAAATTCAAGGGTCCTCCTCAAGGGCCCTTAGTTTGTCCTTGGGGAGTCATGTGGTGGAGAGTATCTTGTACGCTCAAGGTGTAAGTTTTATTAAAAAGTTACATTGCAGGGAGTAAGTCATTGGAGATGGGCTCTATGAAATCATGTCTTTCACAAAATTATAGTCTTTTGTATTAGTGTAGACAAGTTTAAAAGATTGTGTCTCAACTAGATTTGTTGGATTTTGAGTATCAAGAATGGATTTTTGTCTTTACCTTATGGCTGCGTTCCTTGTAATGGCAGATCTTACTTCTCGATGCTTAGGTGAAGCATGTAATTCTCCCAAGGTTTGGGTTTTATGGGCTTGTAGGCACGTTTCACATGGTGCTGGAGATGTCAAGGATATCTAGGGATCAATAAACCCTTTTGATTGATAGAAGATGTTAGATTTTGATAAGGTGAGCATTCTTATCGGTGATGTTGGGTTTCTCAAATGAATATGGCATTTTCAGTGAAACCTGATTCTAATGAAAGCAAGTTGGATCACAAAAAAGAATTGGAGAAGTTTTAGGTGCTGTGAAGTGGATTTAGGATCTTATTCAAATACTAAATTCTAAATTAGCATTGTTCGGATCACAAGCATGTCTGTGAGTTTGTCGTAGCATGAAAAACTGATATCCTCGTCTTTTCATGCCTTAAGGATATAACTCTTCTTCAAATTTAAAAGAAAAAAGTCCTTTTAGTAGTGGATATTGCGTAATGATCATTCAAGACATTTCCTCCGTTTTTCACTATTTTCAACATTTAGAGCTTTCTTTTTAAGATCCAAAATCATTTATGTTTTGCGAAGACTGATAATTTAGTTATTGGGTTGTTTATTTTTGGTTTGTGCAAGTTTTCATGTTTTGGAGATATTGAAACTTGAATGGTTTATTTCCGTTAAAATTTCATGAATACGACAATAGAATGCAATTCTAACAGTTTCATTGGCTCCAAAAGGAACATTTCAGGCTACGCGAGGATTCTGGTGTGAGTTTGTGCCGTTAGGCATTTTTACTTTGAAGCTTAAGCCAACTTTTGACTTCCTTCAATAATTTTCGTAAACAGGCTCGGATGAGAATTATCATTAGTATTGTTGGCTTCATAATGTGAAATTTGCTTATAAACAACCCTTTCTAGAGTTCCCAAGGCTTTCAATTTCGTTCTGAGCCTTTTTGTTGATTTTGACATAAAATGCAGCTTGGTTATGGGACCCAGTTTTCAATGAGACAACCTCATATGGTTGTTTTAATGGTTCCGTTGAACCTGGTTCGCCAGATTTAGTGGAGTAGAATATCTGGTTTATTTTCATTAGGTCTAGCAATAATCTTGATGGTCCATTCAAAGATTTTGGAAAATGACAAAATCTAGTATTGCTAATACAGACTTTTAGCGGCTATGTTTAACTTAGAAAGACTAGACTGCTTCTATTTAAATCCCAATTTTGCATCTTCAACCTTTATTTTCAATTCGTGATTTCTTGAGTTATAGTATTCCGATTGGGATGATTATAGTTGTGTAGGTTCAAGGTTTTTCATGTCTACGTGTTGGAGTGATCAGGGAAGTTTGGAAGTTATTATTATGAGGTAATTTCTGCCCTAAAGGGGATGCCTATTTTTATTTTGAGCTTTAATGGTGATTTTATTGCATGTTTAATTTTAGCACATTTCAGAGCTTGGATTAATCCCATTTTGGCGGCACAAGTTTCTTGAGCTGTTTTAGACCTTTTTACAGATCTATTTTGGGTCTATTTCTAACTATTGCAAATTTAGTGTCTATAGTTTGTAATGACGTTGTAATCAATAATTTAACAGCATCGCGTTGTTTAAAGACATTTCACAAGTGCATAACCATGGACAATGGATTTAGAGTATGTGTGATCAACTTTGAGGTAGGCTTCGGTCTATTTTCTTGATTAGAATTTTTAGATAATGTATAGTATATGCTTCATGTGAATATGAATAGTATATATTTTTTGAGTATTATTACCATGTTATTCATTCATCTTTTCTTTAATTCGTTGGAGCTTTAGGCCTTTAATGGGTGTTGAGATCTTTAGTGTAGGCTTTTAGCCTCTTCGGTGGTATATATTAGTATGTTTATCCTTCTTACGTTTGACACTTATTGCCTTAGGCTAGGTTTTAGAATTACATGCCTTAGACCGTGTTATATCGCCTTTGTAGTTGTGAATGGAACTCGGTAGACCTTCAGAACAAAGGAGATTATGTTCATGCTTCAGACGATCTGGCTAATTCTATATACAAATATCTAATTTTCTTCTATTATATATAAAGGCTTAAGGTTGAAGGCGCATTTAGCGCCTTTCAAAAGTTAAGAGGTTATGTTGACTTTAGAAAGGCTACTAAGGACAGGATGAAGAATGAAAAACGTCTGCTGAAGCCTAGGGATAAGATTTGCAGATGCGATCATGAATCAAACTATATCAAGACATTCAACTACCGACGGAAAAATTGGAATGTCATCTGCAAGGGTTAGGGTATTTCTTAATTATGAGCCTACTCAAATCAGACCTACACTAGTTGATTCTCTTTGGCCGGCCGGCTTGTTGCAACCTTCGAATTTCCTGCTGACATCCCAAGTCTCCAAGTGGGCCCTCTTGGAAACCCACAACCTTGGCTTTTTAGAGAATCTCACTCCTGTGTGGTAGGACTTGTAGCTCGGCAGCCCACCGTGTGGGTTTATTATCCTTCTAGTTCCGAGTGTCTTCTTCGATAGTAATAGCACCCCATAGGTGTGAGATGTACCTTGAGGGGGGAGGAGGGCACTTGGACATTAGTTTCCATTTATTCTATGGTAAATTCCTCGGTCGGTGCAAGGCCAGAAATCGGAACACATTGATTTCGCTCGTTCCCATTCTTCGCTTCAGGGCCTGTCCCTCATTGTGGTCAGTACTCCATACTGTCAGACAGTAAAGCTTACACTTCTTCACTATTTATGATGGTTCTCCAGGGCCTCTTTTCTCCTCCCTATTCTACTTACTCGTAGGGGTCGGGACCCCCAAAAAGGGGGAGGGAGTCGACTGAACATCTCAGCCTTTGGCAGGAACTTCTCAAGTGATTTCCCTACAGTTTACTAGCTCATTCACAGACTAAGACTACGAAATTGAAGAAGCACGCTCACTCTTATTCCAGAATTACCGGTTGACATTTTGTCCGGTAATGAAGTTCAAAGTTCTCAACTTGCTTTCTCTCTTATCGTGCAGTTGGCAGTCATTCTTCGCTTCGTTCGAGAATCAACTGCACATGAATAGGCACTTCCTTAGGCCTTCAATATAATTCCAGTATGGAGCTCATTCCTGATGTTTGAATTGAAGAGGGTGACCCAGCCTCGGGTTTGGAAGGAGAGAAACTATAAAAGCTCTATCTCGTAGTTGAAGGGCATCTTCGTAGTATTGCGGTTCTGAGGATGGATTGAAAAAAGATTTTAATGACTGGGGAACACAGGTGGATTAGAGAGCTAGGATAGGGGAAAATCGAAGGCCCATCGGGATTGGGCGTAGATGAGCCTTGACTAGGCCAGCATTGATGAAAAGAGAAAAACTTCCCCATCGCATCATTAACTGGTGTAGAATTCAAGATCAGTTCCCGAATTTGAGTCAAATAGACCTTCCCTCTCATCTAAGGGCGAGGAAGGAATTGTTTCAAATGTTCATTGTTCAATATCTGGGCTGCTCAAGAATTTTGACTAGTTGTTCCTCCGACCCGAAATGGATTCTAGGGGAGAAGTAGAGCCTCGCCTTGCAGTAGAAAGGTGGTCGTTATTGGGATGGGTTCAAATTGGACCATAGGGGAAGAGTAGAGCCTCATCGAATCATTTTACATTTCAATTTGAACTAAGCATTCTGTGTCTAACTCTACGTAGTCCTTACAAACATATGCATCTGATCATATATGTATATTATCTATTCCAACAAACAAATAATACAAAAGAATGAGGTTTAGATGCGTTTTTATCCTTAAAGGGAGTTTGCCGAGGGTAATAATGAGAATTAATTCGATTGAATCAGAAATATTTATTCACTTATATAAAAGAAGAATCGAAAATGGAGTGCATGGTTCATGTAGAAGTGAAAGAGTCAGCGACCTCTTAAGAAGTTCGGGCTTTCGAGATTGAATCGTAGCAAAGTCTTTTCCACGTTTATATAGACTGGTTTGAAAGGAGTAGGAAAGATCAATTTTTCACTCTTCTTCAAGGATTAAGGGATAAAAAGAGAGCGATGACATCGTACAGTGCCACTACCCTAGAAAGGGTTATGTAATTAGCTTACTTGAACGAATCCTCTCTTTGTTCTATACAAGAGAAAGCTTTGCAGATGAAGAAGGCGATGGGTAAATGTTTTTTGAGTTCATACTAGGATCCAGAGAAAGGCTTTTTTCTCTTCCAGCGAAAGGCGCATGGGTTGACTCTATTTCTTTTTAAGAGTTAGATAGTGAGAAGGAAATACTAGTGCTAAGAAATTCTGCTGACATTGAGCTTAAACTAGATGCTACCATTAAAAGAGAAGAGAGCTTCGTGACTTCCGGGGTTAGCTCTTTTCTGGTGCAGATAAATAAATGGGTATTTTATCTTTTAGTTGTTTCTCTGGGGAAAGAAGTTTCATTTACTTTTGTAGTCTCATATGTATTTAATATAAACGTTTCCCGTGAGAGGTCTGAAAAGGAAGCTTTAACGAAGTGAGAGGGTGGATGTAATTCAGTTGGTCACCTACAGGGAGAGGGAAATTCTTTTTATTGGCTTTTTGGGTCTCGGATCTCTCTTTGCCTTATCCCTTGCATGGGGAAAAAGTCATTGACAACTCTTTGAACAAGTACTCTCTTGGGCCGCATGAAGAGCATCACTTTGTGTTTATTCAAAGATCCGAGACTTCAAGTGTTGTTGGTGACATTTGTTCC
The DNA here is from genome assembly GCA_027705065.1 of Solanum peruvianum. Classification (NCBI taxonomy): domain Eukaryota; kingdom Viridiplantae; phylum Streptophyta; class Magnoliopsida; order Solanales; family Solanaceae; genus Solanum; species Solanum peruvianum. Next base: position 27,471,999 of record JAKWJD010001756.1, on the reverse strand, counting down.
CCGTCCCTACTCCTATCTCTTTTACCATTGTTAGGCTCTAAATTAGTGTGAATAAACTGTGAATCAAGTCGGGAAAAAGAAGTCCAGCTCCAGGTTTTAAAGAAGAGAAAAAAGAATTTGCTTATAGGGAAATGCTTTAGGAAAGAAAGATCCCAAGTTCGGTAAATACCTGACTACTGATGGAAGCCTTTCTCCATAAAGTACGGTACTGGAGGGGTCCTTCCCTGCAATGTATGTTGGAGGGTCAGCTTCTACTTACTTACTTCTAGAATTGAAGGTTGGCAAGGAAGACCCACTCATGTTCTATTATAAGCCATGCCACAAATACAATATACCAATGTTAGAAAATCAGATTCTTCAAAAGAAGAGTCTGTAGGGGCAGCAAAAATATTTTCCAAATAAGTCAGAATCTTGGCGTAAGCTCTTCCTTTTCTAGCTATTACTATGTCAAAGGAAGAGCTTCCACTAAGATTCTGACTTATTTGGAAACTAGATTTGCTGCCCCGGCAGACTCTTCTTTTGTAGAATCTGATTCGCTAACATTGGTATAATGAATTTGCCGCATCAGGAAGGGCTCAGAAGATCTAAGAATCCCAAAAAAAATAAATATGATTAACAATTAAGGAGAGACGGTCATCATAAAGTTTACAAGTTATTTTTTGATGCAATTGAAGGCAAAGAGGGAAGATTTCATGAGAATTGCTTCCCCTAGCGCTTGTATTGGGTTGTTTATCTTGTGTTTGTTCTTTATACTTTAGTGTCTCATCGTAGACATAGGTTGGAACTTGTTGTTCTTAGTCATATACTAGAGTAGTACGAGTGTGGTAAGGCGCCATCCCTTGAGTCGTCCCCCCCCCCTCTTTGATTGACTCAGTAGCTTTGCTTGGTACCTTCTCAGGCTTGCTATGGTTCTTTGATGTTTCATTTTTTTTTGGGCCCGAGGCTGTATTTGGAGAAAAGTTGGTCCCAGTTTAGTACTTCTCTCCTTGGTATCGTGATTTCATTGGACTTACATTTTTTTATTTCTAGTGCCTTATTTTTTCATTATCACATGTTTTTTGGTACGATCCTAGCTCATGCATTGGCTTATCATTGACATTGAGAAATAGTGTTTTTACTCTACTTTATTCTATATTAGATTTAACAAGATATGCACCACATGGATCACTAGATTTATTAATTTTAATAATTAAGAAATGTCATTGACGTACTTCTTTTATACTTGGGACATTAGAGGCTTGTGCTATGTGCTCAGATTTTATGACTAGCCAGTGCTTTGATTTCTTTCTGGTATAAATTTGGCTACTCGTGGTCCTTTATGGAGTTAATTCCTACTATCCGTAGAGCAAGGGTCTGTTCTTATCCTTTGTGGAATCGATATGTTGTAAGACCTCGATTCTCTCTCATCTATGTAAAAACAAATCAACCTAACACCTTAAAAAAATCTCTCTTTCAAGAAGATATGACAATTAGAATTGAACCAAAATTTCTTGATAGCGTAAACTACAACAATCAAAATTAAATTCCATGCATCAAACTATCTACCCATTTCAGTTGATCTCTTCAAGCATCAATCAAAGATCTAAACTAGGATTAAGTTTTAAAACTTAAGCCATGAATTAATCTCATGCTAAATAACTCAAATCCATAAGTGTGCAATAGTAAAATAGAGCAAGACACACGACCTACAAAATTAAATAAACACCCAACCCCATAATTAGACCATTAGATTTGGGGTTTTAGCACAACATCATAATAAGAAAAAAAATTATACCAACGAAGTTGTAGAAATTAATGTGTTGATGATAAACAAATAATTTTCAACACTCACTTCAATTTCAACAATCAATTATCAATTAGAAAAGTTTTGCAAAAACCCTTAAACTAAGAGAAAGGGCAAAAAGTTCAAAAACTCAATAAAAATCTGATAGATGAATTCTTCAAAAGATAAAATTCAAGATCCGTTTTGTCTATCCTTTGAGCTATTTATAGTTTCCCAAAAAAATACTGAGAAATTCCATACGCGACCTGATCAGCAACGTTAATCAAGCTCAGTTTTCCGTTCAGTGGATCACCATTTTCTCTTGAGATCACCCTTCATTTGCTTTAAGCTTTAGGCTATTTGAACCTCACTTGGTGAACTCAATCGATTTGTCCTTTCACATTCGACGACTGAGCGATTACAATCTTGCTCACCCATTGAGCCTTCAATTTAACTTAAAAGTCTATCATCTTCCGCAATGGAGCATCAAACTTGCCCAATAAGTTCAGTAAATTAACGTTTCGACTTTAGTTCGCCAACCTGCCTTAAATATGATCAAACATACATAATCACTTTGGGTAAGGTATGACTTTTTGGGCAATCCACCCTTTTAGGTGATAACCAGCTTAGAGTTTACACTATTTTCAATGTTTGTCCTTTTTTTTATTTAGATTCATGCTTGCCTTATCCTTAAGCTTTTATACCGGCAAAACACCAACATATCATAAAAATAAGAAATAAATAGGAATTGAGGACATTAATTGTTGAACGAAAAGTCTAATAATTAGTGAAAATAACACTCATCAAGGTGATGATAAACTAATGTTTTGACTGTTGACGCTTGTATTGAACTCTATTAAAAGAAATAAAGGAATACTACTTCTTTGTAAAAATCACAAAGAAAGAATTAATAATCTAGATTGCCTAACTTACTCTTTTGGCCCTTTCTGAGGGATTTAAATATTTTTCCTCCTTTGGTTATAAGACTTGCATCTCAGATATCATCTCCTTTCATAATTCTAACAAGCTCCTTTGGCAGAATTTCAATAATATAGTAGAATATATTTGTTCTTTTTAGTTCATTCTGGAAGCATTTCCTTTAGTTTTTTAAATCCTTCTGTGAGGAAAACAGTCACATCATAGGCCTTATTTATGTGTTATTTAGTAGATCTTCATAGTTCTTTTTAATTTTTTAAATCCTTTGGTATATCTTTTAGGATTGAATTGAAACGACATGTTAGAAGGCAAATATTATTTGGTATCATGGGATCATTAGAGTTAGAGTTGTAAATATGGGATAGGCTTGTCGGGATGGACTAGCCTAACTCATAATTTGATAGGGTTAGGCTACAATTTTTGGAACCCATTTGAGGAATGAGATTTTTTAGCCCGACCTCAATAAGTGTGCCGACTTTTTGGGCTTGAGAAATATAGATAGGCCAGTCTGTGGGCCAAATAAAATTAATTAAAAAATAAAAATACAAAAAGGTATTAAAATTAACAAGAGTATAAACTCAAAATCTTGTTAAGTTTGGAATATTATAATTTGAATACAAATTTTATTTATAAAAGATCTACTAAGTAAAATAAAAATTTCCAACATATTTCTAACGAATCACTTCATAGGCCATAACCTATGGAATATTGTCATAGATTTTATGTTTTATTATGAACATTAGAAATAATTAGATTAATATTTATATTTAGCTATTTATGCTTTTACTTGAAATCAAACATAATAAGTATGATAAAGATAATTTCATGCGTCATATTGGGGATAATTCTTATTCACGCGGTCTTATTCAAGCCCTTAGGTGTCACATTTATCTATGCTATCTCAATCTTTGCTTTGGATAAGATTGTAGTGACATGGCATCTTGAATCATAGCTTCTCTCATTAATTAGGAGCGGGAAGCTTTATGAATTGCACTGACAAAATAGTTTATTTGAGCATTTGGTTCATTAATCCTTCCAGGTTCTTGAATGGGTTCTTTTCGGCCCATCGTTGTTGTTGGATGCATCTGGCAACTACGAATCCCCATGAATGATTTATTTTCTCTTGCAAGGAGTTTTTTGGCAACTAGCATAGAACTGATTGTGTTTGGAAAAATATCATGTTTTATGTCTTTCACCGTTATAGTTTATTGACAAATACGTCGTCATATGGAATGCGGATAAAGGCACAAAGATGTTGTTTGGTTTTTCCAGCCTTAGGGAGATTGTTATATTAGGTTATTGTTATGACACACAAGGTAATATCCTCAGCTCAGCTAAACTTTATCAATTGGAGGAAGAAAAATAGATAAGATTATAGAGCATGAACATGCCACGTAAGAAGTGTTTTAAGTATTCATGGATGGAACTTTTATGTGATAAGAGGCGTAGAGGAGCTTAATCAAAGTAGTTTACTAGTTTCCCAATCATACTTCTCCACACAATTCAACAACTTTGATTTAGCTCCTCTAATGCCTCTTATCATATAAAACATTTCATCTAGTTGGCAAGAGAAAAGAAATCATTCACATGGATTTATAGTTGGAAAATGCATCCAACGATAGTGATGGGGTTGAAAACACCCATTCAAGAACCCGGTAGGAGAAATAGACTTAATGCTCAATCACAACATTTTGTAGCCACAATTTGTAAAGTTATCTGCTCTTAATTAATGATCTAAATATATGATTCAAGATTTCATGGCACTATAAGCTTAAATAGATAAAAGAATGACACAACATATAGACATGTCACACTTAATGGCATAAATAAGAGAGTGTGAATCAGAATTCTCCCCAGCATGACGCTGATGGCCAGCTTCTTGATCAGGGGATGCTGAAGAGTTATTCAATGATAGAGACACTTCACCGGTATTGAAAGAATTGTATTGAAATGATATACATTGCAATTTTTCATTCTTATGTCATTAGCCAATGATCATTTTCCACATTGAATTTCTATCCTATCAAAATTATAATTTACCCAAATTCCTATATATATTAATAAGTATATTGGAATGTCATTAGAATTATAGAATCGTAATAAAAATACTCAAACAACTTATTTACAATGGAAATATTGAAATAATAAGTAACTAAGATAGAGATAAGAATTGGAATGAAAAGCTTTTAGACACTAGAAGAAGAAGAGAGGAACAAACATATATCTCCAATGTGTAACTCTTTTGTGTTAACTCCGAGACTTATTTTACTAATTTATAATTGGGACTGGGTCCCAAATAGAACTTCTCAACATTTCAATCTACTCAATAATCCTAAATGGATGAGTAGATTCTCATGTTGCCAGTTTGGTTAACAACATAATTCATGTTTCTTTCTCTCTGATAATCCAAAAAAAGACTAGTATTCTAACATATCGTTTGGATTCAATCCTAAAAGAGACACTATTTTCACGACATTTATCTCATCTGGCTTCTCATTCATGTTCTTTCATGACAAGTGGATTTGAAAAAAGAAGGGAAAAACTTGTCAAAATGAACTGAAAAAAATATATTTTCCATCGTGTTTTTTGAAATTCTACCAAAGTGTCTGATAGAAATTATGAAAGCATTTGATCAGCGAGATGTATGTTTTATAACCAACGGAGGAAGATATAATTAAATGGCCTAGAAAAAAGTGCCAAAAGAATAAGTAACGAAGTTTAGATCGTTAATTCTATTTTTATAAACAAGTAGTCTTCCCTTTATTGCTCTTAATGGCGTTCAACACAAGCATAAGAATTCAAAACATAAGTTATTAGCATATCCCAATCCTTCCTTTCACGACCCTATTTATTAGGTCATGTTGAAACCTACGACACCAACCACTAGCTAACCCTAACCCTTAACTTGGAGTCATAGGCAATGGTCTACCAAGAGAAAGTCAACAAAAAGAAGCATAAAACTTGTAACCAAGCTAAGAAAGAGTAATCAACATAAATGTAATACAAAGAACCATCCCAAAACATGGAATCAATCAGTAATCAAGGATATAATGAAAATAAGAGTACAAAGCTATTAAAAATACAAAACAAAAACAATATGTCACGAAATATGTAAAATTCCAAAAAATGTACTCGTCTAGTGAAGAGTCTATTTATTTTTAAGAATGGGTATTGGGGTACATAGGCATCCCAATTCTCAATATTGTGTAATATTGGGCATATTAGAGAATATTGGCTTAAGGGTGTTAGACAATTTCTATGTATTAAGATATACTTTGCTGTTCAAATGCCCCAATTCAAGCCTGTTTAGGAATTGTACCTGCAATGAATACCCTAAGCTAATAAAATTTTTTCATTCCTTAGATTCCACAATTAGGTATTAGGCATCCAAGTGTCAAGCCTAGGTACCATAGAACATAATTATTTAAAATGATCATGTAGAGTAAGTAGTGCCCAAGGATATAGTGAGGATCCTTGGGCAACAAGAAATGAGCAGCAGCACATGTGCAACCCATGTGCAAGCACATGTGCAAGAATTTGGTTAGAGCGGTTAGGGGCAAGAGCATATGTGGGTGTCAAGCCATGTGGGGCAGGCGCACATATGGGTTTCAGTTCTCTTGGAATCTGTAGCTCTTGAAGATTTTGAAGACGTGAAGAACAATCTTGTTGAACTTGAGAATGTTCACAAAGAAGGTTTGACCAACCTAAAACTAAAGCTCACTGAAGCTCTCTCTTCTCATCATAGAGATTTTCAAAACTTCAAACGGCAGGTTGATGAGACTGTCGAGGCGGGGGTTGCTTCTCCCGTGACTGCACATGATACATGTATTGAGGTTTCCAAACCAAAAGAATTTCGTGATGAAAGGAGTACACAAGATGTTGAGAACTTTTTGTGGCAAATGGATGCCTACTTCGAACATGTTAATATGCACAGTGAGGCTGCCAAAATCCGAATGGCTGCCATTTATTGGATAGATACAGCAATGCTATGGTGGCGGAGGAAAAAAGTCGGACATGGACAGGGGGGTTTGTGTTATTGATGATTGCTAAGAATTCAACGAGGAGCTTAAGTGATAGTCATATCCACATAACATTGTCCATGAGGCTCATCGGAAGTTGAGGTGGTTAAACAAACTTCCTCTATTCGGTACTATGTGAAAGAGTTCACAAAGTTGACCCTCCAGATTCCGATTTTAACAAGTAATGACTTGATGTTCTATTTCTTGGATTGCCTCAAAAAATGGGCCAAACAAGAAGTCCAAAGGCGACAAGTCCACGACGTGGATGAAGCGATTGTAGTTCCGCTAGCTCAAGATCATGTGTCGAATTATTATTATTATGGAAATTGAGTTGCCTTGAGGCATAAGATATCATATTACCACGTTGCATGAGAAAAAAACCCTAACCTACTAGGGATGAGTTAGAATACACAACAAACTGTTCATTTGCCTTTGTAAAGTCAACATCGGAGCGGAGGTAAGATTTTTCTTCAATCCTTTAAAGCCTTTCTCACAAGCTTCCGTCCACTCAAATTTAGCTTTATTATTGGTTAGGGCTATCAAAGGAGAAGCAATAGAGGAGAACCCTTAACAAATCTCCTATAATAGTCGACTAAGCACAAAATTTTTTTAATATTTGTTGGTGATAATGTTCTACAAAAATTCTTGAAGGAGTCTGTCTTTTTTAGATCAACCTCTATACCCTTTCTTGACAATATGTGACCTAGGAACGCCAACGATTTCAACCAAAATGCAGACTTATTGAAATTTGCGAACAATTGGTGATATTTTATGGTTTTTGATTCAATTCTCAAATTCTTCATGTGATCATCCTCACTTCTAGAATGTACCAAGATATCATCGATAAACATAATAAAGAACATTTCTAGAAATTTCCAAAACACTCTATTCATAAGGTCCATGAATGTCGTCGTGGCATTAGCTTGTCCAAAAGACATCACAAGGTACTTATAGTTCCCATACATAGTTCGAAAATCCATTTTAGGAATGTCAATCTCTCTCACACTACTTTGATAGCAGCACGAACGAAGGTCGATGTTTGAAAAGTTATTTGCCTTTGAAATTGATCGAACAAGTCATCATTTCTCGGAAGAGGATACTTATTATTTATAGTGATCTTATTCAATTGGAGATAGTCAATACACATTCTTAAGTACCCATCATTATTTTTCAAAAGCAATACCAGTACACCCCTCGAAGATATGTTTGGCTGAATAAAACCCTTGTCTAGCAAATCCTTAAGTTGAGGTTTCAATTTCTTCAATTCGGTTGGAGCTATCCCACAGGGAGGGATAGATATAGGGTCAGTATCCAGCATAAGATCAATGTCAAAATCTATTTTTCATTTGGGAGGAATACAAAGAAAGTCATTAAGAAAGACTTCATAAAATTTCCTCACTAGGGGGACCGACACCAATGGAGGGACCTCGGATCAAAATCTTTTACCCTAACAATGTGATACATGCACCCCTTTGCAATCATCTTTCTATCTTTTATGTATTATAGAAATTGACCTCTAGGAATAATGTTTCGCCCTTTCCAAGATACAATGGATTCATTTGGGAATTCAAATCTAATTAACCGAGTTCTACAATCAATGGAAGAATAAAATGGATACAACCAATCCATGCCCAACATTACATCGTAATCAAGCATGACTATTTCTACCAAATCAACCACAATGACTCTATGAGATGATGAAATAGGAGAACTCCTATAGATTGCCTTATCAAACACCGAGTCACCAACTGAGGTAGAAAGCAAAAAAGTTTCATCTACACATCGGTGAGTACATAAAATTTCATATCCACTAAAGGAGTTACAAAAGACAAAGTTGCATCGGGGTTGACAATGTATAAACATTAATTGAAAATACTTTCAACATACCAGTAACAACATCTGGAGGAAACTCTTGATCAAATCGAGATTGGAGAGCATAAAAATGATTCTTCTTTGGAGCATCATCATTAGAACCACTTGCTTGTGCTTGTTTTTCTCCGTCCCTTGAGCTCTTAAGATGGCCAATCACTTTTCATATCAAGACTTTTCCAACCACTAAAGCAATTACCCGTGCCAACTAGTCACTTGTCTTCAGTCTTTGTACCACACTTATCATCAACTAATCCTACATTTTTTTATTGTTAAAGTCAAGTAGTAGTTCATATAGCCGGGAAGCCTATATTCCATGAACATATGAAACATATAGAGGTGGGTTGTCAATTTGTACGGAACAACTTGCAAGATTGGATCATTAATATTCAATATGTCTCAACCATGAACAATTAGTTGATGCACTCACCAAGTACTTGACAAGGATCAACCATATTGCAATACTTTGAAAGTTGGCTATGATGTTAACAACTATTCATGGTTAGAGATTTAGTTAGTTAGTTAGTTTTGTATAAATTAGTTAGTCTTATACTCTTACTCACTTTCATTTAATAATACAAAAGTTATTTTTCTCCTCTTTCGTTTCTATTTCTTCAACTGTTCTTCTTTCTCACTCTTCGATTGAAGCTCAAGTGAGCTCATCAATAAAGTTTCTGTCTTATTGACTGATGGAACAAGAACTTATGTTATTACTATGTTTTCCATTGCATGTTTTGGGTTCTTGGATTCTATAAAGAAAATTGGCATTTAGTTAAGTTTGAGTTTGTACTAGATATAAGTTAGCCATGCTACTATCTTTATGATATTCAACTAATATCTTCAAGTTATATTTGGTATTCTTGTTTATTGAAGATATTGGTTTTCATTTTATAGGTTACTTACACAAAACTAATTGAAACTAATACAAATAGTTGTTGTCTAGAATCTTTCACTTCAAATCTTTAGTCACTTTTGCATAATATAAGGGTGTACATCGATCGATTTGGTTCAATTTATATATTATTGGTTTTTAGTTTTTTATTATTCTTAACTAATACGGTATCTTTTTTTTGGTTTATCAATTTTTTATCTTTAGTGTTTAGAATTTCGATTTAATTAATAAGAAAATGCTCATAAAATAGATATATGATTTCTACAATAATTTTGTGCCACATAAAACAGAAACATTAGTATGTAACATAAAAAGAACAATATAAGTGCAACACAAATAAAAAAAATAGGACAATAATGTGAATTGAAGGATAAAGGCAAAAATAGTAATTAGTAAGGTACAAATATCAATATTTAATATTTATATAAAGGTAAAGGAGTAAATTAGAACAAACTTAATGGGTCATTGGATTATCTAATATTAAAAATCAAAATCAAATTGGTAAGTCGGTAATTTTTTATAAAACCATTAAAAACTCATTAACACAATAACAATAAGCCAATAACATTTTTTTGGGTACGATTTTTGCAAACTCCTAATTAATCTACTGATTACGTTCTATGTACTCTTTGTTGTGCCTCCACAATAAGAATTACATCAAACTTCTTAAGTGATTCAAAAAGATACACCAACTATATATAAAATCATACAAAATCTTGACCACAGGAAATCCACATGTTGTTATATCTAAAGGTTTCTTTGTTGAGAAATGTAGTTAGTTTTGATAGACTTCAATGTATAATATCCATTATCAACTAGTTTTGACACAATGACTTTATGGAATATTGTGGTAAAAAAGTGAAAACATAGAAAAATATTTGTGGAGAAGGCTAGTTTTTTTGTTTGAAAAGGTACGGTCTAATAGAAAGACACAGAGAATGTGGTTAGAATAATGTACAAGTGAGTAAAAGAGTTAAAAGGAGATAAAATTTGATGTCATGTATAATGATCAAAAGACAATGCCATTGGTGATTTTTTTATGAAAATCAAATGAACTTTTGAATTTAATCAACACATTTCACAAGAAAAGAATAAAGAATGTTGTTTTAAAGCGTAATTTAATTAACACATTTCCTCCATTTTCATATATTTTTTGCATTTAGAGATTTTTTCTAGAAATGTTAAGTTATTTATGACCTGCTGGGACTGACATTTTAGTTGTTAGATTGTTCTTTTTTGTTTTATGTAAGTTCCCATATTTTTGACCCTTTAAAACATGAATGGTTGACTTTGGTAAAATTTTAAGTTCGTGTCGTTAGGCCTTTTAATATTGAAGATTAAGACAAAGTTTGAATTGATTTAACATTATTCATAAGCATGCTTACACGAGAATTATTTCAATGCTTAGCTCTGGCAGATCGAGTTTGGTTAAGAACAACCTTTCATATGGATCCCAATGCTTCCAGTTTTGTTTAAAGCCTCTTTGTGGATTTTGGATTACATTGGAGCTTGAGTGTGGGACTCACTTTTCATTAAGATGACCTTGTATAGAAGCTTCAATGACCTCATTAAGTTTGGATTGTTGAATTTAGTGTGGCATCATATCTGGTTCATTAGGTCCTAAATTAATCTTAAGGGTTCGTTCAGAGATTTTAAATAAATAGCGAAGTCTGGTATTGCTGGTGCAGATGTTTAGCTACAAAAATTTAGGCTTTTAGGTCCAGATTTGACTTTTGGTGACCAAATTGCTGCTATTTAAATCTCAAAAATTTAAATTCGCCCCTCATTTTAAAAATGCAATTTCATGAGCTATAGAGCTTATATTGAGGTGATTTTAGTTGTGATAGTTCGGATTTTTACGTGGCTACATCATTGAGAAATTGGGGAATCTTGGAAGTCATCATTCTGAGGAAACTTCTACCCAAAAGGGCTGCTAAGCATGATCCTTGAGGTTTTATGGTAGTTTTATCGGATGTGTAGTTTTTGCCCATTTCCATGGTCGGATTTGAGTCCATTTCAGGGCACAAGTTCCTTGTAATATTTAGGACCGTTTGATGGAATCAATTTTATATTTCCAATGTAGGTCCCACATTCCCATTTTGCTCAAGTTTGGTTCCATTTCCATTTACTGAGAATCTAGTTTCTAAACATATGCAATGATGTTTTTGTCAATAAATTGATAGTGTGACTATATTTAGAGGCATTTCATAAATGGATTAGTCATTTGTAATGGATTTCAAGCGCGCATGATTGCCTTTGATGTAGGCTTCAATTTAATTTCTTTATTGGGCTTTTTAGATAATGTATAATATAGATTGCATGTGATTTAGGATTCTATTTGCCAGTTATTAGTTATCTTGCTTCTCATTCTATATTTTTTTCATTCCGGATCTTTGGTCCCTTATGCGTACTAGGGTTTTGGACTTATGAGTGATTAACAACGTAGAAATAGTAATTAAGCAATCTTCGAATAGTGTTTTGCATGCATTGATAAATTTTTTTGTTTAGAAAATTAGCGATTGTAAATGTTAAAACTTGCCTTGTTGCTACTTGAGGAACAATGATCTAGTTAATAAGAAAATAATTAAACATAGATTTAGTGTGATACTATCTAGTTGTCACGACCCAAAACCGAGCCGCGACTGGCACCCACACTTACCCTCCTATGTGAGCGAACCAACCAATCTAACCCTTAACATTTCAATATAATATCAACAGAAAGTAATGCGGAAGACTTAAACTCATTAATAAAACCAATTCAATAACTTCTAAAATTCAACAACTATTATTCCCCAAAATCTGGAAGTCATCATCACAAGAGCATCTATCCTCAAATTACTAAACTAAGAATATCTAAGAAAACAAAATAAATAGGAAGCTAGTCCATGCCGGAAGTTCAAGGCATCAAGACTTGAATAAGAAGATCCAGTCCAAGCTAGACGCGTTAGCTCACCCTGAATTTCCGAAGGTAGTGAAGACTGGATAGATCTACTGTTGAGTTGAAGTTGACGGAACGTTTGCTGCATTACACAAATAACAAAGAAGAAAACATAAAAGTAGGGGGTCAGTACAACCACAAGTACTGAGTAGATATCATCGGCCAACTCAAAATAGAAGATAATATATATCAAGTAATATTATAAATCAACTATAAACTCAACATGTAGCAACAACAAGTACTATAATCATTAACAAGTACCATCAAGTTCATCCATGAGGGCTCAAGCCTCAATACCATACTCATTTGGGAATTAAGTTTATTAGATTGAGTATATTTATCATCTTTCAAGATTCATTATCTTTCTTCCTCTTGTGTCGGTACGTGACACTCCGATCCTCTACCACTATGTGTCGGCACGTGACACTCCGATCCCCTAATTCTACGTGTCGGTTCGTGACACCCGATCCCCTATATGTGTCGGTACGTGACACTCCGATCCCCTATATGTGTCGGAACGTGACACTCCGATCCCCTACATGTGTCGGTACGTGACACTCCGATCCCCTATATGTGTCAGAACGTGACACTCCGATCCCCTACATGTATCGGTACGTGACACTCCGATCCCCTAATTCTACGTGTCGGTTCGTGACACCCGTCCCACTAATACTATGTGTCGGAACGTGACACTCCGATCCACTAATACTATGTGTCGGAACGTGACACTCCGATCCACTAATCTCATTCTATCCGTTCATCAAGCCTTCTCTATTTCAAGGCATCACCAATCCCATTACTTTAATTCATCAAGCCTTCTTTTATACCAAGGCATCATCATTAATATAATAGATTAAAGTTCTTTCAAGATTTGGGATTCAATGGTTTTCATCATGTTTGTTTTATCAAAATCACATAATCATATTCATGCAAGCATACAATTAAGCATATAGACAGGTTTACAATACTACCAACACATATCATGCGCTATTAAGAGTCAACTACGAATAGCATGAAAACCATAACCTACCTCCACCGAAGAATAGAAATCAAGCAAGTTAATCCTCCAAGCTGTTTCGTTCCTCTCTCTCTTGATCGATTCTCCCTCTCCTTGTTCTTTCAAATTTTCTTATTCCAACCCTCTTTCTTTTACCCTAATTAATATATAATTAAGAATGAAAGATGGTAGTAATAGCCCACTAATTAACTTAGGGTTTCCTCTTTTAACCCCCAAGTAATTAGACTTATTAATATTAACCCTCTAACTTTATAATTAAGGAAATAATAGTCTAAAGAGTCCCTTAAAACTTAACCAGAAATCCGACTCCAACTGGGATTACGCAACCTGTGACGGGCCGTCGTGCCTGCGACGGTCCGTTACGCAGGTCGTCGTAAGGGCCAGAACCCCAATTTTCCACCAAGGGTCTGTGACGGTCCGTCACACCTGTGACGGTCCGTCCTGCACCTCCCTCATGACGGTCAGAGACTCGATTTTCAGTACCCAATTTCAGAATTCCTAAGTATATTGAAACGAGACCCTGCGACGGTCCGTCGTGCCTGTGACGGTCCGTCGTGGGGTCCGTTGCCTCAGCCAATTTTCCAGAAATAAAATGTGCTGCTCAAAACGACTAAACAGGTCGTTACAATAGATACCAATTTACCCATCGTTCGTCCCCGAACGATCAAAAGAAGAAAAGCAATGGCGAAAAGGAGTACCTGAATCTGTAAACAGATGTGGGTATTTTTCTTGCATATCTGCCTCCTTCTCCCAAGTAGCCTCTTCAACCGGTCGATTCTTCCATTGAACTTTGATGGATGCAATCTCTCTCGACCTCAATTTGCGAACTTCTCTATCTAATATAGCAACCGGTTCCTCCTCATAAGTCAAATTCTCATCAAGCAAAACTGAATCCCAACGGATAATGTAGTTTCCATCTCCATGGTATCTTTTCAACATGGACACATGAAATACCGGATGCACTCCGGACAGCCCTGTGGGGCAAGGCTAATTCATAAGCCACCTCCCCTATTCGCTTTAGTACCTCAAATGGTCCAATATACCTTGGACTTAGCTTACCTCTTTTGCCAAACCGCATCACCCCTTTCATGGGTGAAACCTTCAACAAGACTTGTTCACCTTCCATGAACTCCAAGTCTCTAACCTTTCGGTCTGCATACTCCTTTTGTCTACTTTGCGCCGCTAGAAGCTTTTCTTGAATGCACTTCACCTTATCTAACGAATCCCTCAAGAGGTCAGTACCCCAAGGTCTAACCTCAAATGCGTCGAACCAACCAATGGGAGATCTACACCTCCTCCCATACAATGCTTCAAATGGAGCCATATTAATACTGGAGTGATAGCTATTATTGTATGAAAATTCTGCCAAAGGTAAGAAGCTATCCCAATGGCCACCAAACTCTATCACGCATGCACAAAGCATATCCTCCAACACTTGAATCGTTCGCTCAGACTGACCATCGGTCTGAGGGTGAAATGCAGTACTAAGGTCCAACCTAGTACCCAATTCAGCATGCAATGTTTTCCAAAACTTAGAAGTAAACTGCGTACCTCTATCTGATATGATGGATAGTGGAACCCCATGCAATTGAACGATTTCTGAGATGTAGATTTTTGCTAACTTCTCTGCATTGTAAGTCACCTTGACCGGAATGAAATTAGAAGACTTGGTTAACCTATCCACAATCACCCAAATGGAGTCATACTTATCCATTGTCTTTGGAAGACCAACCACAAAGTCCATTGCGATTCTCTCCCACTTCCATTCAGGAATGGGCATTCTCTGAAGCGTTCCTCCGGGCCTCTGGTGTTCATACTTTACTTGTTGACAGTTTGGACAATTGGCAATAAAGTCAACAATATCGCGCTTCATTCTACTCCACCAAAAGTGTTGCTTTAGGTCGCGATACATCTTGGTTGCACCCGGATGTATAGAATACCTTGAACTATGAGCCTCTGTCAGAATAGTGTGGATCAAATCATCAACTCGGGGTACACATACCCTTCCCTTGATTCTCAAAACTCCTTCCTCATCGATTGTCGCTTCTTTAGCCTCTCCTTGCGACACTTTATCTGGAATCCGGATCAACTTCTCATCATCAAACTGCTTCCCCTTAATCTTGTCAAGGAAGGAGGATCTTGCCTCCACACAAGCTAACAATCCTCCCTTCTCATTTACTTCTAACCTCATGAGGTCATTAGCCAAAATCTGCACTTCTCTAGCCAATGGGCGTCTAGAAGCTTGCAAATGAGCTAGACTCCCCATGCTTCCCGCCTTTCTACTCAAGGCATCTGCCACAACATTCGCCTTCCCCGGATGATACAAAATAGTGATGTCGTAGTCCTTCAGTAGTTCCATCCATCTCCTTTGTCTCAAGTTCAAATCTTTCAGAGTAAAGACATACTGTAGACTACGATGATCCGTATAGACTTCACACTTAACCCCATATAAATAGTGTCTCCATTGCTTCAATGCAAATACTACCGCGGCCAATTCCAAGTCATGAGTTGGATAGTTACGTTCATGCACTTTTAATTGTCTTGAAGCATAAGCAATCACATTCTTCTCTTGCATTAGCACTGCACCCAAACCCGAATAGGATGCATCACAATAAACAATGAAATTCTTCCCTTCCACTGGCAAGGTAAGGATAGGCGCGGTAGTCAACAAAGTCTTGAGTTTCTGAAAGCTTTCCTCACACTCATCCGACCATACAAATGGAACATTTTGCTTAGTCAAGTTTGTCAGTTGGGAAGCAATAGAAGAGAATCCCTTGACAAATCGGCGGTAGTAGCTAGCTAACCCAACAAAACTCCGTATTTCTGACACATTAGTGGGTCTTACCCAATTCTTCACTGTCTCAATCTTAGAATGATCCACCATCACTCCTTCCTTAGAAACCACGTGCCCCAAGAAGGACACCGCATCTAGCCAAAACTCACACTTAGAGAACTTGGCATAAAGCTTTTTCTCCCTCAACATTTCCAATACAATTCTCAAATGCTCCTCATGTTCCTTCTTACTTTTAGAGTATATCAGTATATCATCAATAAATACGATCACAAAGAGGTCCAAATATGGCTTAAAAATCCCATTCATCAAGCTCATGAAAGCAGCGGGGGCATTTGTAAGACCAAAGGACATCACTACAAATTCATAATGCCCATACCTAGTTCGGAAAGCAGTCTTTGGCACATCCGCTGCCCGTATTTTCAATTGATGATAACCGGATCTCAAGTCGATCTTCGAGAAGACACAAGCACCTTGTAGTTGATCGAATAAGTCATCAATGCGAGGAAGAGGATACTTGTTCTTAATAGTTACCTTGTTCAGTTGTCTATAGTCTATGCACATCCGAAAACTCCCATCCTTCTTCTTTACAAACAAAACCGGAGCACCCCAAGGAGATGCACTTGGTCTAATGAAACCTTTGTTCAACAACTCTTGAAGTTGGGCCTTTAACTCTCTTAACTCCGCGGGAGCCATTCTATAAGGGGGTATAGAAATGGGGCGAGTACCCGGTTCAAGATCGATACAGAAGTCAATATCCCTATCTGGTGGCATACCAGGAAGATCTGCAGGGAAAACATCCAAAAACTCACAGACTACCGAAACCGACTCAATCGAAGGTACTTGGGTAGTGTCATCCTTGAGATGTGCAAAGAAAGCTAAACACCCTTTACTAACCATTTTCTTAGCACGAAGAAAGGATATGATACGCACCGGATTGGAGATGTAGTCGCCCTCCCACACTAACGGGTCTGTCCCAGGCTTGGCTAACGTCACCGTTTTAGCATTACAATCCAAGATCGCAAGTTGCGGAGAAAGCCAAGTCATACCCAGAATTACATCAAAATCGACCATTTCTAAGATAACCAAATCTACATAAGTGTTGCTCCCCACAAAATTTACCAAACAAGACCTATATACCTTTTCCACTACCACAGACTCTCCCACCGGAGTAGAAACACAAATAGGCATGTCGAGTAATTCACAATGCAAATTTAGATCATTAGCAAATGATGAAGATACATATGAAAACGTGGAGCAAGGGTCAAATAATACAGATGCCATGCAATTACAAACCAAAAGATTACCTGTGATAACAGCATCAGACGCCTCCGCTTCAGATCTCCCAGGGAAAGCGTAACAATGGGCCCTATCACCAGTCTGGCCGTTGCCCCTACCATGTTGTGTCGTAGTAACTCCAGTTTGCCCATCACCTCTGCCGTTGTGGTGACCACCATTACCTCGACCACCACGTCCTCCAGAAAAGCGGCCTCTACCATGACCACCTCTACCTCTAGCTATTGGGGGTCTGTACCTCTGTTTTGGACAATTCCTCCTAATATTTCCAATCTCCCCACATCCATTACACTCTCTGGAGTCAGGCATAGGTCTCTCGAAGTAGTGTTGACCGTTCTGAGGTGGACCCCCAACTACAGTCTGTAGTGAAGACTGAATTGGTCGACTTGAGTAACCTCCGGAGCTCTGTCCTCTAGAGTAAGAACCATTAAACTCACCTCCCCTTCGAAACCTTTTTGATGTCGATGTCGTGGTGAAGTCATCTGGCTTCACTCCTTCCACTTCTATCACAAAATCTACCACTTCTTGGAAGGATATTGCTGTAGCCGCTACCTGTAAGGCTGAAATCCGCAATTCTGACCTCAACCCCTTCACAAAATGGCGAATCCGTTCTTATGGACTGAAACAAAGTTGGGTGGCATACCTGGATAATGCACGGAATTTGGCCTCATATGCGTTAACCGTCATCCTACCTTGCTCTAGACTCAAGAACTCATCCCTTTTTCTATCTCTCAAAGTCCTTGGGATATACTTCTCCATAAACAAGCTAGAGAATGATTCCCAAGTCATAGGTGGTGCCTCTGTTGGTTGACACTCAACATGTGACCGCCACCACATTTTGGCATTCCCTTGAAACTGGTAACTTACGAACTCAACGCCAAACCGTTCTACTATACCCATCTTTTGTAGTAGCTCATGACAATCAACCAGAAAATCGTAGGCATCCTCTGATTCTGCGCCCTTAAAGACTGGAGGTTTCAATTTCAAGAACTTACTGAAAAGTTCATGCTGATCATTTGTCATAATAGGCCCAGTAGTCAGACGTGGAAATGTGCCTATTCCCAATGAGGCATCCATACGAGGAGCCCCAGCAGCAGCATGTCGTATCTCTGAAACCGGAGGTGTTGGTGCAGAAACCACTGGAGGTGCCTGACCCTGATCGGATAACCCGCTAAGATAAGCAAGTACCTGGTTGATCATCTCTGGGGTAGGTTGGGGTGGTATTTCTTCATTCTGCCCTTGTTCATTCTCCCCTTCCTCACCCTCTCTTACTACCTCCTCAGTCGGTGGAGGAGTCACCGCCCTAGCATCAGATGGACTAGGTGCTCGTCCTCTTCCTCTAGAGGACGTCCTCCCACGACCTCTACCGCGGCCTCTTGCCACTGTTCTTCCTCGAGCCACAGCCCCAGTGGCTGGCTCTGACGCATCCTGTCTTGCCGGGGTTGCTGCTGGTGCAGTCGTTGCTCTAGTTCTAACCATCTGCAAAATAGAGTGAAGATGGTCAGATACCAATTTGTATCATCTAGATACCAATTGGACTCAAGTAGTAGCACGAAAGAAAGAATGAAAGAATGGAATTTTCCTAAAGTCTTATAGCCTCTCAAAGAAAAGTAAAGGCGTCCCCCTACCGTTCCTTAAGACTCTACTAGACTCGTTCTTGTGTGATGAGACCAATGAACCTAATGCTCTGATATCAAGTTTGTCACGACCCAAAACCGAGCCGCGACTGGCACCCACACTTACCCTCCTATGTGAGCGAACCAACCAATCTAACCCTTAACATTTCAATATAATATCAACAGAAAGTAATGCGGAAGACTTAAACTCATTAATAAAACCAATTCAATAACTTCTAAAATTCAACAACTATTATTCCCCAAAATCTGGAAGTCATCATCACAAGAGCATCTATCCTCAAATTACTAAACTAAGAATATCTAAGAAAACAAAATAAATAGGAAGCTAGTCCATGCCGGAAGTTCAAGGCATCAAGACTTGAATAAGAAGATCCAGTCCAAGCTAGACGCGTTAGCTCACCCTGAATTTCCGAAGGTAGTGAAGACTGGCTAGATCTACTGTTGAGTTGAAGTTGACGGAACGTTTGCTGCATTACACAAATAACAAAGAAGAAAACATAAAAGTAGGGGGTCAGTACAACCACAAGTACTGAGTAGATATCATCGGCCAACTCAAAATAGAAGATAATATATATCAAGTAATATTATAAATCAACTATAAACTCAACATGTAGCAACAACAAGTACTATAATCATTAACAAGTACCATCAAGTTCATCCATGAGGCTCAAGCCTCAATACCATACTCATTTGGGAATTAAGTTTATTAGATTGAGTATATTTATCATCTTTCAAGATTCATTATCTTTCTTCCTCTTGTGTCGGTACGTGACACTCCGATCCTCTACCACTATGTGTCGGCACGTGACACTCCGATCCCCTAATTCTACGTGTCGGTTCGTGACACCCGATCCCCTATATGTGTCGGTACGTGACACTCCGATCCCCTATATGTGTCGGAACGTGACACTCCGATCCCCTACATGTGTCGGTACGTGACACTCCGATCCCCTATATGTGTCGAAACGTGACACTCCGATCCCCTACATGTGTCGGTACGTGACACTCCAATCCCCTAATTCTACGTGTCGGTTCGTGACACCCGTCCCACTAATACTATGTGTCGGAACGTGACACTCCGATCCACTAATACTATGTGTCGGAACGTGACACTTTAATCCACTAATCTCATTCTATCCGTTCATCAAGCCTTCTCTATACCAAGGCATCACCAATCCCATTACTTTAATTCATCAAGCCTTCTTTTATACCAAGGCATCATCATTAATATCATAGATTAAAGTTCTGTCAAGATTTGGGATTCAATGGTTTTCATCATGTTTGTTTTATCAAAATCACATAATCATATTCATGCAAGCATACAATTAAGCATATAGACAGGTTTACAATACTACCAACACATATCATGCGCTATTAAGAGTCTACTACGAATAGCATGAAAACCATAACCTACCTCCACCGAAGAATCGAAATCAAGCAATTTAATCCTCCAAGCTGTTTCGTTCCTCTCTCTCTTGATCGATTCTCCCTCTCCTTGTTCTTTCAAATTTTCTTATTCCAACCCTCTTTCTTTTACCCTAATATATATATAATTAAGAATGAAAGATGGTAGTAATAGCCCACTAAATAACTTAGGGTTACCTCTTTTAACCCCCAAGTAATTAGACTTATTAATATTAACCCTCTAACTTTTTAATTAAGGAAAGAATAGTCCAAAGCGTCCCTTAAAATTTAACCAGAAATCCGACTCCAACTGGGATTACGCAACCTGTGACTGGCCGTCGTGCCTGCGACGGTCCGTCACGCAGGTCATCGTAAGGGCCAGAACCCCAATTTTCCACCAAGGGTCTGTGACGGTCCGTCACACCTGTGACGGTCCGTCCTGCACCTCCGTCATGACGGTCAGAGACTCGATTTTTTGTACCCAATTTCAGAATTCCTAAGTATATTGAAACGAGACCCTGCGACGGTCCGTCGTGCCTGTGACGGTCCGTCGTGGGGTCCGTTGCCTCAGCCAATTTTCCAGAAATAAAATCTGCTGCTCAAAACGACTAAACAGGTCGTTACACTAATACTCTAGTTTCTATTGGTGCGAGGGTAAAAACTAAGTCAGACATCAATGTGATGCCTAATATGACGTACAGGTAAAGGTTAGTAAATTATATACACATAATTGGAACAAGGTGCGGGTTGAAATTCCCTAGATGTCGGACCAAGGTTGTAAAGATACATAACTTATCACATTGCATGAAATACACTAGGAAAGGATTTCTATTACAAGTATTAGAAAACCCCATCGATAAGAGATTGATTCTTGTCTACGCCATCCTCTCTTCAGGTGTCTTGTTACTATTATATTGATTTCATTAAGGTAGTAGATTATACTTATTGGATTTTGAACATCGTCCCCATGCCCTAGAGGAATGAACGTGACCTCCTAAAAGTGAGCAATCTCTTACATTTTTCTACCTAGGGGGATCACTTATCCCCATTGAGTACCTTGTCTTCCCCCCCCCCTTATTGATTGGAAGGATTGTCTACTATCTATGTCATTCCTTGGCAGGTCAATATGAGAGAGGTTGTAAGTGCATTCTCTCCTTCTCCATCTTCTTGAAAGCACTCTTTGAGCATGCTAACAGAATGATTAATACTCACATCTCTCTCATCTCCACTAATTTCTCTATAGTTTACTAGAGCATTTCTAGACTAAGACTACGGCATTGAAGGTCACCTTACACTTTAGGTATCTGCTCGCGGATGACGTAACTCGTGCTGTGAATCAGTTTTACTATCATCCATCGGGTAAAGGGTGGTTCATCCAAGCGCCAACCCCGACTCCTCCACAAGATAATTCAAGTATGGAGCTCATTCC
Source organism: Solanum peruvianum (assembly GCA_027705065.1). Lineage (NCBI taxonomy): Eukaryota > Viridiplantae > Streptophyta > Magnoliopsida > Solanales > Solanaceae > Solanum > Solanum peruvianum. The sequence continues at coordinate 27,450,008 of JAKWJD010001756.1, read as the reverse complement.
TGATGTATGATTGAAGGGGGTGACCTAGCCTCGGCTTTGGAAGGACAGAAACTATAAAAGCTCTATTTCGTAGTTGTAGGGCATCTTTGTTGATATTGCTGTTCTGAGGATGGATTGAAAAGAGCTTTAAAGGACTGGGGAAGACAGGTGGATTAGAGAGCTAGGATAGGGGAAAATCGAAGGCTCATCGGGATTGGGCGTAGATGAGCCTTGACTAGGTCAATATTGATGAAAAAAGAAAAAATTCCCCCATCGCATCATTAACTGGTGTAGAATTCAAGATCAGATCCAGAATTTGAGTCAAATAGACCTTCCCTCTCATCTAAGGGTGAGGCAGGAATTGTTTCAAATGTTCATTGTTCAATATCTCGGCTGCACAAGAATTTTGACTAGTTGTTCCTCTGACCCGAAGTGGATTCTAGGGGAAGAGTAGAGCCTCACCTTGCAGTATAAAGGTTTTCGTTATTGGGATGGGTTCAAATTGGACCATAGGGGAAGAGTAGAGCCTCACCGGATCATTTTACATTTCAATTTGAACTAAGCATTCTATGTCCAACTCTACGTAGTCCTTACCAACATTTGCATCTGATCATATATGTATATTATCTATTCCAACAAACAAATAATACTAAAGAAAGAGATTTGGGTGTGTATTTGTCCTTAAAGGGAGTTTGCCGAGGGTAAGAATGAGAATCAAATCGATTGAATCAGAAATATTTATTCACTTATATAAAAAAAGAATCGAAAATGGAGTGCATGGCTCAGGTAGAAGTGAAAGAGTCAGCCTCCTTTTATGAAGTTCAGGCTTTCGAGATTGAATCGTAGCCAAAGTCTTTTCCACGTTTATAAAGACTGGTTTGAAAGGACTAGGAAAAATCAATTGTTCGCTCTTCTTCAAGGATTTATGGACAAAAAGAGAGTGATGACATCATACGCTGCTGCTACCCTAGAAAGGGTTATCTGATTAGCTTACTTGAACGAATCCTCTCTTTGTTGTGAACAAGAGAATGCTCTGCAGATGAAGAAGGCGATGGGTAAAATATTTTTTTGTGTTCATACCAGGATCTAGAGAAAGGCTTTTTTCTGTTCCCGCGAAAGGCGCATGGGTTGACTCTATTTCTTTTTAAGAGTTAGCCAGTGAGAAGGAAATACTAGTGCTTAGAAATTCTGCTGACATTGAGCTTAAACTAGCTGTTACCATTATAAGAGAAGAGAGCTTCGTGACTTCCGGGCTTAGCTCTTTTCTGGTGCAGATGAATAAATGGGTATTTTCTCTTTCAGTTGGTTCTCTAGGGAAAGAAATTTCATTTACTTTTGTAGTCTAATATGCATTTAAATTAAATGTTTCCCGTGAGAGGTCTGAAAAGGAAGCTTTAACGAAGTGAGAGGGTGGATGTAATTCATTTGGTCACCTACAGGGAGAGAAATTCGTTTTACTCGCATTTTGGATCTCAGATCTCTCTCTCCTTTATCCCTTCCATGGGGAAAAAGTCATTGCAAACTCTTTGAACAAATTCTCTCTTGGGCCGCAGGAAGAGCATCACTTTGTCTATTAAAAGATCCGAGACTTCAAGTGTTGTTGGTGTCATTTGTTCCCCATCCCTACTCCTATCTCTCTTACCATTGTTATGCTCTGAATTAGTGTGATTAATCTGTGAATCAAGTCGGGAAAAAGAAGTCCAGCTCCAGGCTTTAAAGAAGAGACGAAAGAATTTACTTATAGGTAAATGCTTTAGGAAAGAAAGATCCCAAGGTCTGTAAGTACGTGCCTACTGCTGGAAGCCTTTCTCTATAAAGGGTGATACTGGAGAAGTCCTTCCCTTTGATGTATGTTGGAGGGTCATCTTCTACTTACTTACTTGTAGAATTGAAGGTTGGCAGGGAAGACCCACTCATGTTCTATTCTAAGCCATGGCACAAATTAAATATACCAATGTTAGCAAATCAGATTCTTCAAAAGAAGAGTCTGTAGGGGTAGCAAATATATTTTCCAAATAAGTCAGAATCTTAGCGTAATCTCTTCCTTTGCTAGCTATTCATATGTCAAATGAAGAGCTTCCACTAAGATTCTGACTTATTTGGAAACTAGATTTGCTATCCCGGCAGAAACTTCTTTTGAAGAATCTGATTCGCTAACATTGGTATAATGAATTTGCCGAATGAGGAAGGGCTCAGAAGATCCATGAATCCCAAGAAAATTAAATAAGATGAAAAATTAATGAGAGACGGTCATCATACTTTAGTGGCTCATCGTAGCCATAGGTTGGAACTTGTTGTGCTTAGTCATATACTAGAGTAGTATGAGTGTGGTAAGGCGTCATCCCTTGAGTCGCCCCCCCCCCTCTTTGATTGACTAAGTAGCTTTGCTTGGTACCTCCGCAGGATTTCTATGGTTCTTTGATGTTTCATTTTTTGTTGGGCCCGAGGCTGTGTTTGGAGACAAGTTGGTCCCTGGTTAGTACTTCTCTCCTTGGTATCGTGATTTGATTAACTTACATTTTTTTATTTCTAGTGCCTTATTTTTTCACTATCACATGCTTTTTGGTACGATCCTAGCTCATGCATTGACTTATCATTGACATTGAGAAATAGTGTTTTTACTCTACTTTATTCTACATTGGATTTAACAAGAGATGTACCACATGGATCACTAGATTTATTAATTTTAATAATTAAGAAATGTCATTGACGTGCTCCTTTTCTACTTGGGACATTAGAGGCTTGTGGTATGTGCTCAGATTTTATGACTAGCCAGTGCTTTGATTTCTTTCTGGTATAATTTTGGCTACTCGTGGTCCTTTAAGGAGTTAATTCCTACTATCCGTAGAGCAAGGGTCTGTTCTTATCCTTTATGGAGTCGATATGTTATAAGACCTGGATTCACTCTCATCTATGTAAAAACGAATCAACCTAACACCTTACAAAAATGTCTCTTTCAAGAAGATATGACAATTAGAATTGAACCAAAATTTCTTGATCGGGTAAACTACAAAAATCAAAAGTAAATTCCACGCATCAAACTATCTACCCGTTTCAGTTAATCTCTTCAAGCATCAATCAAGGATCTAAATTAGGATTAACTTTTCAAACTTAAGCCATGAATTAATCTCATGCTAAATAACTCAAATCCATAAGTGTGCAATAGTAAAATAGAGCAAGAAACATGACCGACAAAATTAAATAAACACCCAACCCCATAATTAGACCCTTAGATTTGGGGTTTTAGCACAACATCATAATAAGAAAAAACTATACCAACGAAGTTGTAGAAATTAATGTGTTGATGATAAACAAATAATTTTCAAAACTCACTTCAATTTCAACAATCAATTATCAATTAGAAAAGTTTTGCAAAAACCCTTAAACTAAGAGAAAGGGCAAACAGTTCAAAAACTCAATAAAAATCTGATAGATGAATTCTTCAAAAGATAAAATTCAAGATCCATTTTCTCTATCCTTTGAGCTATTTATACTTTCCCAAAAGATTAGTGCGAAATTCCATACGCGACCTGATCTACAACGTTTATCAAGCTCACTTTTCCGTTAAGTGGATCACCATTTTCTCTTGAGATCGCCCTTCATTTGCTTTAAGCTTTAGGCTATATGAACCTCAGTTGGTGAACTCAATCAATTTGACCTTTCACATTTAATTTAGCTCCTCCAATGCCTCTTATCATATAAAACATTTAATCTAGTTGGCAAGAGAAAATAAATCATTCACATGGATTTATAGTTGGCAAATGCATCCAACGATAGTGATGGGGTTGAAAACACCCATTCAAGAACCCGGTAGGTGAAATAGACTTAATGCTCAATCACAACCTTTTGTAACCGCAATTTGTAAAGTTAATAGCTCTTAATTAATGAGTGAAATATAGGATTCAAGATATGGCACTATAAGATTACATAGATAAAAGAATGACACAACATATAGACATATCACCCTTAATGGCATGAATAAGAGAGTGTGAATCAGAATTCTCCCCAGCATGACGTTGATGGCCAGCTTCCTGATCAGGGGATGCTGAAGAGTTATTCAATGATAGAGACACTTCACCTCTATTGAAAGAATTGTATTGATATGATATACATTGAAATTTTTCATTCTTATGTCATTAGCCAATGATAATTTGCCACATTGAAATTCTATCCTATCAAAACTATAATTCACCCAAAATCCTCAATATATTAATAAGTATATTGGAATGTCATTAGAACTATAGAATCGTAATAACAATACTCAAACAACTTATCTACAATGGAAATATTGAAATAATAAGTAACTAAGATAGAAATAAGAATTGGAATGAAAAGCTTTTAGACACTAGAAGAAGAAGAGAGGAACAAACATATTTCTCCAAGCTGTAACTCTTTTGTGTTAACTCCGAGACTTATTTTACTAATTTATAATTGGGACTGGGTCCCAACTAGAACTTCTCAACATTTCAATCTACTCAATAATCTTAAATTGATGAGTAGATTCTCATGTTGCCAATTTGGTTCACAACATATTTCATGTTTCTTTCTCTCTGATAATCCAAAACAAGACTAGTATTCTAACATATCATTTGTATTCAATCCTTGAAGAAACAGTATTTTCATGACCTTTATCTAATCTGGATTCTCATTCATGTGCTTTCCTGCCAAGTGGATTTGATAAAAGAAGGGAAAAACTGGCAAAAATGAACTGAAAAAAAATATTTTCTATTGTGTGTTTTGAAATTCTACCAAAGTGTCTGATAGAAATTATGAAAGCATTTGATCAGCGAGATGTATGTTTTATAACCAAAGGAGGAAGATATAATTAAATGGCTTAGAAAAAAGTGCCAAAAGAATAAGTAACGAAGTTTAGATCATTAATTCTATTTTTACAAACAAGTAGTCTTCCCTTTATTTCTCTTAATGGCGTTCAACACAAGCATAAGAATTCAAAACATAAGTTATTAGCATATCTCCATCCTTCCTTTCACGACCCTATTTATTAGGTCATGATGAAACCTACGACACCAACCAGTAGGTAAGCCTAACCCTTATCTTGGAGACATAGGGAATGGTCTACCAAGAGAAAGTCAACAAAAAGAAGCAAAAGACTTGTAACCAAGATAAGAAAGAGTAATCAACATAAATGTAATACAAGGAACCATCCCAAAACTTGGAATCAATGAGCAATCAGGGATATAATGAAAATAAGCGTACAAAGCTATAACAAATACAAAACGAGAACAATATGTCACTAAATATGTAAAATTCCAAAAAATGTACTCATCTAGTGAAGAGTCTATTTATTTTTAAGAATGGGTATTGGGGTACATAGGCATCCCAATGCCCTATATTGCGTAATATTGGGCATAATAGAGAATTTGGCTTAAGGGTGTTAGCCAATTTCTATGTATTAAGATATACTTTACTGTTCAAATTCGCCAATTCAAGCCTGTTTAGGAATTGTAGCTACAATGAATACCCTAAACTAATAAAATTTTCATTCCTTAGATTCCACAATTAGGTATGAGGCATCCAAGTGTCAAGCCTAGGTACCATAGAACATGATTATTTAAAATGATCATGTAGAGTAAGTAGTGCCCAAGGATATAGTGAGGATCCTTGGGACAACAAGAAATGAGCATCAACACATGTGCAACCCATGTGCAAGCACATGTGCAAGAATTTGGTTAGGGCGGTTAGGGGCAGGCGCACATGTGGGTGTCAAGCCATGTGGGGCAGGCGCACATGTGGGTTTCAAGCCATGTGGGTGTCAGTTTTCTTGGAATCTGTAGCTCTTGAAGGTTTGGAAGACGTGAAGAACAATCTTGTTGAACTTGAGAAAGTTCACAAAGAAGGTTTGACCAAACTCTAACTTGAGCTCAGTGAAGCTCTCTCTTCTCATCATAGAGAGTTTGAAGACTTGAAAAGGCAGGTTGATGAGACTGTCGAGGCGGGGTTTGCTTCTCCCGTGACTGCACATGATACATGTATTGAGGTTTCCAAACCAAAAGAATTTCGTGATGAAAGGAGTACACAAGATGTTGAGAACTTTTTGTGGCAAATGGATGCCTACTTCGAACATGTTAATATGCACAGTGAGGCAGCCAAAATCCGAATGGATGCCATTTATTGGACTGATACAGCGATGCTGTGGTGGCGGAGGAAAAAGTCGGACATGGATAGGGGGGTTTGTGTTATTGATGACTGCTAGGAATCCAACGAGGGGCCTAAGTGATAGTCATATCCACATAACATTGTCCATGAGGCTCATCGTAAGTTGAGGTGGTTAAAACAAACTTCCTCTATTCGGTACTATTTGAAAGAGTTCATAAAGTTGACCCTCCAGATTCCGAGTTTAACAAGTAATGACTTGATGTTGTATTTCTTGGATTGCCTCAAAAAATGGGCCAAACAAGAAGTCCAAAGGCGACAAGTCCACGACGTGGATGAAGAGATTGTAGTTCTGCTAGCTCAAGATCATGTGTCGAATTATTATTATCATGGAAATTGAGTTGCCTTGAGGCATAAGATATCATATTACCACGTTGCATGAGAAAAAAACCCTACCCTACTAGGGATGAGTTAGAATACACAACAAACTATTCATTTCCATTTGTAAAGTCAACATCGGAGCGGAGGTAAGATTTTTCTTCAATCCTTTAAAGCCTTTCTCACAAGCTTCTGTCCACTCAAATTTAGCTTTCTTATTGGTTAGGGCTATCAAAGGAGAAGCAATAGAGGAGAATTCGTAACAAATCTCCTATAATAGTCGACTAAGCACAATTTTTTATTAATATTTGTTGGTGATAATGTTCTACAAAAATTCTTGAAGGAGTCTGTCTTTTTTGGATCAACCTCTATGCCCATTGATGACACTATGTGACCTAGGAACGCCAACGATTTCAACCAAAATGCAGACTTATTGAAATTTGCGAACACTTGGTGATATTTTAGGGTTTTTGATTCAATTCTCAAATGCTTTATATGATCATCCTCACTTCTAGAATGTACCAAGATATCATCGATAAACACAATGTAGAACATTTCTAGAAATTTCCAAAACACTCTATTCATAAGGTCCATGAATGTCGTCGTGGCATTAGCTTGTCCAAATGACATCACAAGGGACTTATAGTTCCCATACGTAGTTCGAAAATCCATTTTAAGAATGTCAATATCTCTCACACTAGTTTGATGGCAGCATGAACGAAGGTCGATGTTTGAAAATTTATTTGCCTTTGACTTTTATCGAACAAGTCATCAATTCTCGGAAGAGGATACTTATTATTTTTAGTGATCTTATTCAATTTGCGATAGTCAATACACATTCTTAAGTACCCATCTTTATTTTTCACAAACAATACCAGAACACCCCACGAAGATATGTTTGGCTGAATAAAACCCTTGTCTAGCAAATCCTTAAGTTGAGATTTCAATTCCTTCAATTCGGTTGGAGCTACCCGACAAGGAGGGATAGATATAGGGTCAGTATCCAGCATAAGATCAATGTCAAAATCTATTTGTTATTTGGGAGGAATACCAAGAAAGTCATTAAGAAAGACTTCATAAAATTTCCTCACTAGGGGGACCGACTCCAGTGGAGGGACTTTGGTTCAAAATCTTTTACCCTAACAATGTGATACATGCACCCCTTTGCAATCATCTTTCTATCTTTTATGTATTATAGAAATTGACCTCTAGGAATAATGTTTCACCCTTTCCATTATACAATGGATTCGTTTGGGAACTTGAATCTAATTACCCGAGTTCTACAATCAATGGAGGCATAACATGGATACAACCAATCCATGCCCAACATTACATCGAAATCAAGCATGACTATTTCTACCAAATCAACCACAGTGACTCTATGAGATGATGAAATAGGACAACTCCTATAGACTCTCTTATCTAACACCGAGTCACCAATTGAGGTAGAAAGAAAAAAAGGTTCATCTACACATCGATGAGTACATAAAATTTCATAGCCACTAAAGAAGTTACAAAAGAAAAAGTTGCATCGGGGCAGACAATGTATAAAAATTAATTGAAAATACTTCGAACATACCGGTGACAACATCTGAAGGTATATCTTGATCAAATCGAGATTGGAGATCATAGAAATGATTCTTTTTTGGAAAATCACTTTTCATATGATGACTTTTCCAACCACTACAGCAATTACCCGTGCTAACTAGTCACTTGTCTTCATTCTTTGTACCACACATATCATCAACTTATCCTACATTTTTGTATTGTTAAAGTCAAGTAGTAGTTCATATAGCCGGGAAGCCTATATTCCATATGAATATGAAACATATAGAGGTGGGTTGTCAATTTGTAAGGAACAACTTGCAAGATTGGATCATTAATATTCAATATGTCTCAACCATGAACAATTAGTTTATGCGCTCACCAAGTACTTGACAAGGATCAACCATATTGCAATACTTTGAAAGTTGGCCATGATGTTAACAACTATGCATGGTTAGAGATTTAGTTAGTTAGTTACTTTTGTATAAAAAAATTTGTTAGTATTGTACTTTTACTCACTTTCATTCAATAACACAAAAGTTATTTTTATCCTCTCTCGTTTCTATTTCTTCAGTTTTTCTTCTTTCTCAAGCTTCGATTGAAGGTCAAGTGAGCTCATCAATGAAGTAAATGTCTTAGTAGTTGATGGAACAAGAACTTATGTTATGACTATGTGATCCATTGAATGTTTTGGGTTCTTGGATTCTATAAAGAAAATTGGCATTTGCTTAAGTTTAAGTTTGTACTGGCTATAAGTTAGTCATGCTACTGTCTTTATGATATTCAACTAATATCTTCAAGTTATATTTGGTATTCTTGTTTATTGAAGATATTGGTTTTCATTTTATAGGTTACTTACACAAAACTCTTTGAAACTAATACAAATAGTTGTTGTCTAGAATCTTTCACTTCAAATCTTTATTCACTTTTTGCATAATATGAGGCTGAACATCGATCGGTTTGGTTCAATTTATATATCTTTGGTTTTTAGTTTTTAAATATTCTTAACTAATACGATTTTTTTTTGGTTTATCAATTTTTTATCTTTAGTGTTTAGAATTTCGATTTAACTAATAAGAAAATACTCATAAAATTGATATATGATTTCTACAATAATTTCGCGCCACATAAAACAGAAACATTAGTATGTAACATAAAAAGAACAATATAAGTGCAACACAAATTAAAAAATTAGGACAATAATCTGAATTGAAGGATAAAGGCAAATATAGCAATTTTAAGGTACAAATATCAATATTTAATATTTATATAAAGGTAAATGAGTGAATTAGAACAAACTTAATGGGTCATCGGTTTATCTAATATTAAAAATCAAAGTAAAATTGGTAACTCGTTAATTTTTTATAAAAGCATTATAAACTCATTAACACAATAACAATAAGCCAATAACATTTTTTGGGTTCAATTTTTGCAAACCCCTAATTAATCCACTGATTACGTTCTATGTCCTCTTTGTTGTGCCTCGACAATAATAATTACATCAAACTTCTTAAGTGATTCAAAAAGATACCACAACTATACATAAAATTATACAAAATCTTGACCACCGAAAATCCACATGTTATAAATGAAGGTTTCTTTGTTGAGAAATGTTGTTAGTTTTGATAGACTTCAATGTATAGTATCCATTATCAACTAGTGTTGACGCAATAAATTTTTGGAATGTTGTAGTAAAAAAGTGAAAACATAGAAAAATATTTGTGGAGAATGCTAGTTTTTTTTTTGTTTGAAAAGGTACGGTCTAAGAAAGACACGGAGAATGTTGTTAGAATAATGTACAAGTAAGTGAAAGAGTTAAAAGGAGATAAATTTTCATGTCATGTATAATGATCAAAAGACAATGCCATTGGTGATTTTTTTACGAAAATCAAATGAACTTTTGAATATAATCGACACATTTCACAAGAAAAGAATAAAGAATGTTGTTTTAAAGCGTAATTTAATTAACACATTTCCTCCATTTTCATATATTTTTGGCATTTAGAGTTTTTTTCTAGAAATTTTAAGTTATTTATGACCTGCAGGGACTGACATTTTAGTTGTCAGATTGTTCTTTTGTGTTTTATGTAAGTTCCCATATTTTTGACCCTTTAAAACATGAATGGTTGACTTTGGTAAAATTTCAAGAACATTGTCTGGATATGCAATATTAACGGTTTAATCAACTCCAAAAGGGCCATTTTAAGCTGAGAGCATGGTTGGTTCAGGGCTCGGCGCTTTTTGCGCAAGTTTGTGTCGTTAGGCATTTTAATATTGAAGCTTAACCCAAAGTTTGACTTCAGTTAACATTATTCATAACCATGCTTACATGAGAATTATTTCATCGCTTAGCTCAGGCATGTCAAGTTTGGTTAAGAACAACCTTTCATACGAATCCCAATGCTTCCAATTTTGTTTAAAGCCTCTTTGTGGATTTTGGATTACAATGGAGCTTGAGTGTGGGACTCACTTTTCATTAAGGTGACCTTGGATATAAGTTTCAATGACCTCATTAAGTTTGGATTGTCGAATTTAGTGTGGCATCATATCTGGTTCATTAGGTCCTGAATTAATCTTAAGGGTTCGTTCAGAGATTTTAAAAAAATAGTGAAGTCTGGTATTGCTGGTGCAGATGTTTAGCTACAAAAATTTAGGCTTTTAGGTCTAGATTTGACTTTTGGTGACCAAATTGCTGCTATTTAAATCTCAAAAATTTAAATTCGCCCCTTTTAAAAATGCATTTTCATGAGCTATAGAGCTATATTGAGCTGATTTTAGTTGTGCTAGTTTGGATTTTCACGTGGCTACATGATTGAGAAATTGGGGAATCTTGGAAGTCATCATTCTGAGGAAACTTCTACCCGAAAGGGGCTGCTAAGCATGATCCTTGAGGTTTTATGGTAGTTTTATTTCATGTGTAGTTTTTGCCCATTTCATGGTCGGATTTGAGTCCATTTTCAGGGCACAAGTTCCTTGTAATATATAGGGCCGTTTAATGGAATTAATTTTATATTTCCAATGTAGGTCCCACATTCCCATTTCGCTCAAGTTTGGCTTCATTTCAGTTTTCTGTGAATCTAGTGTCTAAACATATGCAATGATGTTTTGGTCAATAAATTGATAGTGTGACTATATTTAGAGGCATTTGAGATATGGATTAGTCATTTGTAATGGATTTCAAGCGAGCATGATAGCCTTTGATGTAGGCTTCAATATATTTTGTTGATTCGGCTTTTTAGATAATGTATAATGTAGATTGCATGTGATTTAGGATTCTATTTGCCAGTTATTAGTTATCTTGCTTCTCATTCTATATTTTCTTCATTCCGGATCTTTGGTCCTTTATTCATACTAGGGTTTTCGACTTATGAGTGACTAACAACGTATAAATAGTAACTAAGCAATCTTCGAATAGTGTTTTGTATGCATTGATAATTTTTTTCGTTTAAAAGTCTATTTAGCGATTGTAAATGTTAAAACTTGCCTTGTTGCTACGTTCCGGAACAAGGATGTAGTTAATAACAAAAAATTTAAACATAGATTTAATGTGATACTATCTAATAGTCTAGTGTCGATTGGTGCGAGGGTGAAAACTAAGTCATACATCAATGTGATGCCTAATATGACGTAAAGGTAAGGGTTAGTAAATTATACACACATAATCGGAACAAGGTGGGGGTGAAATTCTCTAGATGTAGGACCAAGGATGTAAAGATACATAACTTATCACTTTGGATGAAATACACTAGGAAAAGATTTATATTACTAGTATTACCACGTTATGAACTTGTGGGGAACTCGTACACCCTAGTTACTTTCTCATCTTGATAATAACCGAGGTTAACTCTTGCATACTTGATAATTACATAATCTTAGGAATTTGTTTCTCAAATCCCCCCTTTGTACTTACTTGTTTCGGAAATACTTTGACTAAGAAAATATAGTTGTGGGTTAAAGTTAAGTCTAAACCATATTCCTCGGGGGATCGACTCTGACCTACCAGTTGGGTTCTTTACTTGATAACGATTGTTCATGCTTATTTAAGGAGGTGTAATTTAAGCATATCAATAATTATACATGAAAGGTAACTTTTCAAATTACTTATTCATTTTTTAAAAAGTAATTAAGAGAATTGATGCATTGATTTGGAAAGAATACATTACACCTGCTTTTGAATCTAATCCATATAATTGAACCATATAAAGTAACCCTTAATACTCTTAAACTTTTGAGAGTAACTAAGAAAATTAATGCATTGTTTTTTAAAAGAACGAATTATGGTAATTTAATTAAATAGCTTCTCCGTTTTAGGATTTAGTATAATACAATATGATTATCTATTTAATAGTTAATTAATTAAATATTTTATAATACTATGATTGAATGTAGGGGTAAAATAGTAATCTAAATTTGAACTTTGTACTTTTCCACTTTTATAATAATATATGAATGATATTATATTATATTATATGATATGATGATGACGATATATACAGTGTTTTATCTATCACAACTTTTCAAATTCTTCCATTATGAGAATTATGAGCATAACTAAAATCAATATAAAGATACTTATATATCAAGAATATAATAATTTAATTATTTAAGGACTTAAAGACTTAAATTCTACCATTATGTAATAAAAATGTCAATATTTAATTAAATAATTAATCAAATTAATAAAAGAACAATATGGTAATTTAACTTTTCACTTTGGAGCTTCCCACTTATACATTGTTTAATCTTTCATCCTCATTTATGGTGTATATTTGAATATGTATCCTTGTTAGGTTTGATTCTTATGGGCTTAGGCTATGTTGGAGAATTTGATGCCCTGGAGAGTATTTTATTGCCCTTGTAGTTGTGATATGCTCCCTGTAGGGCTTCTATTGGGTTGTTTATCTTGTATTGGTGCTTAAGACCTTGGTGGCTCATTGTAGCCATACGTTAGCACTAGATGTGCTTAGTTATTGATAGGAGAAGTATGATTGGGGTAAGGCGTCATTCGTTGAGCTTTTCTCCCCCTTTTATTTATTCAGAATCTTTTCTGGTCACTTTGTTTGTTTTTAGTTGTAGGATAGTTATGATCTTTTGATCTTTGACTATCTTGTTGTCCCGGGGCCATGTTGAGGACTATTTGGATGACAAGTAAGTACTTTCTTACTTGATAACATGGTTTGATTAGAATTATTTTTATTTGATTGATAGTGCCTTATCAATGTTGGTGATGGCCTGCATTGCATTTGTTGTTCACCATCACGTATTTAATGGCATGATCTTGGCTCATATATTTTTATTCGTAGAGAAATAATATTTTCACTTGACTTTTATTCTAAACAGGCTTTAATGGGATTGGTACCAGTTGAATCACTAGATTTATTAAGTTTGAGACTTATGAGTCATCGTTAACGTGCTCTTTTTTCTTCTTGAGACACTACACATGTCTGGGATATGCTTAGTTCTAAACTGACTAGCTGACATGTTGACGTTCTTTAATTCGTGATTTTTGCTACTCTTGATTCTCTATAGAGTTTATCCCTACTATTTGCATATTAAAGTTCTGGTATTCTCATCTATGTAGTCGATTGATTGCAAGACCTGGATTCAGGCCCAAGCAATGTACACAAACTTCCCATTTCCACTTTGAGCCCATCTAGCCATGAGACTCACAAGATGGACTTAGGTGTTTACACTTGGTTACTAATGGTCCTACTGCATACTCTGCATTCATATACATTGCTTAACACCAATATACTTGTTTTTTATTGCACCCTTAAGTATATGGGGGCAGTTGTGCCTGTTGTTTTTAGCTTCCAAGCTTATGGGGATCTGACTAGGTTATGGTGTGATTATATTATGTTCTCTGTTGTTATTGATAGGTTAGCTGATAGGATTTTTCTTTAGAATTTTTGTTGTTAATCCTCCTGAACAGGAGTAGTTGACTTTATATCTTAGTTTGATTGTGATTAGGTTGTCGTCTTGAATTCCAGGTATGTTCTTGACTCGGTTCCTTATTGTTTTGTGTCCTATTTATGATCCTTATTGCTTGTCTGTTATGCAATCTCATGTTTAGTATATGTGCTACACTTTCCTTATTACTCTTTGCTTACACTTGTCTTATATTTGATCTTAGTCGACCATGAGTACCGTTTTTGGCACTCATACTACACTTCTACTCCTTGTAGATCGTAGTTTTGGTTCTCAGTTTTAATTTGGAGTCTTACGGAGCATATTAGAGTTCGAAAACTAGGATAAGATCCTGGCATTCAGTAGAGTCACTGGTTTATGTCTGCTTTGGTTGGACATTGAGTTGACACCTATTTTGACAGAGTTATAACCCATCTCTATATGTCTATTCGATTAATTTATTTTAAAACTTATCTCTTTAGTTATATGCTCACAATTTTGTATAAATTTTATATATACTTTAGTAATTCATAAATTATAAAATTATTATTATTAAATTTATCGATTGTTAAATTTAAAATATTTTGTTTTTCAAAGCGTAGGTGTCTTTTCAGGTGGAAAATGTATTCATTTATGTGAAAATTTATATTCTTTTATTTAAATATGTGTAGCATATCTTATTAATTAAATAGCAATATTTTTAATCTTCCTCCAAATTATTTAAATCATAACCTATTCTTTCAAATTTATTTCAATTCTAGAATTCTTTATTTAATTTGAAGTCAAATCCTACACAAGAACTTGTCAATTTTGATCTATTTTGATCCAAATTAAGTTGAGCCTTCTCAATCCTACGATGATAAAATCTTACTCTTTTTCCATTTTTATAACCCTAACAACAAGTCCTCAAATCAATACACATTTCTTCTTCCCAAAAGAAAAGCACCGCCCGCTTCTCCTTGTCTCTTCCTCTCTTACGCCGCCGCTCCACTTTCACTTTGATAAATCTCCACACTGGAACACCCTACTAATACCCATCTAAGGTGATAAACAATTGACGCTTCACTCTCTCTGTCCTCGTTCCCCTTTGATGTGTCTCTTTTTTCTACCGATGCTCCACCCCATCTCCGGCAAAGACAACTAGAAAACTTTTTCTCTTCCTTTTCCCTTTCGCTCCTCTGCCTATTTCTCCTTGATCTTTGACCATCTTCATCGGCAAAAGAAACAAACCACAGATCTCTTTTCCACTAGTAACTATGGCACCAAAAAGTTGTAGTCAAATCAATCGAAGCTTCAAGATATTATTGTGTTTAAGACAGATCCACGTGATGTATGTCCCTCTAACCTAAGTGCCACCTCTTCCCTACAATATTCTATTTTTTTGAGCATACAATTTGTTGATTCAGTTCTTTCATTACCATTTATGTTTTTAGGCTTAGTGTGCTGAAATTTAAACTCTTCAGAATTTTTATAATCGATATTCATCTATGACAATTTGGTATTTCCTTATTTTGTCTCTATTTTAATTATGTTCAAATAAATGTTAAATGTGTCGTTGTTGACGGTTCTCTTTGAAATTTGAGTTGATACAATTTTAGATGTTTTGCTTTTGTTGATTCTCATAATGCTTAAACATACGATTAGTATTTGGTTATATTAGGTAACTTTATATGTAATTGATTCTATTTTTCTCCACACATCCATTTAAGTTCGTGGAATTTTTTGATTTAGAATAATTCTGGAATTTAACTTAAACGTGGTAAGGTTGTCACTTATAAAAGAATGATTATGTGAAGATCTTGATATTTGAGTACTCTTTGGTCACTTTAATTAGCTTAATTCTTTTCTTTTAACTTTAACAACCTATCTGGAAGACTATTAATGTTATTTCTTTGTTATTAATTTTGAGCTTCAAATGTATATGATTTTGGTAAATTTCAATATGCTTTCGATTCCTTAAATTATGCTTTACTGGTTTATATTCATAAAAATGGGATTTACTTGTGCTATCGATGGTAAAATATAACATGCGTAATTGATTTATTATGGTTATAATTCTTAATATATCTATAGAAACACTAATCTAATTTTTGTCTTGGACTGATTTGTTCATCTTAATAACGATAAGCTTGTTTATTAATAGATTTTTTCCGGATTCCTCTCATTACGTCTATGATTGACTATACTATTTTTTATATCATCATGCTCTATAACTCTTCCTTCGGAAACTTTTTAACACTCTTGACATGAGAACACACTTTTACTTTATCACTTGAGCATACTCTCAAAAGCAATAGAGATTCTGAGATATTGCTCTAAGAAGTTTCTTCATTTGGACTACTTCACAAGGTTGGACTTCAAGTTTTCATATCAAGTTTTGTGTTGCTTAATAACTTTATCTACATAATTGGTTAGTAATTATTAATATAATGTTATTAATTATTTCATATAGTATAGTATTAATTTAAGTATTGTTTATGCATAAACTTATATTAACTTTGAAGGAAGTGCCCATGTTAGATTTCTTTTCCTTCTCCCTAGTATTGGATATGGTTCACCTTTAAATATCTTTTGATAGATATGTGAAGTCATTGTTTGGAAATTTTGATTATTAATTGTTATTATATTTAACTACGTGATCGATATTTGAAGTCATTGTCAAACTTTGCTTCCACGTTATTCAAGTTTTTACACTATGACTTATATATGTTTGATTATGTATGTTGCACAACTCTATAATGGTCCTTCACTAATTATTTGTGTTTTCAAGCATGTCAAATTACTAAATTAGAGGCCAATTTGAGACTTTACCTGCTAAGTATTTGTTTTAGCTATTTTACTTGATGCTTAGGGTCTAATAGGTATCTTATGATTTGTGTAAGTCTAAAATCTTCCATTTAGTTAGTCCAATATCTCTTGAAAATTATGCTGGGACACAAGATGCCTTTTAGGACGTCTAGTTTTATGATTTTCTTAGTTCATTTTACAATCTTAATAATAAAGGAACTTAAAAGGGGGTAGCGGTAGATAGGCCCTTTCGTAAATGATGTAAGTTGACTCGAGCAGAAAATTACAGGCCCTAATTTATCTTTTGATTAATAAGTCAGGCGTTGATCCAAGGAGGATAGTCGTAGGTTTAAATTTAATTTGTCTTGTCTTTTTAATTAATTATTTGTATTTATTTTGGTAAATAAGTAATTAAAATAGTGTTTCTCCTATATATTTGTATTTATTTTGTCTTCTTAATTGTCTTCTCTATTTATGAACCATACTTAGAAGAATCATAAAAGAGTTGCCACATCGTTGCAAACTTAATTTAGCAAAAAAAATGGGGAGAGATACTTCGTATTTGTATTTTATTCAAATACAACCTATACTTATTTTATTTGTAACACCTTGTACTCTTATTTTGATTAAACTTGATTACTGACTAATGGATTGTTCCTTTTATTACATTTCTGTTGATTACCCTTTCTTTGCTTAGTTATAAGTTTTGCGCTTCTTGTTATTAACTTTCCCTTGGTATCTTGTTCCCTATGACTCTAAGCTCATGGTTAGACTTACCTATTTGTTGGGTGTAGCAGGTTCCATCATGACCCAAGAAATTGGATTGTGACAAGTTGGTATCAGAGTTATAGGTTTGCTGACATTATTTGTTTGAGAGTAAATGTTTATTAGAGTCCTACTAATTTGTGAGGGGACGTCTGTATCATATCATTGGGAGGTTATTCCATCATTAACTGATTATTTTTTTTGCTTCAATTAACCTCTAAAATAGATTCTTTAGAATTTGCACTTTCTTAGATTGATAGAACAAGGTACTCACTGCATCTGGAAGGAGCATCAACATATTCCATCACAGTCTCAGTCCGTGGTCAGGTTAGAAGGCCTTAGTTGGGAATAAACATTGAATCAGAGTCATTCTTAAGCATTTAGAGAGTTTGGGGTTAGCCCAAGATCAAACATAATCATTGACTATCTCGATTCCTCAAGATTCAATATTAGGAGGTTTGGGATTTTTAAAGGTTACACCACACACATGTGTAGTTCCTAATGCAGTGAGTGCTTCTCAGGATAGAGTTAGGTTGAATATTCCCTAGTAGGGCTCGTCGAGTATTTTGAGTATATCATGTGATTTTAGAGTAGGATAGGCTTAGTCTAACATTGTTTTCTTCAGATTGAGATTTTAGTCAGGGGTTCATCGATAGGTTAGACTTTCCACTCAGGTTGACATAGGAAAATATGATATTAACGAGATTTACATTTATCTAGGTTGTTATCCATGTGACGAATATGGAGCAGGTATATATTGAGTCTTACAGAGAGACTGGTACGAGGCCTCGCAATCAATACAATAGTGATAACATTCCACTTCTAGGTGGGTATCAGCTTAGTGAGGGTCATGTCTCTTCTTGACCTATCAGGCCTACGGTGCGGCATCTCAGGTTCTAGGGGGATATAAGGTAGGTAGTGGTACTATGGACGTATTTCTCATGGTGACCATCTTAGACCTGCCATTCTCTGGTCATATTTCTCATGGTGACCATCTTAGACCTGCCATTCTTGGGCCTCACATTACTCCAATTAGGTGTTTATAGCAGGTTACACTTGGTAATGGATGATATGACTATGGTGAAGTAGTCCATTATGTAAAAGATTGTCACAAACTCCAATTTAGATGGGTAGGGGTGGTTCCTAGCTTAGCAGAGGTAGGCAGGATAGCTCATCACATCCTTAATGTCAAGCTTCTACTTAAGGGGTTTCCACAATTATGGAGAGTTTGACAACTAGTTAAAGAGTGCCCCGGGTGGAAGTTTATCTCCCAGGAATTGCCAGCATATGATATTCCTCAGGATATAGTGGATGGACTTTTTTGTATCTATGGAGATCATGTAAATCAATTTAGATTTTGTCCCAAACATTGGACAATGATGAGAGGTTTTAGCTATGTCAATTTGGTGATTGATGATACCTTTAGTTACAGGTTGTGTCTTTGGTGTTGTTGGTTCTACTTCAAGTGCTCAAGTTAAGGTCGGTCTTGATCCATTCTATGTTTTTCAAAGCCACTCAAAGGCTGAGGATCCATGTATTCCTTCTTTAGATGTAATTTTGTGGGTCTTATTCTTTTGTTACTATTTTGTGTGATTTGGGGTTTTTGATGCCTATTCGGGTTTATTTGGCTTGTTATGATATCTTAATTTGAGGATTTTGTATGTGATTTGCCTCATTTGTTGTTTTTTTAATAGTTGATTTACTAGGCCATATTTCTTAGAATAGGAGTAATAGTTGAGTAGCTCACCGCGCCTTTGCCTTGGTTGTTTTGTTGTGTTGGCGATCTTGGGATTACTGGTTGCCTGTTATCAACTTTTATAAAGTGTTTTGACTATGATTCCAATATTCGTTGATAAGTGTTTGTAACAGTTTTTCCCAGTTGAGATTTCTGTATTGCGAGGCCTAGTTGGCTTAGGAGGTGTCCTTGGTTGTATGTCGTCCTTTTTAGTAGTAACTTTGGGATTGCTAGTTGTGTGAGTGGTAGTTTAGTCTTTTGTAGTTTTGTGGTAGTCCTAGTTGGCCTTTGTGGATTCTCGAATGTGAAGTTGTGTTGCTCATTTATCTTTTTGGGTATTTCTTAATTTAGTGGTTCTTGAGTTTGGTTATGGTTAGCCAAAAATTGGAGGTATGATTCTTTGTTGTATCTAGTTGCTACTTTAATTGTTTCTTAGTGGGGTTGTAGATAGTTCTGGAGATTGGTTTTTGATTTTAAGTAAGAGTGGTAAATCTCATCAATGACTTACGATTCAAGATATAGTTGGAAATGGAAATTTATTAAGAAGGTTCATCTTTATGATGGGGTTCAAGTGATTCGTGGAATCCGTGATTTGGTTTGTCACATCTGGGGAGCACCTCATTGACGTAATTGGCGTCGTCAATCTCTTTACGGACTAAGACTAGCCTCTTAGCATACATCATAGGTTAAAAATGCGGAAAAATTTAAAACTTTTCATTACTTCTACACAGAGGTTTACATAGACCTCTACATACACATAATATATTCATATGGAGGATACATAGACCCTTCGTATAGTAAGATTATATAGTCTTCTACTTTTATTGCACATAAGTATATATAAAAGATACAACATAGTCCTGAAAGAGTGTCTCATCTCATAACCATCTAACAAGATTATAGCAATTTAGACATAGCTCATACATCAATGTAAAAGAGAAAGAACATAAGAGTCTTAAAACTAAAACAACTTCATAAGCTTGATATTGGCATCACCCTTGGAAAGTGAGGACCTACCCACTTGGATGATTGAGAAATTACAAGTCTTCTTCAAATTCATCTCAAAGATCCTTCAACGACCGGAACCTAAAATGTTGGGGAAAAGGAAGAAAATGGGGTTAGTACACCATTTGTACTAAGTATGAGATCATATGCACACATACTTTGAAATCATGCAAAGAAAAGGGACATTTCAATGAGTATGCACTATTCATTAAAAACCTTTATGCACATTCAACAAGACCATACCAACCAATAAGACATGTTAATTTAGTCATAGTAAAGTCAATATGCATATCATATGGTTGAATATATTGTCTAGTAACTCTATTATCAAGTCATAATAGTAACAAGCATGAATTGGATTACATTTCAACATAACCAAACCAAGACAATTAACTACAACCCCTATCAAGTCAAAAAGTGCAATGACTAAGCAAATCCCCATAACCTTGCCCAATCAAGTAACCCAACACGTATCATAACTAACATTCTACTTCGCATAACATTGTACTTAAAAGTACATATCATCTTACTTTGACAATGTTGACCCACACACATTTATAAGTGAAACTAAGCAACATGTAGGGTCAACAAAGTGCAAGTTCATCATATACATATCATATATCTTCATAAGCATATTCATACATAAGAAAAACCTCCTAAGGCTTCCCTCAAGGAAAACTAGTGCAAGGCATATGTAGAGTTCCACACCCCTACCTAAGCTAAGTCATACCTCTTAAGTCACCCTAGTTGGTTTGTACTTCATTACTTCATTTTAGTTTAGGGAACACTTGACTTAACCGACATAGACCACAAGATATAAGTGAAGAATCCAGTGTTGTGAAACCTTACAGCGATGGAAGGTGGTCTACCGGCCAAAGTAAAAACAAACATAAACGTAACTTTCTAGGTATATCCACTAGCTAGTCTTCCTATGGGGGCAACATAGTTCAAGAACTAAAAGATAGGTATAATTTCTCTACATACCACTTGGAAATTGGTAGGACTTCCTTTTATGGGAATCCATTGGATGAGAATCCCTTATTGGGGAGTCAACACCACATGTGGAACTATTGGGTGAATCTTCCTCTATGGGAAGTCATCACCTCCCATAGTCAAGTTCACTCAGTGCTAAGGTAAGTCCCTTTTTGAAATGTCTTTACCGTCTTAATTAACCATCATAACTTATTCTAGGTCATAGGGTCTAACCCTTGTATATTCATCATCATCACAGCTCAATAAGAATTGCCTGAGTATAATCCCATCGTCATAATTCATATAAGTGAGGTTAGAACATTTACATATCACTTCATAATAAGGCACACCATTCACCATCCTTATAACATTTACATCTTAGTCAACTCCTCACAAATCTTAGTCAAGACATTTCAATTCAGCATCATTCCAACCTATCAATCCGAATACAAGGCATACTCTAATACAATATTATGACTTAATCACAATTAACCATAATTTGAAGTAAAGAATAGGGATCATTAGACTTACCAAGTATTCTGGATAATTCATCATAAGGGTCTTATTATCAACCCTTAATTCAACCTAACAGGGTATTAATAACCAATATGATAACAAGGCTAATTGCATCGCTATATCACGATTCAGCACTAGTTCATAGTTTAAGATAATATACTTAGGTCAATTCACAACATACTTCATAACCTAGATCAACTTCTCAAGAACTAGCATAATATGACAATAATTAATCCTAATCTATTCATAATGATACAATAACATCATCTAGTAGTAATTCAATCAATAATCCAGTCAATTGAACCAACATTAAACAATTCATATCAAGATCATAACCTAGGGTTAAGGGGTGAAGGTCATATTCTACAAACTAGACCACACCATCAAGATATATCATAATTAATTATAATACAAGTTAAATATATTCATAACATCAAAATAATTCATAAGCAAATCAATTCATAAAATCAATTTGAGATTGGATGAAACCCACTTGAAAACTCAACTTTGGAAATCAATTTAATGGAACCCTTTGAGGAAAGAGGTCTCAAAGGTGAAATAGATAAAATAACTTTCTAATTGATGAATATTTATGGAGAAACTTGACTCTTTTCAGACTTTAAACCCTCCCCTATCTTTTTCTTCAATGGAGTTCCTCGTTGGAGAAAGAGAAGAGAGAAGGAAGAGAGTTTGGGTTTGTGAGTTATGAGATCTTAGATTAGTTTAATGAAGTTGGGGTCTTTATATGGGGAATTAATTAACATAATTAAGTGTTTCCTAACCCATAACTAACTACCTAACCCCTTAATTAATTATGTGGACCTAATTTAAAACGTACTGAGAAGGCATGCTCACAGACGAGACCTCGACCAACGGTTCGTGTGTGAGTCGACAACCCGTACCACCTTCTGTGCAACACATTTGTAGGTAAGTTGAGAGACTGGTACAAATGAAACATTAGCCAAAATTTCTAAGTGTTGGTTGATGGATGGCATCGACGCCCAATCGATTTACACACGCTCTGTCGCTTCCCTTCATGGGTCCATACTGCCCAGGCAGTCTTTGACCCCAAAATGCAAGGGTCCTCCTCAAGGTCCCTTAGTTGGTCCTTGGGGAGTCATACAAGGACGTTTCAACCATGAATCAATCCTAACACAAGTTAGTCACCCTTCAAACGAATTTCATAAACTTCGGAAACCTAAAAGCTAGTCAAATAGGCTAAGTCATGCTAGTACCTCCTTGAACTAGTTTCCGAATGTCATGGACAATCTTGGAAGTTTTGGTTTATAGACTTCCTAAATGAATTAAATTCATTAAAATGGACCTTTAAACGGTGTCTAAACCTTATGACACTTATGTTAGGCTCTAGAACACATCTTGGATTTTCGAAGTGTTACATAATTCTTGTTCAGGATATGGCCTTATTTCATCTTGGTTGATAGATTTTGTGGTTTGTGATGGGAGTTGGCATCCTTGGTCTACTATTGTCCAGATGACTATGTTGATACGATGTCTACCATTTTGATTTCCATTAAACTCGAGTGGTTTGATAGGATTTGTGGTGGAGAGTATCTTGTACGCTCAAGGTGTAAGTTTTATTTAAAATTTACATTGCTTGGTGTAGGTCATTGGAGATGGGCTCTATGAAATCATGTCGTTCACAAAATGATAGTCTGTTGGATTAATGTAGACAGGTTTAAAAGATTGTGTCTCAACTGGATTTGTTGGATTTTGAGTATCAAGAATGGATTTTTGTCTTTACCTTGGGGCTGCGTTCCTTGTTATGGCAGATCTTACTTCTCGATGCTTAGTTGAAGCATGTAATTCTCGCAAGGTTTGGATTGTATTGTCTTGTACGCATGTTTCAGATGGTGCTGGAGATGTCAAGGATATCTAAGAATCAATAAACACTTTTGATTGCAAGAAGATGTTAGATTTTGATAGGGTGAGTATTCTTATCGGTGATGTTGGGTTTCTCAAATGAATATGGCATTTTAAGGGAAATCTGATTCTAATGCAAGCAAGTTAGATCACAAAAAAGAATTGGAGAAGTTTTGGGTGCTGTGAAGTGGACTTTAGGATCTTATTCAAAGACTAAATTCTAAAATAGCGTTGTTCGGATCACAAGTGTGTCTGTGAGTTTGTCGTAGCATGCAAAACTGATATCCTTGTCTTTTCATGCCTTAAGGATATAACTCTTCTTCAAATTTTAAAGAAAAAAGTCCTTTTAGTAGTGGATATTGTGTAATGATCATTCAAGCCATTTCCTCCATTTTTCAATCTTTTAAACATTTAGAGCTTTCATGTTAAGATCCAAAGTCATTTATGTTTTGCAAAGACTGATAATTTAGTTGTTGGGTAATTTATTTTTGGTTTGTGCAAGTTTTCATGTTTTGGAGCCATTGAAAATTGAATGGTTTATTTCCGTTAAAATTTCATGAATACGACAATAGAATGCAATCCTAAAAGTTTCATTGGCTCCAAAAGGGACATTTTAGGCTACGCGAGGATTCTGGTGTGAGTTTGTGCCGTTATGCATTTTTACTTTGAAGCTTAAGCCAAATTTTGACTTAATTCAATAATTTTCGTAAACAGATTTAGTGGGGTAGAATATCTGGTTTATTTTTATTAGGTCTAGCAATAATCTTGATGGTCCATTCAAAGATTTTGCAAAATGATAAAATCTAGTATTGCTAATAAAGACTTTTAGCGGTTGTATTTAACTTACAATGACTAGATTGCTTCTATTTAAATCCCAATTTTTCATCTTCAACCCTCATTTTCAATTCGTGATCTCTTGAGTTATAATATTCCGATTGGGATGATTATAGTTGTGTAGGCTCAAGGTTTTTCATGTCTACGTGTTGGAGTAATTAGGGAAGTTTGGAAGTTATTATTATGAGGTAATTTCTGCCCTAAAGGGGATGCCTATTTTTATTTTGAACTTTAATGGTGATTTTATTGCATGTTCAATTTTAGCACATTTCAGAGCTTGGATTAATCCCATTTTGGGGGCAAAAGTTTCTTGAGCTGTTTCAGACCTTTTTACAGATCTATTTGTGGTCTATTTCCAACAATTGCAAATTTAGTGTCTATATTTGTGATGACATTGTAATCAGTAATTTAATAGCATCGCGGTGTTTAAAGACATTTCATAAGTGCATAACCATGAACAATGGATTTAGAGCATGTGTGATCGACTTTGAGGTAGGCTTCGGTCTATTTTGTTGATTAGAATTTTTAGATAATGTATTGTATATGCTTCATGTGAATTAAAATTGTATATATTTGTTGAGTATTAATACCATGTTATTCATTCTATCTTTTCTTTATTTCGTTGGAGCTTTGGGCCTTTTGTGGGTGTTGAGATCTTTAGTGTAGGCTTTTAGACTCTTTGGTGGTATAGATTTGCATGTTTATCCTTCTTATGTTTGACACTTATTGCCTTAGGCTAGGTTTTAGAATTACATGCCTTAGACCGTGTTATATCGCCTTTGTAGTTGTGAATGGAACTCGCTAGGCCTTCAGAACAAAGGAGATTATGTTCATGCTTTAGACGATCTGGCTACTTATATATACAAATATCTAATTTTCTTCTATTTTATATATAAAGGCTTAAGGTTGAAGGCTTATTTAGAGCCTTTCAAAAGTTAAGAGGTTATGTTGACTTTAGAAAGGCTACTAAGGACGGGATGAACAATGAAAAATGCCCGCTGAAGCCTAGGGATAAGATTTGCATATGCGATCATGAATCAAACTATAGAATAACATTCAACTACCGACGGAAAAATCGGAACATCATCTGCCAGGGTTAGGGTATTTCTTAATTATGAGCCTACTCAAATCAGACCTACACTAGTTTATTCTCTTTGGCCGGCCGGCTTGTTACAACCTTCGAATTTCCTACTGACATCCAAAGTCTCCAAGTGGGCCCTCTTTGAAACTGAAAGAGCGTCGATTTATTTTTATCGCACACCACTCTGGGCAGTCTTACAAACGTCTGTAACACTCAGCCTACTTGTAGCCACGAAAATTGACTAAGTATAGAAATACTTAAAACAGCAGCGTCAAACAACCAAAAGAGTTTACAGGAACCAGTCCCAACCTTTATTAACCTTTAAATAATACAAAGGAAGGCTTCACGAATTAGTCTAAGGCTATAAAAACACTCTGTCTTTGCCTTAGACGAATTTCCACCTTTAAATCAAAATTCTGCACAATGGTAGTTACATGCGGCGGTTACAAATGACACCTGTCCGACACTTGTCATCACAGGGTTCAAAACTAACTTTCCAACACCTATATTTCCAACAGATAGAATCTAATTCAAATTACATTCTTATCTACACGAAATACTAAATTCTAACACTTAGAATATTTCAGGCTTTATTCCAACACTTAGAATATTTCAGCCATCTTCCAACACTAAGAATATTTTAGCTATCTTCCAACACTTTGTTTTATTTCAGCAATTTTGGGTGAACTGCCTTTGTTCCTTACATTGCCAAGTCTTCACAGCCTTGCCTCATCAAGTCAACATGCTGCCTTGCCAATGCCCTTAGCCCGCACGTAAGCCATGCACGTTCAAGCTGCCTTGCCAACACCCAAGCACCTTGAACTTGTGTTGCACTGTTTTGCCATCATCCATGACAAGACCAATGCCCAAGCCCTTGACATGCCTGCACGTAGTTAGATCAAGTAGTTTGCGGGTCTAACATACCACCCGCACCACTTGAACTTGATGTCCTCATCGAGACAGTTTTGAGATAGTCCTCGATTTGAGCATCAAACTGCCAGCTTTCTCCCAAACAGCATCTGTTGTACTCTTTCCTTTCCAGTGAACCAAGAATTCAGTCTTAGTATTATTCTTACTTGTGCCCAAAACCCGGTGATCAAGGATCTTCTCAAATTCAACATCATATTGTGTAGGTACTGATGGAGGAGCCCTCTTTGACCTGTTTCTGTCCGGATCATCCGCATCTGCAAAGTAAGGTTTCAAGAAACTCACATGGAAAGTGGGATGGATTTTCAACCTTTCTGGCAGCTTCAACCTATAAGCAACTTCGCCCACTCGTTTCACCACTTAAAATGGACCATCATACTTAGGAATCAAACCCCGATGTCTGGTCTTACTTACAATCTGTTTCCAGATTTGTGGGGTAAGTTTCAGCAACACCTTGTCACCCACATTGAACTCAACTGAGCGAGGATGTTGATCAGCATACTTCTTCATGCGCCGCTTAGCCTTGCGCAAGCTATCCTGTGCCTCAGTTAACATTTCAAGTCTGTCCCTTGCAACCCTGTATGCTGCTGGACACTTTCCCTGATTTTTATATTTGGCAACATCCAATGGCGTCATAGGCTGTCTGCCTAAGACGATTTCAAAAGGGCTCATTTCTGTTGCAGACGACTTGTGCAGATTATAGCAAAACTACGCAGTGTCTAACAATGCTACCTAATTCCGTTGACTTGCTTTCACATAGTGCCTCAAGTACTCTTCCAACAAGTGATTAATTCTTTCCGTCAGTCCATCTGTTTGTGGGTGATTTGCAGTAGAAAATTTTAATTAAGTTCCCATCATATTGAACAATGCTGTCAAAAATCTACCAGTGAACCTTGTGTCTCTATCACTCACAATGTCAGCCGGAACACCAAAATACTTAACCACATGTTTGTAGAACAACTCAGCAGCAACTTCAGATGAGCACAATTCAGGAGCAGCAATAAAAACAGAATATTTTGAAAACCTGTCAACTACCACCATGATAGATGCTTTGCCATCTACTCTAGGGAATCCAGAAATGAAATCCATGCTTACTGATAGCCATGGTCTTTCAGGAATAGGAAAAGGTTGCAGCAAACATGCTTCCTTCTTACGTTCAGTCTTGTCCACTTGACAAACATGACAAGTCTTGACGTACGCCTCTATATCGTCTTCCATTTTCGGCCAAAAATAAACACGAGACAGTAAGGCTAACATCCTTTCAACACCGGGATGTCCAGCCCAAGCAGAGTCATGCGCCTCTTTCATTAAGTCTTTGCGCAACCCGCCCTTATTTGGTACAACTATTCTCCCCCCTTTAAAATAGAGCAGATTTTCCTCGATCCAATACCGTCTCATTGTGCGATCCTGCACTTGACCCATCCATTTAACATACAATTAATCATTTGCAGCACACAGCCTGATTCTATCATAGAAATCAGTTTCCAGTTTTGAAATTGAATATACTGCAACAAACACTACTTTTCTACTCAGCGCATCAGTAACCTGGTTGTGTTTTCCTGGTTTATGTTCCCACATGAAATCATATTTTGCCAGGAATTCTTGCCACCGTGCTTGTTTAGGACTCAACTTTTTCTGTGTCTTGAAAAATGTATTTGCTACATTATCAGTTCTCACTACAAATCGAGTGCCCAAGAGATAAACTCTCCAAACCTGCAAACAGTGTACCACCGCAACCATTTCTTTTTCATGTGTTGGGTATCTTTGTTCAGCATCATTCAATTTTCTACTTTCAAAGGCCACTGGATGACCTTCCTGCACTAATACGCCACCAATTGCTTTGTCTGACGCATCAGTGTGCACTTCAAATGGTAACTCAAAATCAGGAAATTTGAGTATAGGTTCAGATGCGATAGCATTCTTCAATGTCTGAAATGCTTCGTCACACCGTTCAGACCAAACCCACTTTGTATCCTTCTTCAACAAATCTGTCAAAGTCGCTGCCTTCTTTGAGTAACCAGCAATAAACTTTCTGCAATAGTTAGCCAAGCCAAGAAACGACCTCAAATCCTTCACATGACGAGGTGCCTGCCAATCAACTATGGCTTGCACTTTCTTAGGATCCATTCGAACTTGGTTTTTACTAACAAGATGCCCCAAGAACTTTATCTCTTGTTGAGGAAATTCACACTTTTCTATCTTGACATAAAGCGTGTATTTCCTCAATTGAGACAAAACCAAACTTAGGTGATTAACATGTTCTTCCAATGTTCGACTATAAATGACTATATCATCTAAATAAACAACAACAAAGTCATCAAGATAGTCAAACAGTACATTGTTTGTTAAGTTGCAAAACGTTGCCGGGGCATTAGTCAGCCCAAACGGCATTACAAGGAATTCATAGGAACCATATCTAGTTACACATGTTGTTTTTGGTTCATCACTCTCTGCTACCCTAACCTGCCAATAGTCTTCCCTCAGATCAAGTTTTGTGAACCAGCATGCCTTGCTTAACCTATCCATCAAATCTTGCACCAACGGAACCGGATACTTGTTCTTTATAGTTGCCTTGTTCAGCGCCCGGTAGTCTACACACATTCGCATTGTTCCATCCTGTTTCTTTTGAAATAGAACAGGAGCACCGTATGGAGCCTTAGACGGCTGAATCAATCCAGCATCTAGCAATTCATTCAATTGTTTGCGTAATTCAACCAATTCCTTAGGAGCCATAAGATAAGGAGCCTGTGCAGAAGCAACCGTACCAGGCAACAACTCAATCTTATGATCGATATCTCTCCTTGGTGGTAATTTCTTTGGTAATTAAGGCGGCATAACATCAGCATACTATTTAAGAAATTCACCAACACAATCAGGCACTTCGATCTTCACATCAGGTTTTACTTCGACCAAGGCAGCAAGTATAGTGTCTTCACCCTTCTTCAGCCCTTTGTCGATTGACATAGCAGACAACAACATTCCCTTGTCTTTCTTCTTTGCAACTTTATTAATGTTCCCAAACGGATGAACACCTTTGAGAAAGCGAAAGCCAGCATTGCTTCCATTCATGACCATCACTCCATCTAAGTGAGGAAACGGAATGAGCTGGAATTTCCTTAGGAAATCAATCCCAAGTATGATTTCAAAGTCACCAAGCGACATCACCATCAAGTTATGTTTTCCCACCCAACTTCCAGTCAACATAGACACACCATAAGCCTTGCCCACAATGTCTTGTGCCTTAGCAATGATTTTTTTGACGTAGGAAGGGCTTTTAGACAACTTCAGCCCCAATTTTGTAGCAATCTTCACATCTACAAACGTATGTGTGGCCCCTGTATCAACCATTGCCATCACACGTTGTTCTTTCACTTTCATTTCTATATGAATTAAGGAAGCATGAGGATTCGAAGTACTAGAGATTTCTCCAACATTATTGATCCCCATAATGTGATTGAAGGACAATCCCAATGGATTTGCCATTGCAGCCACGATTTCTTCATCCTCTTCCCTTTGATTCATATTACCAGCAAGCAAAGCATTCACTTTTTCCCGGTTTGGACAAGATTTGGCCAAATGAGGACCACCACAAGTCCAACAGCTCTTCGAATTTCCATCTTTGTTCTTTGGCCTGTCTTTCCCATCCTTCATTTTTGCCTTTCCTTTATCATTTGTATTGTCTTTACGACTATCCTTTCTTCATTCCCCTTTCTTCTAATTCTTTTTCTTAGTTTATGAAGTGGAGGGGACCTCTGTCGAAGGACGAGTCATCCGGAAATCCACTAATGAATTGGCGGCAGCAATTGCCCCGGGCAGATCTTTAACATTCTGCCTTCGTAGTTCGTTCTGAGCCCAGCCTTGCATGCCCGAAATGAAGTTGTGAAGTTTATCCTCATCAGACATATTTTGTATGTCTAACATCACAGAGGTAAATTCTTTTATGTATTCCCTCACTGAACCCGTCTGCCTTAGCCTTTTCAATTTATCCCTTGCAAGCCAGGATGCATTGCTAGGAAGAAATTGATCACGCATTTCTTTGATTAGCTTATCCTATGTATCAATTCTAGGAGGACCAGCACTTACATCGTCTGCATTACGACTCCTCCACCAAAGTTTCGCATCACCCAACAATTACATTGTGGTAATATTCAACTTATCAGCGTCCGACACTCTTGCAGCAGTAAAATACTGTTACATGTCCCAAATGAAATTTTCCAGTTCTTTAGCACTCCTTGCGCCACTAAAGGCCTTAGGTTCTGGAATCTTTACCTTAGACGATTCAACACGAGTTGAACTTACCGTAGCCACAGCCCTACACAACACAACGAGCTCTGCGCGAAAGTTCTCATTTTCCTTCTGCAGTCCCTCCAGTTTTTGCGTAGTTGTGGTACGAAATTCCAAGATTTCAGTGATATGGTTATCAACATTCTGTCGATATCCACATATTTCTCCCTGAACTTTCTCAGCGTCAACTCTCAACTCAATGATTTGTGTGAATAAATCCACAAACGTAGGGTCTCCCAAAATATCTTCAGTAAACCCGACGAAGGATTCAATTTTTCGTGCCAACTCCCATAGTTCTGCATTTTTCACCATTGTTTAACCGCGCTCTGATACCAATTGAAAGAGCGTCAATTTATTTTTATCGCACACCACTCTAGGCAGTCTTACAAACGTCTGTAACACTCAGCCTACTTGCACCCACGAAAATTGACTAATTATAGAAATACTTAAAACAGCAGCGTCAAACAACCAACAGATTTTACACGAACCAGTCCCAACCTTTATTAACCTTTAAGTAATACAAAGGAAGGATTCACGAATTAGTCTAAGGATAGAAAAACACTTTGTCTTTGCCTTAGACGAATTTCCACCTTTAAATCAAAATTCTACACAATGGCAGTTACATGCGGCGGTTACAAATGACACCTGTCCGACACTTGTCATCACAGGGTTCAAAACTAACTTTCCAACAGCTATATTTCCAACAAATAGAATCTAATTCAAATTACATTCTTATCTACACGAAATACTAATATTCTAACACCTACAATATTTCAGGCTTCATTCCAACACTTAGAATATGTCAGCCAGCTTCCAACACTTTGAATATTTTAGCTGTCTTCCAACACTTTGTTTTATTTCAGCAATTTCGGGTGAACTGCCTTTGTTCCTGACATTGCCAAGTCTTCACAGCCTTGCCTCATCAAGTCAACATTCTGCCTTGCCAATGCCCTTCGCCCGCATGTAAGCCATGCAAGTTCAAGCTGCCTTGCCAACACCCAAGCACCTTGAACTTGTGTTGCACTGTTTTGCCATCATCCATGCCAAGACCAATGCCCAAGTCCTTGACATGTCTGCACGTAGTTAGTTCAAGTAGTTTGCGGGTCTAACAGAAACCCACAACCTTGGCTTTTTAGAGAATCTCACTCCTGTTTCGTAGGACTTGTAGCTCGGCAGCCCACCGGGTGGGTTTATTTATCCTTCTAGTTCCGAGTGTCTTCTTCGATAGTAATAGCGGCCCATAGGTGTGAGATG
Source organism: Solanum peruvianum (assembly GCA_027705065.1). Classification (NCBI taxonomy): domain Eukaryota; kingdom Viridiplantae; phylum Streptophyta; class Magnoliopsida; order Solanales; family Solanaceae; genus Solanum; species Solanum peruvianum. The sequence goes on along the minus strand of JAKWJD010001756.1, from coordinate 27,418,044 downwards.
TACCTTGAGGGGGGAAGAGGGCACTTGGACATCAGTTTCCATTTATTCTATGGTCAATTCCTTGGTCAGTGTAAGGCCAGTAATCGGAACACATTGATTTCGCTCATTCCCATTCTTCGTTTCAGGGCCTGTCCCTCATTGTGGTCAGTACTCCATACTGTCGAACAGTGAAGCTTACACTTCTTCACTAATTTTGACGGTTCACCAGGGCCTCTTTCCTCCTCCCTTTTCTACTTACTCGTAGGGTTCGGGACCCCCAAAAAGGGGAATGGAGTCGACTGAACATCTCAGCCTTTGGCAGGAACTTCTCTAGAGATTTCCCTACAATTTACTAGCTCATTCTTAGACTAAGACTACGACATTGAAGAAGAACACTCACTCTTTTTCCAGGAATTACAGGTTGACATTTTGTGCGGTAATGAAGTTCAAACTTCTCGACTTGCTTTCTCTCTTATCTTGCAGTTGGCACTCATTCTTCGCTTCGTTCGAGAATCAACTACACATGAATAGGCTCTTCCTTAGGGCTTCAAGGATGGAGATGACTTGGTGAAGGGAATCTATGAAAGATAGGAACCACGTTACGACTAACACGGAACTAACTTGTTGGGACACTTTTCTACCTGACTAATTATCGCCAAGACATTGCTTACACTTACAATATTGAAGAAAGTGATCACCCGATTTTTATAAGGACAAGCCGAGACCATCTCACTTCGAAACTACTTTTTAGATTTTGTGATGGATCAAAACCCCATCGAGAAGAGATTGATTCTTGTCTACGCCCACCTCTCTTCAGCTGTCTTGTTACTATTATATTGATTTCATTAAGGTAGTAGATTATACTTATTCGATTTTGAACATCGTCCCCGTGCCCAAGAGGGATGAACGTGACCTTCCAAAAGTGAGCAATCTCTTACTTTTTCTACCTAGGGGGATCACTTATCCCCATTGAGTACCTTGTCTTCCCCCCCCCCTTCTTGATTGGAAGGATTGTCTACTATCTATGTCATTCGTTGGCAGGTAAATATGAGAGAGGTTGTAAGTGCATTCTCTCCTTCTCTATCTTCTTGAAAGCACTCTTTGAGCATGCTAAAAAAATGATTGATACTCACATCTCTCTAATCTCCACTGAGTTCTCTATAGTTTACTAGCGCATTTCTAGACTAAGACTACGGCATTGAAGGTCCTCTTACACTTTAGGTATCTGCTCGCGGATGACGTAACTCCTGTTGTAAATCAGTTTTACTCTCATCCATCGGGTGAAGGGTGGTTCATCCAAGCGCCAACCCCGAATCCTCCACCAGATAATTCCAGCATGGAGCTCATTCCTGATGTTTGAATTGAAGAGGGTGACCTAGCCTCGTGTTTGGAAGGAGAGAAACTATAAAAGCTCTATCTCCTAGTTGAAGGGCATCTTTGTAGATATTGCGGTTCTGAGGATAGATTGAAAAGAGATTTTAAGGAATGGGGAAGACAGGTGGATTAGAGAGCTATAATAGGGGGAAATCGAAGGCCCATCGGGATTGGGCGTAGATGAGCCTTGTCTAGGTCAGCATTTATGAAAAAAGAAAAACTTCCCCCATTGCATCATTAACTGGTGTAGAATTCAAGATCAGTTCCAGAATTTGAGTCAAATAGACCTTCCCTCTTATCTAAGGGTGAGGCAGGAATTGTTTCAAATGTTCATTGTTCAATATCTCAGCTGCTCAAGAATTTTTACTAGTTGTTCCTCCGACCCGAAGTGGATTCTAGGGGAAGAGTAGAGCCTCACCTTGCAGTATAAAGATGTTCGTTATTGGGATGGGTTAAAATTGGACAATAGGGGAAGAGTAGAGCCTCACCGGATCATTTTACATTTCAATTTGAACTAAGCATTCAATGTCAAACTCTACGTAGTCCTTACCAATATTTGCATCTGATCATATATGTATATTATCTATTCTAACTAACAAATAATACAAAAGAACGAGGTTTGGGTGCGTTTCTGTCCTTAAAGGAGTTTGCTGAGGGTAAGAATTAGAATCAAATCGATTGAATCAGAAAGATTTATTCACTTATATAAAAAAAAAATCGGAAATGGAGTGCATGGCTCATGTAGAAGTGAAAGAGTCAGCCTCCTTTTATGAAGTTCGGGCTTTCGAGATTGATTCGTAGCCAAAGTCTTTTCCACGTTTATAATGACTGGTTTGATAGGACGAGGAAAGATCAATTGTTCGCTCTTCTTCAAGGATTCAGGGAGAAAAATAGAGTGATGACATCGTACGGTGCTACTACCCTAGAAAGGGTTATCTGATTAGCTTACTTGAACGAATCCTCTCTCTTTGTTGTGAACAAGAGAAAGCTCTGCAGATGAACAAGGCGATGGGTAAATATTTTTTTGAGTTCATACCAGGATCCAGAGAAAGGCTTTTTTCTCTTCCCGCAAAAGGCGCATGGGTTGACTCTATTACTTTTTAAGAGTTAGCCAGTGAGAAGGAAATACTAGTGCTTAGAAATTCTGCTTACATTGAGCTTAAACTAGCTGCTACAATTATAAGAGAAGTGAGATTCGTGACTTCCGGGCTTAGCTCTTTTCTGGTGCAGATTAATAAATGGGTATTTTCTCTTTCAGTTGGTTCTCTAGGGAAAGAAGTTTGATTTACTTTTGTAGTCATATATGTATTTAAATTAAATGTTTCCCATGAGAGGTCTGAAAAGGAAACTTTAACGAAGTGAGAGGGTGGATGTAATTCAGTTGGTCACCTACAGGGAGAGGGGAAATTCTTTTTATTGGCTTTTTGGATCTCGGATCTCTCTTTCCCTTATCCCTTGCATGGGGAAAAAGTCATTGCCAACTCTTTGAACAAGAAATCTCTTGGGCCGCAGGAAGAGCATCACTTTGTGTCTATTCAAAGATCTGAGACTTCAAGTGTTGTTGGTGACATTTGTTCCCTGTCCCTACTCCTATTTCTCTTACCATTGTTAGGCTCTGAATTAGTGTGATTAAACTGTGAATCTAGTCGGGAAAAAGAAGTCCAGCTCCAGGCTTTAAAGAAGACAAGAAAGAATTTACTTATAGGTAAATGCTTTAAGAAAGAAAGATCCCAAGTTCTGTAAATACGTGCCTACTGATGGAAGCCTTTCTCCATAAAGTGAGCTACTGGAGGGGTCCTTCCCTTCGATGTATGTTGGAGGGTCAACTTCTACTTACTTACTTCTAAAATTGAAGGTTGGCAAGGAAGACCCACTCTTGTTCTATTCTAATCCATGCCACAAATACAATATACCAATGTTAGCAAATCAAATTCCTCAAAAGAAGAGTCTGTAGGGGTAGCAAATATATTTTCCAAATAAGTCAGAATCTTAGCGTAAGCTCTTCCTTTGCTAGCTATTCCCATGTCAAAGGAAGAGCTTCAACTAAGATTCTGACTTATTTGGAAACTAGATTTGCTATCCCGGTAGACAGTTCTTTTGAAGAATCTGATTCGCTAACATTGGTATAATGAATTTGCCGCATGAGGAAGGGCTCAGAAGATCCAAAAATCCCAAGAAAAATAAATAAGATGAACAATTAATGAGAGACGGTCATCATAAAGTTTACAAGTTATTTTTTTTATGAAATAAAAGGCAAAGAGGGAAGATTTCATGAGAATTGCTTCCCCTAGGGCTTGTATTGGGTTGTTTATCTTGTGTTGGTTCTTTATACTTTAGTGGCTCATCGTAGCCATAGGTTGGAACTTGTTGTGCTTAGTCATATACTAGAGTAGTACGAGTGTGGTAAGGCGTCATCCCTTGAGTCGCCCCCCCCCCCCTTTGATTGACTCAGTAGCTTTGCTTGGTACCTTCGCAGGCTTGCTATGGTTCTTTGATGTTTCATTTTTTTGTTGGGCCCGAGGCTGTGTTTGGAGACAAGTTGGTCCCAGGTTAGTACATGTCTCCTTGGTATCATGATTTGATGGACTTACATTTTTTTATTTCTAGTGCCTTATTTATTCATTATAACATGCTTTTTGGTACGATCCGAGCTCATGCATTGGCTCATCATTGACATTGAGAAATAGTGTTTTTACTCTACTTCATTCTACATTGGATTTAACACGAGATAAACCACATAGATCACTAGATTTATTAATTTTAATAATTAAGAAATGTCATTGACGTGCTCCTTTTCTAATTCGGACATTACAGGCTTGTTGTATGTGCTCAGATTTTATGACTAGCCAGTGCTTTGATTTCTTTCTAGTATAATTTTGGCTATCCTTTATGGAGTTAATTCCTACTATCCGTAGAGCAAGGGTCTGTTCTTATCCTTTATGGAGTCGATATGTTGTAAGACCCGGATTCTCTCTCATCTATGTAAAAACAAATCAACCTAACACCTTACAAAAATCTCTCTTTCAAGAAGATATGACAATTAGAATTGAACCAAAAATTCTTGATCGGGTAAGCTACAACAATCAAAAGTAAATTCCATGCATCAAACTATCTACCCGTTTCAGTTAATCTCTTCAAGCATCAATCAAAAATCTAAACTAGGATTAAGTTTTCAAAGCTAAGCCATGAATTAATCTCATGCTAAATAACTCAAATCCATAAGTGTGCAATAGTAAAATAGAGCAAGACACATGACCTACAGAATTAAATAAACACCCAACCCCAATTAGACCCTTAGATTTGGAGTTTTAGCACAACATCATAATAAGAAAAAAATTATACCAACGAAGTTGTAGAAATTAATGTGTTGATGATAAACAAATAATTTTGAACACTCTTTTAAATTTCAACAATCAATTATCAATTAGAAAAGTTTTGCAAAAACCCTTAAACTAAGAGAAAGGGCAAAAAATTCAAAAACTCAATAAAAATCTGATAGATAAATTCTTCAAAAGATAAAATTAAAGATCCATTTTATCTATCCTTTGAGCTATTTATAGTTTCCCAAAATATTAGTGAGAAATTCCATACGCGACCTTGATCGGCAACGTTTATCAAGCTCACTTTTCCGTTCAGTGGATCACCATTTTCTCTTGAGATCGCCCTTCATTTGCTTTAAGCTTTAAGCTATTTGAACCTCAGTTGGTGAACTTAATCGATTTGGCCTTTCACATTTGACGACTGGGCGATTACAATCTTGTTCACCCATTGAGGCTTCAATTTAACTTAAAAGTCTATCATCTTCGGCAATGGAACATGAAACTTGCCCAATAAGTTCAGTAAATTAATGTTTCCACTTTAGTTTGCCAACCTGCCTTAAATATGATCAAACATACATAATCACTTTGGGTGAGGTATGACTTTTTAGGCAATCCACCCTTTTAGGTGATAACCAGCTTAGAGTTTACACTATTTTCAATGTTTGTCCTTTTTTTTTAGATTCATCCTTGCCTTATCCTTTAGATTTTATACCTGCAAAACACCAACATATCATCAAAATAAGACATAAATAGGAATTGAAGACATTAATTGTTGAACGAAAAGTCTACAAATTAGTGAAAATAACACTCATCAAGGTGATGATAAACTAATGTTTTGACCGTTGAGGCTTGTATTGAACTCTATTAAAAGAAATAAAGGGAATACTACTTCTTTGTAAAAATCACAAAGAAATAATTAATGATCTGGATTGCCTAACTTACTCTTTTGGCCCTTTCTGAGGCATTTAAATATTTTTCCTCCTTTCGTTATAAGACTTGCATCTCTGATATCATCTGCTTTCATAATTCTAACAAGCTCCTTTGGTAGAATTTCAATAATATAGTAGAATATATTTGTTCTTATTAGTTCATTCTGAAAGCATTTCCTTTAATTTTTTAAATCCTTATGTGAGGAAAAGCAAATTGTCAAGATTTTACATTAGAGAAAGGCCACATGGTATATCTTTTAGGATTGAATTGAAACAACATGTTAGAAGATAAATTTTATTTGGTATCATGGGATCATTAGAGTTAGATTTGTAAAAATGGGATAGGCTTGTTGGGATGGACTAGCCTAACTCATAATTTGATAGGGCAAGGCTACAATTTTTGGAACCCATTTGAGAAAAGAGATTTTTTAGCCCGGCCTCAATAAGTGTGCCGACTTTTTGGTCTTGAGAAATATGGATAGGGACAGTCGGTGGGCCAAATAAAATTAATTATAAAATAAAAATACAAAAAATTATTAAAATTAACAAGAGTATAAACTCAAAATATTGTTAAGTTTGGGATATTATAATTTAAGTACAATTTTTTTTTATAAAAGATCTACTACGTAAAATAAAAATTCCCAATATATTTCTAACGAATCACTTCATAGGCCATACCCTATGGAATATTGTCATATATTTTGTGTTTTATTATGATCATTAGAAATTAATTAGATTAATATTTATATTTAGTTATTTATTCTTTTACTTGAATTCAAACTTAATAATTATTATAAAGATAATTTTATGTGTCATGCTGGGGATAATTCTTATTCACGCGGTCATTCATGCCCTTAGGTGTAACATTTATCTATGCTATCTCAATCTTTGCTCTGGATAAGATTGTATTTACATGGCATCTTGAATCATAGCTTTGCTCCTTAATTAGGAGCGGGAAGCTTTACGAATTGCACCGACAAAATAGTTTAATTGAGCATTAGGTTCATTTATCCTTTCAGGTTCTTGAATGGGTTCTTTTTGGCCCATTGTTTTTGTTGGATGCATCTGGCAACTATGAATCCCCATGAATAATTTATTTTCTCTTGCAAGGAGTTTTTTGGCAATTAGCATAGAACTGATTGTGTTTGGAAAAAAGATCATGTTATATGTCATTCACCGTTATAGTTTATTGACAAATACGTCGTCATATGGAATGCGGATAAAGGCACAAAGATGTTTGTTTGGTTTTGTGAGCCTTAGGGAGATTGTTATTTTAGTTGTTGGTTATGACACACAAGGTAATATCCTTAGCTCCGCTAAACTTTATCAATTGGAGGAGGAAAAATAGATAAGATTATAGAGCATGAACATGCCACGTAAGAAGTGTTTTGAGTATTCATGGATGGAACTTTTATGTGATAAGAGGCGTTAGAGGAGCTTAATCAAAGTAGTTTACTAGTTTCCCAATCATACTTCTCCACACAATTCAACAACCTTGATTTAGCTCCTCCAATGCCTCTTATCATATAAAAAATTTCATCTAGTTGGCAAGAGAAAATAAATCATTCACATGGATTTATAGTTGGCAAATTCATCCAACGATAGTGATGGGGTTGAAAACACCCATTCAAGAACCCGGTAGGTGAAATAGACTTAATGCTCAATCACAACCTTTTGTAGCCGCAATTTGTAAAGTTATCTGCTCTTAAATAATGAGTGAAATATATGATTCAAGATTTCATGGCACTATAAGCTTACATAGATAAAAGAATGACACAACATATAGACATATCACACTTAATGGCATGAATAAGAGAGTGTGAATCAGAATTCTCCCCAGCATGACGTTGATGGCCAGCTTCCTGATCAGGGGATGCTGAAGAGTTATTCAATGATAGAGACACTTCACCTCTATTGAAAGAATTGTATTGATATGATATACATTGCAATTTTTCATTCTTATGTCATTAGCCAATGATAATTTGCCACATTGAATTTCTATCCTATCAAAATTATAATTCACCCAAATTCCTCAATATATGAATAAGTATATTGGAATGTGATTAGAACTATAGAATCGTAATAACAATAGTCAAACAACTTAAATACAATGGAAATATTGAAATAATAAGTAACTAAGATAGAAATAAGAATTGGACTGAAAAGCTTTTAGACACTAGAAGAAAAAGAGAGGAACAAACATATTTCTCCAATCTGTAACTCTTTTGTGTTAACTTCTTAGTTTACTAATTTATAATTGGGACTGGGACACAAATAGAACTTCTCAACATTTCAATCTAGTCAATAATCTTTAATGGATGAGTAGATTCTCATGTTGACAATTTGGTTCACAACATAATTCATGTTTCTTTCTCTCTGATAATCCAAAACAAGACTAGTATTCTAACATATCATTTGGATTAAATCCTAAAAGAAACACTATTTTCACGACCTTTATCTAATCTGGATTCTCATTCATGTGCTTTCCTGACAAGTGGATTTGAAAAAAGAAGGGAAAAACTAATCAAAATGAACTGAAAAAAAATATTTTCAATTGTGTTTTTTGAAATTCTACCAAAGTGTCTGATAGAAATTATGAATGCATTTGATCAGCGAGATGTATGTTTTATAACCAAAGGAGGAAGATATAATTAAATGGATTAGAAAAAAGTGCCAAAAGAATAAGTAACGAAGTTTAGATCGTTAATTCTATTTTTACAAACAGGTAGTCTTCCCTTTATTTCTCTTAATGGCGTTCAACACAAGCATAAGAATTCAAAACATAAGTTATTAGCATATCTCCATCCTTCCTTTCACGACCCTATTTATTAGGTCATGAGGAAACCTACGACACCAACCAGTAGGTAAGCCTAACCCGTAACTTGGAGTCATAGGCAATGGTATACCAAGAGAAAGTCAACAAAAAGAAGCATAAAACTTGTAACCAAGCTAAGAAAGAGTAATCAACATAAATGTAATACAAGGATCCATCCCAAAACTTGGAATCAATCAGCAATCAGGGATATAATAAAAATAAGAGTACAAAGCTATTACAAATACAAAATGAGAACAATATGTCACTAAATATGTAAAATTCCAGAAAATGTACTCGTCTAGTGAAGAGTCTATTTATTTTTAAGAATGAGTATTGGGGTACATAGGCATCCCAATGCCCAATATTGCGTAATATTGGGCATATCAGAGAATATTGGCTTAAGGGTGTTAGCCAATTTCTATGTATTAAGATATACTTTGCTGTTCAAATTCCACAATTCAAGCCTGTTTAGGAATTGTACCTGCAATGAATACCCTAACCTAATAAAATTTTCATTCCTTAGATTCCACAATTAGGTATGAGGCATCCAAGTGTCAAGCCTACATACCATAGAACATGATTATTTAAAATGATCATGTAGAGTAAGTAGTGCCCAAGGATATAGTGAGGATCCTTGGGACAACAAGAAATGAGAATCAACACATGTGCAACCCATGTGCAAGCACATGTGCAAGAATTTGGTTAGGGCGGTTAGGGGCAAGCGCACATGTGGGTCTCAAGCCATATGGTTGTCAGTTCTCTTGGAATCTGTAGCTCTTGAAGGTTTGGAAGACGTGAAGAACAATCTTGTTGAACTTGAGAAAGTTCACAAAGAAGGTTTGACCAGCCTCAAACTTGAGCTCACTGAAGCTCTCTCTTCTAATCATAGAGAGTTTGAAGACTTGAAAAGGCAGGTTGATGAGACTGTCGAGGCGGGGGTTGTTTCTCCCTTGACTGCACATGATAAATGTATTGAGGTTTCCAAACCCAAAGAATTTCGTGATGAATGGAGTACTCAAGATGTTGAGAACTTTTTCTGGCAAATGGATGCCTACTTCGAACATGTTAATATGCGCAGTGAGGCTGCCAAAATCTGAACGGTTGCCATTTATTGGACCGATACAGCGATGTTGTGGTGGTCGAAGAAAAAGTCGGACATGGACAATGGGGTTTGTGTTATTGATGATTGCGAGCAAGTCAACGAGGAGCTTAAGTGATAGTCATATCCAAATAACATTGTCCATGAGGCTCATTGAAAGTTGAGGTGGTTAAAATAAACTTCCTCTATTCGGTACTATGTGAAAGAGTTCACAAAGTTGACCCTCCAGATTCCGAGTTTAACAAGTAATGACTTGATGTTGTATTTCTTGGATTGCCTCAAAAAATGGGCCAAACAAGAAGTCCAAAGGCGACAAGTCCACGACGTGTATGAAGCGATTGTAGTTCCGCTAGTTCAAGATCATGTGTCGAATTATTATTTTCATGGAAATTGAGTTGCCTTGTGGCATAAGATATCACATTACCACGTTGCATGAGAAAACAACCCAAACCTACTAGGGATGAGTCAGAATACACAACAAACTATTCATTTCCCTTTGTAAAGTCAACATCGGAGCAGAGGTAAGCTTTTTCTTGAATCCTTTAAAGCCTTTCTCACAAGCGTCCGTCCACTCAAATTTAGTTTTCTTTTTGGTTAGGACTATCAAAGGAGAAGCAAAAGAGGAGAACCCTTAACAAATCTCTTATAATAGTCGACTAAGCCCAAAAAAATTTTAATATTTGTTGGTGATAATGTTCTCCAAAAATTCTTGAAGGAGTCTATCTTTTTTGGATCAACCTTTATACCCTTTCTTGACACTATGTGACCTAGGAACGCCAACGATTTTAACCAAAATGCAGACTTACTGAAATTTGCAAACACTTGGTGATATTTTAGGGTTTTTGATTCAATTGTCAAATGCTTCACGTGATCATCCTCACTTCTAGAATGTACCAATATATCATCGATAAATACAATGAAGAACATTTATAGAAATTTCCAAAACACTCTATTCATAAGGTCCATGAATATCGCCGTGGCATTAGCTTGTCCAAAGGACATCACAAGGGACTTATAGTTCCCATACGTAGTTTGAAAATCCATTTTAGGAATGTCAATCTCTCTCACACTACTTTGATGGCAGCATGAACGAAGGTCGATGTTTGAAAAGTTATTTGCCTTTGAAATTTATCGAACAAGTCATCAATTCTCGGAAGAGGATACTTATTATTCATAGTGATCTTATTCAATTTGCGATAGTCAATACACATTCTTAAGTACCAATCTTTATTTTTCACAAACCATACCAGAACACCCCACGAAAATATGTTTGGCTGAATAAAACCACTGTCTAGCAAATCCTTAAGTTGAGCTTTCAATTCCTTCAATTCAGTTGGAGCTATCCGACAAGGAGGGATAGATATAAGGTCACTATCCAGCATAAGATCAATGTCAAAATCTATTTGTTATTTGGGAGGAATACCAAGAAAGTCATTAAGAAAGACTTCATAAAATTTCCTCACTAGGGGGACCGACTCCAATGGAGGGACTTCGGTTCAAAATCTTTTACCCTAACAATGTGATACATGCACCCCTTTGCAATAATCTTTCTATATTTTATGTATTATAGAAATTGACCTCTAGGAATAATGTTTCACCCTTTCCAATATACAATGGATTCGTTTGGGAATTTGAATCTAATTACCCGAGTTCTACAACCAATGGAGGCATAACATGGATACAACCAATCCATGCCCAAAATTACATTGAAATCAAGCATGACTATTTCTACCAAATCAACCACAGTGACTCTATGAGATGATGAAATAGGACAACTCCTATAGACTCTCTTATCTAACACCGAGTCACCAACTGAGGTAGAAAGCAAAAAAGGTTCATCTACACATCGGTGAGTACATAAAATTTCATAGCCACTAAAGGAGTTACAAAAGAAAGAGTTGCATCGGGGCTGACAATGTATAAACATTAATTGAAAATACTTTCAACATACCGGTGACAACATCTGGAGGTATCTCTTGATCAAATCGAGATTGGAGAGAATATAAATGATTCTTATTTGGAGCATCATCATTAGAACCACTTGCTTGTGATTGTTTGTTCTCCCTCTTGATCTCTTAAGATGGGACAATCACTTTTCAGATGAAGACTTTTCCAACAACTACAGCAATTACCCGTGCTAACTCGTCACATGTCTTCATTCTTTGTACCACACTTATCATCAACTTATCCTACATTTTTGTATTGTTAAAGTCAAGTAGTAGTTCATATAGCCGGGAAGCCTATATTCCATATGAATATGAAACATATAGAGGTGGGTTGTAAATTTGTAACGAACAACTTGCAAGATTGGATCATTAATATTCAATATGTCTCAACCATGATTAATTAGTTGATGCGCTCACCAAGTACTTGACAAGGATCAACCATATTGCAATACTTTGAAAGTTGGCTATGATGTTAACAACTATGCATGGTTAGAGATTTAGTTAGTTAGTTAGTTTTGTATAAAAAAAATTAGTTAGTATTGTACTTTTACTCACTTTCATTCAATAATACAAAAGTTATTTTTCTCCTCTCTCGTTTCTGTTTCTTCAGCTTTTCTTCTTTCTCAAGCTTCGATTGAAGCTCAAGTGAGCTGATCAATGAAGTTGTTGTCTTAGTAGCTGATGGAACAAGAACTTATGTTATTACTATGTGATCCAGTGCATGTTTTGGGTTCTTGGATTCTATAAAGAAAATTGGCATTTGCTTAAGTTTGAGTTTGCACTGGCTATAAGTTAGTCATGCTACTGTCTTTATGATATTGAACTAATATCTTCAAGTTATATTTGGTATTCTTGTTTATTTAAGATATTGGTTTTCATTTTATAGGTTACTTACACAAAACTAATTGAAACTTATACAAGTAGTTGTTGTCTAGAATCTTTCACTTCAAATCTTTAGTCACTTTTTGAATAATATAAGGGTGTACATCGATCGGTTTGGTTGAATTTATATATTATTGGTTTTTAATTTAAATATTCTTAACTAATACAATATTTTATTTTATTTTTGGTTTATCAATTTTTTATCTTTAGTGTTTAGAATATCGATTTAACTAATAAGAAAATGCTCATAAAATAGATATATGATTTCTACAATAATTTCGTGCCACATAAAACAGAAACATTAGTATGTAACATAAAAAGAACAATATAAGTGCAACACAAATAAAAAATTAGGACAATAATGTGAATTGAAGGATAAAGGCAAATATAGTAATTAGTAAGGTACAAATATCAATATTTATATAAAGGTAAAGGAGTAAATTAGAAAAAATTTAATGGATCATCGGTTTATCTAATATTAAAATCAAAATAAAATTTGTAACTTGGTAATTTTTTATAAAACCATTAAAAACTCATTAACACTTGGGTACAATTTTTGCAAACCCCTAATTAATCCACTGATTACGTTCTATGTCCTCTTTGTTGTGCCTCCATAATAAGAATTACATGAAACTTCTTAAGTGATTCAAAAAGATACCACAACTATACATAAAATTATACAAAATCTTGACCACCGGAAATCCACATGTTATATATGAAGGTTTCTTTGTTGAGAAATGTAGTTAGTTTTGATAGACTTCAATGTATAATATCCATTATCAACTAGTGTTGACGCAATAAATTTATGGAATGTTGTAGTAAACAAGTGAAAACATAGAAAAATATTTGTGGAGAAGGCTAGTTTTTTTTTGTTTGAAAAGGTACGGTCTAATAGAAAGAAACAGAGAATGTTGTTAGAATAATGTACAAGTGAGTAAAAGAGTTAAAAGGAGATAAATTTTGATTTCATGTATAATGATCAAAAGATAATGTCATTGGTGATTTTTTTATGAAAATCAAATGAACTTTTGAATTTAATCAACACATTTCAGTAAAGAATAAAGAATGTTGTTTTAAAGCGTAATTTAATTAACACACTTCCTCCATTTTCATATATTTTTGGCATTTAGAGTTTTTTTGCTAGAAATGTTAAGTTATTTATGACCTGCTGGGACTGACATTTTAGTTGTCAGATTGTTCTTTTGTGTTTTATCTAAGTTCCCACATTTTTTACCCTTTAAAACATGAATGGTTGACTTTGTTTAAATTTCAAGAACATTGTGTGGATATGCAATATTAACGGTTTAATCACCTCCAAAAGGGCCATTTTAAGCTGGGACCATGGTTGGTTCATGGCTCAGCGCTTTTTGCGCAAGTTCGTGTCGTTAGGTCTTTTAATATTGAATCTTAAGCCAAAGTTTGATTTAATTTAACATTATTCATAAGCATGCTTACATGAGAATTATTTCAACGCTTAGCTCTGGCAGGTCGAGTTTGGTTAAGAACAACCTTTCATACGGATCCCAATACTTCCTGTTTTGTTTAAAGCCTCTTTGTGGATTTTGGATTACAGTGGAGCTTGAGTGTGGGACTCACTTTTCATTAAGATGACCTTGGATAGAAGTTTCAATGACCTCATTAAGTTTGGATTGCTGAATTTAGTGTGGCATCATATCTGGTTCATTAGGTCCTGAATTCATCTTAAGGGTTCGTTCAGAGATTTTAAAATGTCTGGTATTGGTGGTGCAGATGTTAAGCGACAAAAATTTAGGCTTTTAGGTCCATATTTGACTTTTGGTGACCAAATTGCTGCTATTTAAATCTCAAAAATTTAAATTCGCCCCTCATTTTCAAAATGCAATTTCATGAGCTATAGAGCTTATATTGAGCTGATTTTAGTTGTGCTAGTTTGGATTTTTACGCTGCTACAAGATTGAGAAATTGGGGAATCTTGGAAGTCATCATTCAGAGGAAACTTCTACCCGAAGGGGCAGCTAAGCATGATCCTTGAGGTTTTATGGTAGTTTTATTGCATGTGTAGTTTTTGCCCATTTCCATGGTCGGATTTGAATCCATTTTCAGGGCACAAGTTCCTTGAAAAATTTAGGAACGTTTGATGGAATCAATTTTATATTTCCATTGTAGGTCCCACATTCCCATTTCGCTCAAGTTTGGTTCCACTTCCATTTCCTGAGAACCTAGTGTCTAAACATATGCAATGACGTTTTGGTCAATAAATTGATAGTGTGACTATATTTAGAGGCATTTCAGAAATGGATTAGTCATTTGTAATAGATTTCAAGCGAGCATGATATCCTTTGATGTAGGCTTCAATTTTTTATTTTTTTATTGGGCTTTTTAGATAATGTATAATGTAGATTGCATGTTATTTAGGATTCTATTTGCCAGTTATTAGTTATCTTGCTTCTCATTCTATATTTTCTTCATTCCGGATCTTTGGTCCTTTATGCATACTAGGGTTTTAGACTTATGAGTGATTAACAACGTATAAATAGTAATTAAGCAATCTTGGAATAGTGATTTGCATGCATTGATAATTTTTTTCGTTTAAAAGTCTATTTAGTGATTGTAAATGTTAAAACTTGCCTTGTTTCTACTTTCCGGAACAAGGATGTAGTTAATAAGAAAAAATTAAACATAGATTTAATGTGATACTATCTAATAGTCTAGTGTTGATTGGTGCGAGGGTTAAAACTAAGTCATACATCAATGTGATGCCTAATATGACGTAAAGGTAAGGGTTAGTATATTATACACACATAATCAGAACAAGGTGGGGGTGAAATTCTCTAGATGTAGGACCAAGGATGTAAAGATACATAACATATCACTTTGCATGAAATACACTAGGAAAAGATTTCTATTACTAGTATTACCGCGTTATGAACTTGTGGGGAATACGTACACCCTAGTTACTTTCTCATCTTGATAATAACCGAGGTTAACTCTTGCTTACTTGATAATTACATAATCTTAGGAATTTGTTTCACAAATCCCCCCTTTGTACTTACTTGTTTCGAAAATACATTGACTAAGAGAATATAGTTGTGGGTTAAAGTTAAGTCTAAGCCATATTACTCGGGGGATCGACCCCGACCTACCAGTTGGGTTCTTTACTTGATAAGGATTGTTCATGCTTATTTAAGGAGGTGTAATTTGAGCATATCAATAATTATACATGAAAGGTAACTTTTCAAATTACTTATTCATTTTTTTAAAATTAATTAAGAGAATTTATGCATTGATTTGGAAAGAATACATTACACCTGCTTTTGAATCTAAACCATATAAAGTAACCCTTAATACTCTTAAACTTTTGAGAGTAACTAAGAAAATTAATGCATTGTTTTTTAAAAGAATGAATTATGGTAATTTAATTAAATACCTTCTCTGTTTTAGGATTTTGTATAATACAATATGATTATCTATTTAATAGTCAATTAATTAAATATTTTATAATATTATGATTGAATGTTGGGGTAAAATAGTAATCTAAATTTGAACTTTGTACATTTCCACTTTTAATAATAATATATGAATGATATTATATTATATTATATCATATGATGATGACGATATATACATTGTTTTATCTATCACAACTTTTCAAATTCTTCTATTATGAGAATTATGAGCATAACTAAAATCAATATAAAGGTACTCATATATCAAGAATATAATAATTTAATTATTTAAGGACTTAAAGACTTAAATTCTACAATTATGTAATTAAAATGTTTATATTAATTAAATAATTAATCAAATTAGTAAAAGAACAATATGGTAATTTGACTTTTCACTCTTTGGAGCTTCCCACTTATCCTTTGTTTAATCTTTCATCCTCATTTATGGTGTATATTTGAATATGTATCCTTGTTAGGTTTGATTCTTATGGGCTTAGGCTATGTTGGAGAATTTGATGCCCTGGAGAGTATTTTATTGCCCTTGTAGTTGTGATATGCTCCTTGTAGGGCTTCTATTGGGTTTTTCATCTTGTATTGGTGCTTAAGACCTTGGTGGCTCAATGTAGCCATAAGTTAGCACTAGATGTTCTCAGTTATTGATAGGAGAAGTATGATTGGGGTAAGGCGTCGTTCCTTGAATTTTTCTCCCCTTTTTATTTATTCAGAATCTTTTCTGGTCACTTTGCTTGTTTTTAGTTGTAGGCTAGTTATGATCTTTTGATCTTTGACTATATTGTTGGCCCGGGTCCATGTTGAGGACTATTTGGATGAAAAGTAAGTACTTTCTTACTTCATAAAATGGTTTGATTAGAATTATTTTTATTTGATTGATAGTGCCTTATTTCCATGTTGGTGATGGCCTTCATTGCATTTGTTGTTCACCATCACGTATTTTATGGAATGATCTTGCCTCATATATTTTTGTTCGTAGAGAAATAATATTTTCACTTGACTTTTATTCTAAACAGGCTTTAATAGGATTCGTACCAGTTGCATCACTAGATTTAATTAGTTTGACACTTATGAGTCATCGTTAACGTGCTCTTTTTTCTTCTTGAGACACTACACACATCTGGGATATGCTTAGTTCTAAACTAACTAGCTGACACGACGTTCTTTAATTCGTGATTTTTGCTACTCTTGATTCTCTATAGAGTTGATCCCTACTATTAGCATATTAAAGTTCTGTTCTTCTCATCTATGTAGTCGATTAATTGCAAAACCTGGATTCAGGCCCAAGCAATGTACACAAACTTCCCATTTGCACTTTGAGCCCATCTAGCCGTGAGTCTCACAAGATGGAGTTAGGTGTTTACACTTGGTTACTAATGGTCCTACTGCATACTCTGCATTCATATACATTGCTTAACACCAATATACTTGTTTTTATTGCACCCTTTAAGTATATGGGTGCAGTTATGCCTATTGTTTTTAGCTTCCAGGCTTATGGGGGTCTGACTAGGGTATGGTTTGATTATATTATGTTCTTTGTTGTTATTGATCGATTAGTTGATAGGAGTTTTTTTTTAGAATTTTGGTTGTTAATCCTCCTGAACAGGAGTAGTTGACTTTGTATCTTAGTTTGATTGTGATTAGGTTGTCATATATGTTCTTGACTCGGTTCCTTATTGTTTTGTGTCCTATTTATGATCCTTATTGCTTGTCTGTTATGTAATCTTATGTTTAGTATATGTGCTACACTTTCCTTATTACTAGTTTCTTACACTTGTCTTATCTTTGATCTTAGTCGACCATGAGTACCATTTTTGGCACTCATACTACACTTCTACTCCATGTAGATCATAGTTTGGGTTCTCACTTTTAATTTGGAGTCTTACGGTGCATATTAGAGTTCGAAAACTAGGATGAGATCCTGGCATTCAGTAGAGTAACTGGTTTAGGTCTGCTTTGACTAGACTTTGAGTTGACACCTATTTTGACAGAGTTATAACCCATCTCTGTATGTCTATTCGATTAATATATTTTAAAACTTATCTTTTTAGTTATATTCTCACAATTATGTATAAATTTTATATATACTTTAGTAATTCATAATTTATAAAATTATTATTATTAAATTTATCGATTGCTAAATTTAAAATAATTATTTTGTTTTTCAAAGCGTAGGTGTCTTTTCAAGTGGAAAATGTATATATTTATGTGAAAATTTATATTCTTTTATTTAAATATGTGTAGCATATCTTATAAATTAAATAGCAATCTTTTTAATATTCCTCCAAATTATATAAACCATAACCTATTCTTTCAAATTTATTTCAATTCTAGAATTCTTTATTTAATTTGAAGTCAAATCCTACACAAGAACTTGTCAATTTTGATCTATTTTGATCCAAATTAAGTTGAGCCTTCTCAATCCTACGATGATAAAATCTTACTCTTTTTCCATTTTTATAACCCTAACAACAAGTCCTCAAATCAATACACGCTTCTTCTTCCCAAAAGAAAAGCACCGCCCGCTTCTCTTTGTCTCTTCCTCTCTTACGCCGCCGCTCCACTTTCACTTTGATAAAGCTCCACACTGGAACACCCTACTAATCCCCATCTAAGGTGATTAAAAACTGCCGCTTCACCCTCTCTGTCCTCGTTCCCTTTTGATGTGTCTCTTGTTTCTACGGATGCTCCACCCCATCTCCGGCAAAGACAACGAGCAAACTCTTTCTCTTCCTTTTCCCTTTCGCTTCTCTACCTCCCTCTTCTTGATCTTTGACCATCTTCATCGGCAAAAGAAACCAACCACAGATCTCTTTTCCACTAGTAACTATGGCACCAAAAAGTTGTAGTCGGATCAATCGAAGCTTCAAGATATTATTGTGTTTAAGACAGATCCACGTAATGTATGTCCCTCTAACCTAAGTGCCACCTCTTCCCTACAATATTCTATTTTTTTGAGCATACAGTTTGTTGATTCAGTTCTTTCATTACCATTTATGTTTTTAGGCTTAGTGTGCTGAAATTTAAACTCTTCAGAATTTGTATAATCGATATTCATCTATGACCAATTTGGTATTTCCTAATTTTTACTCTATTTTAATTATGTTCAAATAATTGTTATATGTGTCGTTATTGACGGTTCTCTTTGAAATTTGAGTTGATACAATTTTAGATGTTTTGTTTTTGTTGAATCTCATAATGCTTAAACGTACGATTAGTATTTGGTTATTTTAGGTAACTTTATATGTAATTGATTCTATCTTTCTCCACACATCCATTTAACTTCATGGAATTGTTTGATTTAGAATAATTCTTGAATTTAACTTAAACGTGGTAAGGTTGTCACTTATAAAAGAATGATTATGTGAAGATCTTGATATTTGAGTACTCTTTGGTCACTTTAATTAGCTTAATTCTTTTCTTTTAACTTTAACAACCTATTTGGAAGACTATTAATGTTATTTCTTTGTTATTGATTTTGAGTTTCAAATGTATATGATTTTGGTAAATTTCAATATGCTTTTGATTCCTTAATTATGCTTTACTGGTTTATATTTATAAGAATGGGATTTACTTGTGCTATCAATGGTAAAATATAACATGCGTAATTGATTTATTATGGTTATAATTCTTAATATATCTATAGTAACACTAATCTAATTTTTGTCTTGGACTGATTTGTTCATCTTAATAACGATAAGCTTGTTTGTTGATAGATTTTCTCCGGATTCCTCTCATTAAGTCTATGATTGACTATACTATTTTCTATATCATCATGCTCTATAACTCTTCCTTTGGAAACTTTTTAACATTCTTGACATGAGAACACACTTTTACTTTCTCACTTGAGCATACTCTCAAAGTCAATAGAGATTCTGACATATTGCTCTAAGAAGTTTCTTCATTTGGACTACTTCACAAGGTTGGACTTCAAGTTTTCATACCAAGTTTTGTGTTGATTAATAACTTATCTACATAATTTATTAGTAATTATTACTATAATGTTATTAATTATTTCATATAGTATAGTATTAATTTAAGTATTGTTTATGCATAAATTTATACTAACTTTGAAGGAAGTACCCATGTTAGATTTCTTTTCCTTCTCCCTAGTATTGGATATGGTTCACCTTTAAATATCTTTTGATTGATATGTGAAGTCATTGTTTGGAAATTTCAATTATTAATTATTATTATATTTAACTGCGTGATCGATATGTGAAGTCATTGTCGAACTTTGCTTCCACGTTATTCAAGTTTTTACACTATGACTTATATATGTTCGATTATGTATGTTGCACAACTCTATAATGATCCTTCACTAATTATTTGTGTTTTCAAGCATGCCAAATTACTAAATTAGAGGCCAATTTGAGACTTTACCTGCTAAGTATTTGTTTTAGCTATTTTACTTGATGCTTAGAGTCTAATAGGTATCTTATGATTTGTGTAAGTCTAAAATCTACCATTTAGTTAGTCCAATATCTCTTGAAAATTATGCTGGGACACAAGATGCCTTTTAGGACGTCTAGTTTTATGATTATCTTAGTTCATTTTAGGATCTTAATAATAAAGGAACTTAAAAGGGGGTAGCGGTAGATAGGCCCTTTCGTAAATGATGTAAGTTGACTCGAGCATAAAATTACAAGCTCTAATTTATCTTCCGATTAATAAGTCAGGCGTTGATCCAAAAAGGATAGTCGTAGGTTTAAATTTAATTTGTCTTGTCTTTTTAATTAATTATTTGTATTTATTTTGGTAAATAAGTAATTAAAATAGTGTTTCTCCTATATATTTGTATTGATTATTTCTTCTTAATTGTCTTCTCTATTCATGAACCATACTTAGAAGAATCATAAAAGAGTTGCCACATCGTTGAAAACTTAATTTAGCAAAAAAATGGGGAGAGATACTTAGTATTTGTATTTTATTCAAATACAACCTATACTTATTTTATTTGTAACACCTTGTACTCTTATTTTGATTAAACTTGATTACTGAGTAATGGATTGTTCCTTTTATTACATTTCTGTTGATTACCCTTTCTTTGCTTAGTTATAAGATTTACACTTCTTTTTATCAACTTTCGCTTGGTATCTTGTTCCCTATGACTCTAAGCTCATGGTTAGACTTACCTATTTGTTGGGTGTAGCAGGTTCCATCATGACCCAAGAAATTGGATTGTGACAAGTTGGTATTAGAGTTATAGGTTTGCTGACATCATTTGTTTGAGAGTAAATGTGTATTTGAGTCCTACTAATTTGTGAGGGGGCGTCTGTATCATATCATTGGGAGGTTATTCCATCATTAACTGATTATTTATTTTTGCTTCAATTAACCTCTAAAATAGATTCTTTAGAATCTACACTTTCTTAGATTGATAGAACAAGGTACTCACTGCAATGGAATGAGCATCAACATATTCCATCACACTCTCACTACGTAATCAGGTTAAAAGGCCTTAGTTGGGAATAAACATTGCATCAGAGTCATTCTTCAGTATTTAGAGAGTTTGGGGTTAGCCCAAGATCAAACATAATCATTGACTACCTCGATTCCTCATGATTCAATATTAAGAGGTTTGGGATTTTTCAAGGGTACACCACACACATGTGTGGTTCCTAATGCAGTGAGTGCTTCTCAGGATAGAGTTTGGTTGAATAGTCCGTAGTAGGGCTCGTCGAGTATTTTTAGTATATCATGTGATTTTAGAGTAGGATAGGCTTAGTCTAACATTGTTTTCTTCAGATTGATATTTTAGTCAGGGGTTCATCGATAGGCTAGCCTTGACACTCAGGTTGACATAGGTAAATCTGATATTAACGAGATTTACATTTATCTAGGTTGTTATCCATGTGAGGGATATGGAGCAGGTATATATTGAGTCTTACAGAGAGAGTGGTACGAGGCCTCGCAATCAATACAATAGTGATAACATTCCACTTCTAGGTAGGTATAAGCTTAGTGAGGGTCATGTCTCTTCTTGACCTATTAGGCCTATTGTAACAACCTGTTTAGTCGTTTTGAGCAGCAGATTGAAATTCTGGAAAAACTGGCTGGGACGACGGAAGTAGTGACGGACCGTCGTAGTCACGACGGCCCGTCATGGATGTTTCGTCCCATGACACTTAAAATTCTGAAATTGGGTACTGAAAATCGACTCTCTGTAAATTGTGACGGACCTGCAGGACGTGCCGTCACACCCACGACGAACCGTCGTGAGTTTCCGTTGCAAAACACTTCAACGTTTGAGAATTTGGTTCGAGAAACGAGTTTCTGACCGCCATGACGGACGTGCAGGACGGACCGTCACAGGCGTGACGGACCGTCACAGTGTCCGTGGCGACGATAGGACTTTGGGCAGTGCGACGACCTGCGTGACGGACCGTCGCAGGCACGACGGCCCGTCACAGGTCACGCAGTCCCAGACAGTTTAGGATTTCTCCACACGTTTTAAGGGTCGTTTTTGACTATTCTTTCCTTAATTATAAAGATTGAGGGGTAACATTAATAAGTCTAATTACTTAGGGGTTAAAAGGGGTAACCTTAAGTGAATTAGTGGGGTTTTATTGTCCTTTTTCACACTTAATTACATGATTAATTAGGGTAAAGGAAAGAGGGTTTGAATAAAACAAAAGAGAAAGAACAGAAAGAGAAGGAGAAATCTATCGAGAGGAAGAAGTAACAAAGCTTGGGAGATTTCTTGTTGATTCCAATTCTTCGGTGGAGGTAGGTTATGGTTTTTATGTTACGATAATCGTACTGAACTCTTGATAGTGTATGATATGTATTGATGATGTTGTAAACCTGTCTATGTGCTTAAATTGTATGCTTGCATGATTATGATTATGAAATTGTGATGAATTAACAAGCATGATGAAGCTATTGAATCTCAAATCTTGAAAGAACCCTAATTCGCTTAATATATTATATAATAAGATTGATGATGCCTTAATATGAAAGAAGGCTTGATAAATTATATAATAAGATTGATGATGCCTTAGTGTAAAAGAAGGCTTGATGAATTAGGGGATCGGGTGCCACGTTCCGGTACCAGGATAGAATGAATATGAGGATCGGAGTGTCACGTTCCGACACCAGGATAGAATATGAGGATCGGAGTGTCACGTTCCGACACCAGGATAGAATATGAGGATCGGGTGCCACGTTCCGGTACCAGGATAGAATGAATATGAGGATCGGAGTGTCACGTTCCGACACCAGGATAGAATATGAGGATCGGAGTGTCACGTTCCGACACCAGGATAGCATATGAGGATCGGGTGCCACGTTCCGGTACCAGGATAGAATGAATATGAGGATCGGAGTGTCACGTTCCGACACCAGGATAGAAAGTAGAGGAGCGGAGTGTCACGTACCGACACAAGAGGAAGAAAGATAATGAATCTTGAAAGATAATGAATATACTCAATCTAATGAACTTAATTCCCAAATGAGTATGGTATTGAGGCTTGAGACCTCATGTGTGAACTTGACGGAAATTGTTAATGATAAAGTAATTGCTATTGCTACATGTTGAGTATTGTAGCTGATTTACATTATTATTGATATATATTGTTCCCTATTTTGAGTTAGCCGATGATATCTACTCAGTACGTGTGGTTGTACTGACCCCCTACTTTTATGTTTTCCTTTTTGTTATTTGTGTAATGCAGCAAACGTTCCGTCAACTTCGACTCAGCAGTAGATCAAGCCAGTCTTCACTCCATCGGAAATTCAGGGTGAGCTAATGCGTCTAGCTTGGACTGGGTCTTCTTCTTCAAGTCTTGATGCCTTGAACT
This sequence comes from Solanum peruvianum, assembly GCA_027705065.1. Lineage (NCBI taxonomy): Eukaryota > Viridiplantae > Streptophyta > Magnoliopsida > Solanales > Solanaceae > Solanum > Solanum peruvianum. Next base: position 27,394,461 of record JAKWJD010001756.1, on the reverse strand, counting down.
TCCGGCATGGACTAGCTTTTTAGTTATATTTTGTTCTTAGACATTCCTAGTTTAGTAATTAGAGATAGATGTTTTTGTGATGATGACTTCCAGATTTGGGGATAATAATAATAGTTTTGAATTGTTTTATTAATGAGTTTAAGTCTTCCGCATTTATTTATGTTGATATTGTACTAAATGTTAAGGGTTAGATTGGTTGGTTCGCTCACATAGGAGGGTAAATGTGGGTGCCAGTCGCGTCCCCGATTTGGGTCGTGACAGACTTGGTATCAGAGCATTAGGTTCATTGGTCTCATCACACAAGGACAGGTCTAGTAGAGTCTTAAAGAATGGTAGGGGGACGCCTTTACTTTTCTTTGAGAGGCTATAAGACTTTAGGAAAAATTCCATTCTTTCATTCTTTCTTTCGTGCTACTACTTGAGTCCAATTGGTATCTAGGTGATACAAATTGGTATCTGACCATCTTCATTCTATTTCGCAGATGGTTAGAACTAGAGCAACGACCGCACCAGCAGCGACAACGGAAAGACAGGAAACTACTGAGCCAGCCACTGGGGCTGTGGCTCGAGGAAGAACAACGGCAAGAGGCCGTGGGAGAGGTCGTGGGAGGACGTCCTCTAGAGGAAGAGGACGAGCCCCTAGCCCATCTGATGCTAGGGCGGTGACTCCTCCACCGACTGAGGAGGTAGTTAGAGAGGGTGAGGAAGGGGAAACTGAACAAGGGCAGAATGAGGAAATGCCACCCCAACCTACCCCAGAGATGATCAACCAAGTACTTGCTTATCTTAGCGGTTTGTCTGATCAGGGTCAAGCACCTCCAGTGGTTTCTGCACCAACACCTCCGGTTTCAGAGATACGACATGCGGCTACTATGGCTCCCCGCATGGATGCACCATTGGGAATAGGCACATTCCCACGTCTGACTACTGGGCCTATTATGACAAACGATCAACATGAACTTTTTAGTAAGTTCTTGAAACTGAAACCTCCAGTCTTCAAGGGTGCAGAATCTGAAGATGCTTATGATTTTCTGGTTGATTGTCATGAGCTACTACACAAGATGGGGATAGTAGAGAGGTTTGGTGTCGAGTTCGTGAGTTATCAGTTCCAAGGTAACGCCAAAATGTGGTGGCGTTCACATGTTGAGTGTCAGCCAACCGAGGCACCACCTATGACTTGGGAATCATTCTCTAGTTTGTTCATGGAGAAGTATATCCCAAGGACTTTGAGAGATAGGAAAGAGGGATGAGTTCTTGAGTCTTGAACAGGGAAGGATGACAGTAAACGCGTATGAGGCTAAATTTCGCGCACTATCCAGATATGCCACCCAACTTTGTTTCAGTCCACAAGAACGGATCCGCCGTTTTGTGAAGGGGTTGAGGTCAGAATTGCGGATTTCAGCCTTACAGATAGCGGCAACGGCAACATCCTTCCAAGAGGTGGTAGACTTTGTGATTGAGGTGGAAGGAGTGAAACCAGATGACTTCACCACGACATCGACATCAAAGAGGTTCCGAAGGGGAGGTGAGTATAATGGTTCTTATTCTAGAGGACAGAACTCCGGAGGTCACTCAAATCGACCAATACAGTCTTCACTACAGACTGTAGTTGGGGGTCCACCTCAGAACGGTCAACACTTCTCTGAGAGGCCGACGCGTGAACCCAGAGAATGTTATGGGTGTGGAGAGATTGGACACATTAAGAGGTACTGTCCAAACCAGAGTTACAGACCCCCAATGGCTAGAGGAAGAGGTGGTAATGGTAGAGGTCGTTATTCTGGAGGGCGTGGTGGCCGAGGTAATGGTGGTCACCAAAACGGCAGAGGTGAAGGGCAAAACGGAGCCACTACTACACAACATGGTAGGGGCAACGGACAGACGAATAATGGGGCCCATTGTTATGCTTTCCCTGGGAGATCTGAAGTGGAGGCGTCTGATGCTGTTATCACAGGTAATCTTTTGGTTTGCGATTGCATGGCATCTGTGTTATTTGACCCTGGCTCCACGTTTTCTTATGTATCTTCATCATTTGCTAACGGTCTAAATTTACATTGTGAATTACTTGACATGCCTATTCGTGTTTCTACTCCGGTGGGTGAGTCTGTGATAGTCGAAAAAGTGTATAGGTCTTGTTTGGTGAATTTTGTGGGGAGCAACACTTATGTAGATTTGGTTATTTTAGAAATGGGTGACTTTGATGTAATTCTGGGTATGACTTGGCTTTCTCCAAACTTTGCGATTTTGGATTGTAATGCTAAAATAGTGACGTTAGCCAAGCCTGGGGCAGATCAGTTAGTATGGGAGGGTGACTACACTCCCAATCCGGTGCGTATCATCTCCTTTATTCGTGCTCAGAAGATGGTTAGTAAGGGTTGTCTAGCTTTCTTGGCACATCTTAAGGATGACACTACTCAAGTACCATCGATTGAGTCAGTTTCGGTAGTCTGTGAGTTTTTGGATGTGTTCCCTGCAGATCTTCCCGGTATGCCACCAGATAGGGATATAGACTTCTGCATTGATTTGGAACCCAGTACTCGCCCCATTTCTATACCCCCGTAAAGAATGGCTCCCGCGGAGTTAAGAGAATTAAAGGCTCAACTTCAAGAGTTGTTGAGCAAAGGCTTCATTAGACCAAGTGCATCTCCTTGGGGTGCTCCGGTTTTATTTGTGAAGAAGAAAGATGGGAGTTTCCGAATGTGCATAGATTACCGACAGTTGAACAAGGTAACTATTAAGAACAAGTACCCCATTCCTCGCATTGATGACTTGTTCGATCAGTTACAAGGTGCTTGTGTCTTCTCTAAAATTGACTTGAGGTCCGGTTACCACCAACTGAAAATACGAGCAACGGATGTGCCAAAGACTGCTTTTCGAACTAGGTATGGGCATTATGAGTTTGTGGTAATGTCGTTTGGTCTTACTAATGCCCCTGCTGCCTTCATGAGCTTGATGAACGGGATTTTCAAGCCATATTTGGATCTCTTTGTGATTGTGTTTATTGATGATATACTGATATACTCCAAAAGTAAGAAAGAACATGAGGAGCATTTGAAATTGGTGTTAGAGTTGTTGAGAAAGAAAAAGCTTTATGCGAAATTCTCCAAGTGTGAGTTTTGGCTAGATTCAGTGTCCTTCTTGGGGCACGTGGTTTCTAAGGATGGAGTGATGGTAGATCCATCTAAGATTGAGACGGTAAAGAATTGGGTAAGACCTACAAACGTGTCAGAAATAAGGAGTTTTGTGGGGTTAGCTAGCTACTACCGCCGATTCGTCAAGGGATTCTCTTCCATTGCTTCCCAATTGACGAACTTGACTAAGCAGAATGTTCCATTTGTATGGTCGGATGAGTGTGAGGAGAGCTTTCAGAAACTCAAGACTTTGTTGACTACCGCGCCTATCCTTACCTTGCCGGTAGAGGGTAAGGACTTTGTTGTCTATTGTGATGCATCCTATTCTGGGTTGGGTGCGGTGCTAATGCAAGAGAAGAATGTGATTGCTTATGCTTCGAGGCAATTAAAAATGCATGAGCGTAACTATCCGACCCATGATTTGGAGTTGGCCGCGGTAGTATTTGCACTAAAGCAATGGAGACACTATTTGTATGGGGTTAAGTGTGAAGTCTATACGGACCATCGTAGCCTACAGTATGTCTTCACTCAGAAGGACTTGAACTTGATACAGAGGAGATGGATGGAACTACTAAAGGACTACGACATCACTAACTTGTATCATCCGGGGAAGGCGAATGTTGTGGCAGATGCCTTGAGTAGAAAGGCCGGAAGCATGGGAAGTCTAGCTCATTTGCAAGCTTCTAGACGCCCATTGGCTAGAGAAGTGCAGATTTTGGCTAATGACCTTATGAGGTTAGAAATAAATGAGAAGGGAGGATTGTTAGCTTGTGTAGAGGCAAAATCCTCTTTCCTTGATCAAATTAAGGGGAAACAGTTTGACGATGAGAACTAAGGCGAATTCGAGATAAAGTGTTGCAAGGAGAGGCTAAGGAAGCAATAATCGATGGGGAAGGTGTTTTGAGGATTAAGGGAAGAGTATGTGTACCCCGCATCGATGATTTGATCACCACTATTCTGACAGAGGCCCATAGTTCCGGATATTCTATACATCCTGGTGCAACCAAGATGTATCGCGACCTAAAGCAACACTTCTGGTGGAGTAGAATGAAGCGAGATATTGTTGAGTTTGTTGCCAAGTGTCCAAATTGTCAACAAGTAAAGTATGAACACCAGAGGCCCGGAGGAACACTTCAGAGGATGCCCATTCCTGAATGGAAGTGGGAGAGAATCGCGATGGACTTCGTGGTTGGTCTTCCAAAGACATTGGGTAAGTATGACTCCATTTGGGTGATTGTTGATAGGTTAACTAAGTCCGCTCACTTCATTCCTGTCAAGGTGACCTACAATGCAGAGAAGTTAGCCAAGATCTACATCTCAGAGATCGTTCGGTTGCATAGAGTTCCACTCTCCATTATATCAGATAGAGGTACGCAGTTTACTTCTAAGTTTTGGAGAACGTTGCATGCTGAATTAGGTACTAGGTTAGACCTTAGTACTGCATTTCATCCTCAGACAGATGGTCAGTCTGAGCGAACAATTCAAGTTTTGGAGGATATGCTTCGCGCCTGTGTGATAGAGTTTGGTGGCCATTGGGATAGCTTTTTACCTTTGGCAGAGTTTTCATACAATAATAGCTATCACTCCAGTATTGACATGGCTCCATTTGAAGCATTGTATGGGAGGAGGTGTAGATCTCCCATTGGTTGGTTTGATGCCTTTGAAGTTAGACCTTGGGGGACTGATCTGTTGAGAGATTCTATGGAGAAGGTGAAAGCTATTCAAGAAAAGCTTTTGGCGGCTCAAAGTAGACAAAAGGAGTATGCAGACCGAAAGGTTAGAGACTTGGAGTTCATGGAAGGTGAACAAGTCTTTTTGAAGGTTTCGCCCATGAAAGGGGTGATGCGGTTTGGAAAAAGAGGTAAGTTAAGCCCAAGGTATATTGGACCATTTGAAGTGCTTAAGAGAATAGGGGAGGTGGCTTATGAATTAGCCTTGCCCCCAGGGCTGTCCGGAGTGCATCCGGTGTTTCATGTATCCATGTTGAAGAGATACCACGGAGATGGAAACTACATTATCCGTTGGGATTCAGTTTTGTTGGATGAGAACTTGACTTATGAAGAGGAACCGGTTGCTATATTAGATAGAGAAGTTCGCAAACTGAGGTCGAGGGAGATTGCATCCATCAAAGTGCAATGGAAGAATCGACCGGTTGAAGAGGCTACTTGGGAGAAGGAGGCAGATATGCAAGAAAAATACCCACATCTGTTTACAGATTCAGGTACTCCTTTTCGCCATTGTTTTTTCTTCTTTTGATCGTTCGGGGACGAACGATGGGTAAATTGGTATCTATTGTAACGACCTGTTTAGTCGTTTTGAGCAGCAGATTGAAATTCTGGAAAAACTGGCTGGGACGACGGAAGTAGTGACGGACCGTCGTAGTCACGACGGCCCGTCATGGATGTTTCGTCCCATGACACTTAAAATTCTGAAATTGGGTACTGAAAATCGACTCTCTGTAAATTGTGACGGACCTGCAGGACGTGCCGTCACACCCACGACGAACCGTCGTGAGTTTCCGTTGCAAAACACTTCAACGTTTGAGAATTTGGTTCGAGAAACGAGTTTCTGACCGCCATGACGGACGTGCAGGACGGACCGTCACAGGCGTGACGGACCGTCACAGTGTCCGTGGCGACGATAGGACTTTGGGCAGTGCGACGACCTGCGTGACGGACCGTCGCAGGCACGACGGCCCGTCACAGGTCACGCAGTTCTTGACAGTTTAGGATTTCTCCACACGTTTTAAGGGTCGTTTTTGACTATTCTTTCCTTAATTATAAAGATTGAGGGGTAACATTAATAAGTCTAATTACTTAGGGGTTAAAAGGGGTAACCTTAAGTGAATTAGTGGGTTTTATTGTCCTTTTTCACACTTAATTACATGATTAATTAGGGTAAAGGAAAGAGGGTTTGAATAAAACAAAAGAGAAAGAACAGAAAGAGAAGGAGAAATCTATCGAGAGGAAGAAGTAACAAAGCTTGGGAGATTTCTTGTTGATTCCAATTCTTCGGTGGAGGTAGGTTATGGTTTTATGTTACGATAATCGTAGTGAACTCTTGATAGTGTATGATATGTATTGATGATGTTGTAAACCTGTCTATGTGCTTAAATTGTATGCTTGCATGATTATGATTATGAAATTGTGATGAATTAACAAGCATGATGAAGCTATTGAATCTCAAATCTTGAAAGAACCCTAATTCGCTTAATATATTATATAATAAGATTGATGATGCCTTAATATGAAAGAAGGCTTGATAAATTATATAATAAGATTGATGATGCCTTAGTGTAAAAGAAGGCTTGATGAATTAGGGGATCGGGTGCCACGTTCCGGTACCAGGATAGAATGAATATGAGGATCGGAGTGTCACGTTCCGACACCAGGATAGAATATGAGGATCGGAGTGTCACGTTCCGACACCAGGATAGAATATGAGGATCGGGTGCCACGTTCCGGTACCAGGATAGAATGAATATGAGGATCGGAGTGTCACGTTCCGACACCAGGATAGAATATGAGGATCGGAGTGTCACGTTCCGACACCAGGATAGAATATGAGGATCGGGTGCCACGTTCCGGTACCAGGATAGAATGAATATGAGGATCGGAGTGTCACGTTCCGACACCAGGATAGAAAGTAGAGGAGCGGAGTGTCACGTACCGACACAAGAGGAAGAAAGATAATGAATCTTGAAAGATAATGAATATACTCAATCTAATGAACTTAATTCCCAAATGAGTATGGTATTGAGGCTTGAGACCTCATGTGTGAACTTGACGGAAATTGTTAATGATAAAGTAATTGCTATTGCTACATGTTGAGTATTGTAGCTGATTTACATTATTATTGATATATATTGTTCCCTATTTTGAGTTAGCCGATGATATCTACTCAGTACGTGTGGTTGTACTGACCCCCTACTTTTATGTTTTCCTTTTTGTTATTTGTGTAATGCAGCAAACGTTCCGTCAACTTCGACTCAGCAGTAGATCAAGCCAGTCTTCACTCCATCGGAAATTCAGGGTGAGCTAATGCGTCTAGCTTGGACTGGGTCTTCTTCTTCAAGTCTTGATGCCTTGAACTTCCGGCATGGACTAGCTTTTTAGTTATATTTTGTTCTTAGACATTCCTAGTTTAGTAATTAGAGATAGATGTTCTTGTGATGATGACTTCCAGATTTTGGGGATAATAATAATAGTTTTGAATTGTTTTATTAATGAGTTTAAGTCTTCCGCATTTATTTATGTTGATATTGTACTAAAATGTTAAGGGTTAGATTGGTTGGTTCGCTCACATAGGAGGGTAAATGTGGGTGCCAGTCGCGTCCCCGATTTGGGTCGTGACACCTATGGTGCGGCATCTCAGGTTCTAGGGGGATACAAGGTAGTTAGTGGTACTATGGAAGTAAATTCTCTGGTCATATTTCTCATGGTGACCATCTTAGACCTGCCATTCTTGGGCCTCACATTACTCCAGTTAGGTGTTTATAGCAGGTTACACTTTGTGATGAATGATATGAGTATGGTGAAGTAGTCCCCTATGTAAAGGATTGTCACAAACTCAAATTTAGATGGGTAGGGGTGGTTCCTAGCTTAGCAGAGGTAGGCAGGATAGCTCATCACATCCTTAATGTCAAGCTTCTACTTTAGGGGTTTCCACAATTATGGAGAGTTTGACAACTAGTTAAAGAGTGCCTCGGGTGGAAGTTGATCTCCCAGGGATTGCCAGCATATGCTATTCCTCGGTATATAGTGGATGGACTATTTTGTATCTATGGAGATCATGTAAATCAATTTAGATTTATTCCCAAACATTGGACAATGATGAGAGGTTTTTAGCTATGTCAATTTGTTGATTGATGATACCTTTAGTTATAGGTTGTGTCTTTGGTGTTGTTGGTTCTACTTCAAGTGCTCAAGTTAAGGTCGTTCTTGATCCATTCTATGTTTTTCAAAGCCACTCAAAGGCTGAGGATCCAGGTATTCCTTCTTTGGATGTAATTTTGTGGGTCTTATCCTTTTGTTACTATTTTGTGTGATTTGGGGTTTTTGATGCCTATTTAGCTTGTTATGTTATCTTCATTTGAGGATTTTGTATGTGATTTGCCTCATTTGTTTTTTTTAATAGTTGATTTACTAGGCCATGTTTCTTAGAATATGAGTAATAGTTGAGTAGCTCACCGCGCCTTTGCCTTGGTTGTTTTGTTGTGTTGGCGATCTTTGGATTACTGGTTGCCTGTTGTCAACTTTTATTAAGTGTTTTGACTATGATTCCAATATTGGTTGATTAGTGTTTGTACCAGTTTTTCCTAGTTGAGATTTGTGTATTGCGGGGCCTAGTTGGTTTAGGAGGTTTCGTTAGTTGTTTGTCGTCCTTTTTAGTAGTATCTTGGGGATTGCTAGTTGTGTGAGTGGTAGTTTAGTCTTTTGTAGTTTTGTGGTAGTCCTAGTTGGCCACTTTATTTTTTTGCCTTTGTGGATTCTCGAATGTGAAGTTGTGTTGCTCATTTTATCTTTTTGGGTATTTCTTAATTTAGTGGTTCTTGAGTTTGGTTATGGCTAGCCAAAAACTGGAGGTATGATTCTTTGTTGTATCTAGTTTCTACTTTAATTGTTTATTAGTGGGGTTGTAGATAGTTCTGGAGATTGGTTTTTGATTTTAAGTAAGAGTGGTAAATCTCATCAATGACTTATGATTCAAGATATAGTTGGAAATGGAAATTTATTAAGAGGGTTCATCTTCATGATGGGGTTAAAGTGATTCGTGGAATCCGTGATTTGTTTTTTCACATCTGGGGAGCACCTCATAGACGTAATTGGCGTCGTCAATCTCTTTAAGGACTAAGACTAGCCTCTTAGCATACATCATAGGTTAAAAATGCGGAAAAATTTAAAACTTTTCATTACTTCTACACTAAGGTCTACATAGACCTCTACATACACATAATATATTCATATCGTGTATACATAGACCCTTCGTATAGTAAGATTACATAGTCTTCTACTTTTATTGCACATAAGTATATATAAAAGATAGAACATAGTCTTTAAAGAGTGTCTCATGTCATAACCATCTAACAAGATTATAGCAATTTGGACATAGCTCATACATCAATGTAAAAGAGAAAGAACATAAGAGTCTTAAAACTAAAACAACTTCATAAGCTTGATATTGGCATCACCCTCGAAAAGTGAGGACCTACCCACTTGGATGATTGAGAAATTACAAGTCTTCTTGAAAGTCATCTCAAATATCCTTCAATGACCGGAACCTAAAATGTTGGGGAAAAGGAAGAAAATGGGGTTAGTACACCATTTGTACTAAGTATGAGATCATATGCACACATACTTTGAAATCATGCAAAGAAAAGGGACATTTCAATGAGTATGCACTATTCATTAAAAACCTTTATGCACATTCAACAAGACCATACCAACCAATAAGACATGTTAATTTAGTCATAGGCATGTACATCACAAGAGCAACAACATAAGTCTAGTAAAGTCAATATGCATATCATATGGTTGAATATATAGTCTAGTAACTCTATCATGAAGTCATAATAGTAACAAGCATGAATTGGATTACATTTCAACATAACCAAAGCAAGACAATTCACTACAACCCCTATCAAGTCAAAAAGTGAAATGACTAATCAAATCCCCATAACCTTTCTCAATCAAGTAACCCAACACGTACCATAACTAACATTCTACTTCATATAACATGGTACTTAAAAGTACATATCATCTTACTTTGACAATGTTGACCCACACACATTCATAAGTGAAACTAATCAACATGTAGTGTCAACAAAGTGCAAGTTCATCATATACATATCATATTTCTTCATAAGCATATTCATACATAAGAACAACCTCCTAAGGCTTCCCTCAAGGCAAACTAGTGCAAGGAATATGTAGAGTCCCATACCCCTACCTAAGCTAAGTCAAACCTCTTAAGTCACCCTAGTTGGTTTGTACTTCATTACTTCATTTTAGTTTAGGGAACACTTGAATTAACCGACATAGACCACAAGATATAAGTGAGGGATCCAGTGTTGTGAAACCTTACACCGATGGAAGGTGGTCTACCGGCCAAAATAAAAACAAACATAAACGTAAATTTCTAGGTAGATCCACTAGCTAGTCTTCCTATGGGGGCAACATAGTTCAAGAACTAAGAGATATATATAATCGCTCTACATACCACTTGGAAATTGGGAGGACTTCCTTTTATGGGAATCTATTGGATGAGTATCCCTTATAGGGGAGTCAACACCACATGTGGAACTATAGGGTGAATCTTCCTCTATGTGAAGTCATCACCTCCCATAGTCAAGTTCACTCGGTGCTAAGGTAAGTCCCTTTTTGAAATGTCTTTACTGTCTTAATTAACCATCATAACTTATTGTAGTTCATAGGGTCTAACCCTTGTATATTCATCATCATCACAGCTCAATAAGAATTGCCTGAGTATAATCCCATCGTCATAATTCATATAAGTGAGGTTAGAACATTTACATATCACTTCATAATAAGGCACATTTGTAAACCATTCACCATCCTTATAATATTTACATCTTAGCCAACACCTCACAAATCATAGACAAGACATTTCAATTCAGCATCATTCCAACCTATCAATCCTAATACAAGGCATACTCTAATACAACATTACGACTTAGTCACAATTAACCATAATTTGAAGTAAAGAATAGGGATCATTAGACTTACCAAGTCTCCTTGATAATTCATCATAAGGGTCTTACTATCAACCCTTAATTCAACCTAACAGGGTATTAATATCATCACACAACAATAACCAATATGATAACAAGTCTAATTGCATCGCTATATCACGATTCATCACTAGTTTATAGTTTAAGATAAGATACTTAGGTCAATTCACAACATACTTCATAACCTAGATCAACTTCTCAAGAAATAGCATTATAGGACAATAATTAATCCTAATCTATTCATAATGATACAATAACATCATCTAGTAGTAATTCAATCAATAATCAAGTAAATTTAACCAACATTAAACAATTCATATCAAGATCATAACCTAGGGTTAAGGGGTGAAGTTCATATTCTACAAACTAGACCAAACCATAAAGATATGTCATAATTAATCAGAATACATGTTAATATATTCATAACATCCAAATAAGTCATAAGCAAATCAATTCATAAAATCAATTTTGAGATTGGATGAAACCAACTTGAAAACTCAACTTTGGAAATCAATTTAATGGAACCTTTTGAGGAAAGAGGTCTCAAAGGTGAAATAGATGACATAACTTACTAATTGATGAATATTTATGGAGAAACTTGACTCTTTTAAGACCTTAAACCCTCCCCTAGCATGTTCTTCAATGGAGTTCCTCACTAGAGAAAGAGAAGAGAGAACGAAGAGAGTTTGGGTTTGTGAGTTATGAGAGCTTAGATTAGCTTAATGAGGTTGGAGTCTTTATATGGGGTATTAATTAACTTAATTAAGTGTCTCCTAAACCCTAACAAACTACCTAACCCCTTAATTAATTAATTGGACCTAATTTAAAACGTACAGAGAAGTCATGCTCTCATAGACGAGAACAGTTTGTGTGTGAGTCGACAACCCGTACAACCTTCTGTGCAACACATTCGTAGGTAAGTTGAGAGACTAGTCTTGTACTCTTACTCACTTTCATTCAATAATACAAAAGTTATTTTTTCTCCTCTCTCGTTTCTATTTCTTCAGCTTTTCTTCTTTCTCAAGCTTCGATTGAAGCTCAAGTGAGCTCATCAATAAAGTTTATGTCTTAGTGACTGATGGAACAACAACTTATGTTATTACTATGTGGTCCATTGCATTTTTTGGGTTCTTGGATTCTACAAAGAAAATTGGCATTTGCTTAAGTTTGAGTTTGTACTGTCTATAAGTTAGTCATGCTACTTTCTTTATGATATTCAACTAATGTCTTCAAGTTATATTTGGTATTCTTGTTTATTGAAGATATTAGTTTTCATTTTATAGGTTACTTACACAAAACTAATTGAAACTAATACAAATAGTTGTAGTCTAGAATCTTTCACTTCAAATCTTTAGTCACTTTTTGCATAATATAAGGGTGTACATCGATCGGTTTGATTCAATTTATATATTATTGTTTTTTTAGTTTTTTAATATTCTTAACTAATACGATATTTTTTTTTGGTTTGTCAATTTTTATCTTTAGTGTTTAGAATTTCAATTTAACTAATAAGAAAATGCTCATAAAATAGATATATATTATTTCTACAATAATTTTGTGCCAAATAAAACAGAAACATTAGTATGTAACATAAAAAGAAAAATATAAGTGCAACACAAACAAAAAAATAAGACAATAATGTGAATTGAAGGATAAAGGCAAATATAGTAATTAGTAAGGTACAAATGTCAATATTTAATATTTATATAAAGGTAAAGGAGTAAATTAGAACAAACTTAATGGGTCATCGGTTTATCTAATATTAAAAATCAAAATCAAATTGGTAACTCGGTAATTTTTTATAAAACCATTAAAAACTCATTTACACAATAACAATAAGCCAATAACATTTTTTGGGTACGATTTTTGCGAACCCTTAATTACTCCAGTGATTACGTTCTATGTCCTCTTTGTTGTGCGTCCACAATAAGAATTACATCAAACTTCTTAAGTGATTCAAAAAGATACCACAACTATATATAAAATCATATAAAATCTTAACCACAAGAAATCCACATGTTGCTATATATAAAGGTTTCTTTCTTGAGAAATGTAGTTAGTTTTTATAGACATCAATGTATGATATCCATTATCAACTAGTGTTGACACAATGACTTTATTGAATGTCGTAGTAAAAAAGTGAAAACATAGAAAAATATTTGTGGAGAAGGCTAGATTTTTTGTTTGAAAATGTATGGTCTAATAGAAAGACACAGAGAATGTAGTTAGAATAATGTACAAGTGAGTAAAAGAGTTAAAAGGAGATAAAGTTTGATGTCATGTATAACGATCAAAAGACAATGCCATTTGGTGATTTTTTTATGAAAATCAAATAAATTTTGAATTTAATCAACACATTACACAAGAAAAGAATAAAGAATGTTATTTTAAAGCGTAATTTAATTAACACATTTCCTCCATTTTCATATATTTTTGGCATTTAGAGATTTTTTCTAGAAATGCTAAGTTATTTATGACCTGTTGGGACTGACATTTTAGTTGTCAGGTTGTTCTTTTGTGTTTTATGTAAGTTCCCATATTTTTGACCCTTTAAAACATGAATGGTTGACTTTGGTAAAATTTCAAGAACATTGTCCGGATATGCAATATTAACGGTTTAATCACCTCCAAAAGGGCCATTTTAAGCTGAGAGCATGGTTGGTTCGGGGCTCAGCGCTTTTTGCGCAAGTTCGTGTCGTTAGGTCTTTTAATATTGAATCTTAAGCCAAAGTTTGATTTCATTTAATATTATTCATAAGCATGCTTACATGAGAATTATTTCATCGCTTAGCTCTGTAAGGTCGAGTTTGGTTAAGAACAACCTTTCATACGGATCCCAATGCTTCCAGTTTTGTTTAAAGCCCCTTTGTGGATTTTGGATTACAATGGAGCTTGAGTGTGGGACTAACTTTTCATTAAGATGACCTTGGATAGAAGTTTCAATGACCTCATTAAGTTTGGATTGCTGAATTTAGTGTGGCATCATATCTGGTTCATTACGTTCTTAATTAACTTAAGGGTTCGTTCAGAGATTTTAAAAAAAATAGCAAAGTCTGGTATTGCTGGTGCAGATGTTTAGCTACAAAAATTTAGGCTTTTAGGTCCAGATTTGAATTTTAGTGACCAAATTGCTGCTATTTAAATCTCAAAAATTTAAATTCGCCCCTCATTTTTAAAATGCAATTTCATGAGCTATAGAGCTTATATTGAGCTGATTTTAGTTGTGCTAGTTCGGATTTTTACGTGGCTACATGATTGAGAAATTGGGGAATCTTGAAAGTCATCATTCTGAGGAAACTTCTATCAAAGGGGCTGCTAAGCATGATCCTTAAGGTTTTATGGTAGTTTTATTGCATGTGTAGTTTTTGCCCATTTCCATGGTCGGATGTGAGTTAATTTTCAGGGCACAAGTTCCTCGTAATATTTAGGACCGTTTGATGGAATCAATTTTATATTTCCAATGTAGGTCCCACATTCCCATTTCGCTCAAGTTTGGTTCCATTTCCATTTACTGAGAATCTAGTGTCTAAACATATGCAATGATGTTTTTGTCAATAAATTGATGGTGTGACTATATTTAGAGGCATTTAAGAAATGGATTAGTCATTTGTAATGGATTTCAAGCGCGCATGATAGCCTTTGATGTAGGCTTCAATTTATTTTCTTGATTGGGCTTTTTAGATAATGTATAATATAGATTGCATGTGATTTAGGATTCTATTTGCCAGTTATTAGTTATCTTGCTTCTCATTCTATATTTTCTTCATTTCGGATCTTTGGTCCTTTATGCGTACTAGGGTTTTGCACTTATGAGTGATTAACAACGTATAAATAGTAATTAAGCAATCTTCAAATAGTGTTTTGCATGCATTGATAATTTTTTTTGTTTAGAAGTCTATTTAGCGATTGTAAATGTTACAACTTGCCTTGTTGCTACTTGCGGAACAACGATGTAGTTAATAAGAAAGTAATTAAACATAGATTTAGTGTGGTACTATCTAATAGTCTAGTGTCGATTGGTGCGAGGGTGAAAACTAAGTCATACATCAATGTGATGCCTAATATGACGTAAAGGTAAGGGTTAGTAAATTATATACACATAATTGGAACAAGGTGCGGGTTGAAATTCCCTAGATGTCGGACCAAGGATGTAAAGATATATAACTTATCACATTGCATGAAATACACTAGGAAAGGATTTCTATTACTAGTATTACCACTTTATGAACTTGTGGGGAACATGTACACCCTAGTTACTTTCTCATCTTGATAATAACCGAGGTTAACTCTTGCTTACTTGATAATTACATATTCTTAGGAATTTGTTTCACAAATCCCCCCCCCTTTTGTACTTACTTTTTTCGGAAACACTTTGACTAAGAGAATATAGTTGTGGGTTAAAGTTAAGTCTAAACCATATTCCTCGTGGGATCGACCCCGACCTACCAGTTGGGTTCTTTACTTGATAATGTTATTCATGCTTATTTAAGGAGGTGTAATTTGAGCATATCAATAATTATAAATTAAAGGTAACTTTTCAAATTACTTATTCATTTTTTTAAAATTAATTAAGAAAATCGATGCATTGATTAGGAAAAAATACATTACATTTGCTTTTGAATCTAATCCATATAATTAAACCATATAAAGTAACCCTTAATACTCTTAAACTTTTGAGAGTAACTAAGAAAATTAATCCATTGTTTTTTAAAAGAACGAATTATGCTAATTTAATTAAATACCTTCTCAATTTTAGGATTTAGAATAATACAATATGATTATCTATTAAATAGTTAATTAATTAAATATTTTATAATATTATGATTGAATGTAGGGGTAAAATAGTAATCTAAATTTGAACTTTGTACTTTTCCACTTTTAATAATAATATATGAATGATATTATATTGTATGATATGATATGATGATGACGATATATACATTGTTTTATCTATCACAACTTTTCAAATTCTTCCATTATGAGAATTATGAGCATAACTAAAATCAATATAAAGGTACTCATATATCAAGAATATATTAATTTAATTATTTAAGGGCTTAAAGACTTAAATTCTACCATTATGTAATTAAAATGTTTATATTTAATTAAATAATTAATCAAATTAGTAAAAGAACAATATGGTAATTTAACTTTTCACTTTGGAGCTTCCCACTTATCCTTTGTTAAATCTTACATCCTCATTTATGGTGTATATTTGAATATGTATCCTTGTTAGGTTTGATTCTTATGGGCTTAGTCTATGTTGGAGAGTTTGATGCCCTGGAGAGTATTTTATTGCCCTTGTAGTTGTGATATGCTCCCTGTAGGGCTTCTATTGGGTTGTTCATCTTGTATTGGTGCTTAAGACCTTGGTGGCTCATTGTAGCCATACGTTAGCACTAGATGTGATTAGTTATTGATAGGAGAAATATGATTGGGGTAAGGCGTCGTTCGTTGAGTTTTTCTCCCCCTTTTATTTATTCAGAATCTTTTCTGGTCATTTTGCTTGTTTTTAGTTGTAGGCTAGTTATGATCTTTTGATCTTTGACTATATTGTTGGCCCGGGGCCATGTTGAGGACTAGTTGGATGACAACTAAGTACATTCTTACTTGATAACATGGTTTGATTAGAATTATTTTTATTTGATTGATAGTGCCTTATTTCAATGTTGGTGATGGCCTGCATTGCATTTGTTTTTCACCATCACGTATTTTATGGCATGATCTTGGCTCATACATTTTTGTTCGTAGCGAAATAATATTTTCACTTGACTTTTATTCTAAACAGGCTTTAATGGGAGTCGTACCAGTTGCATCACTAGATTTATTGAGTTTAAGACTTATGAGTCATCGTTAAAATTCTCTTATTTCTTCTTTTGACACTACACACGTCTGAGATATGCTTAGTTCTAAACTGACTAGCTGACACGTTGACGTTCTTTAATTCGTGATTTTTGCTACTCTTGATTTTCTATAGAGTTGATCCCTACTATTTGCATATTAAAGTTCTGGTCTTCTCATCTATGTAGTCGATTAATTGCAAGACCTGGATTCAGGCCCAAGCAATGTACACAAACTTCCCATTTCCACATTGAGCCCATCTAGCCGTGAGCCTCACAAGATGGAGGTAGGTGTTTACACTTGGTTACTAATGGTCCTACTGCATACTCTGCATTCATATACATTGCTTAACACCAATATTCTTGTTTTTTATTGCACCCTTAAGTATATGGGGACAGTTATGCTCATTGTTTTTAGATTCCAGGCTTATGGGGGTCTGACTAGGTTATTGTTTGATTATATTATGTTCTCTGTTGTTATTGATCGGTTAGCTGATAGGATTTTTTTTTAGAATTTTGGTTGTTAATCCTCCTGACCAGGGGTAGTTGACTTTGTATCTTAGTTTTATTGTGATTAGGTTGTCGGCTTGAATTCCAGGTATGTTCTTGACTCGGTTCCTTATTGTTTCTTGTCCGATTTATGCTCCTTATTACTTGGTTGTTATGTAATCTAATGTTTAGTATATGTGCTACACTTTCCTTATTACTTGTTGCTTACACTTGTCTTATCTTCGATCTTAGTCGACCATGAGAACCATTTTTGGCACTCATACTACACTTCTACTCCATGTAGATCATAGTTTGGGTTCTCACTTTTAATTTGGAGTCTTATGGAGCATATTAGAGTTCGAAAACTAGGATGAGATCCTGGCATTCAGTAGAGTCACTGGTTTATGTCTGCTTCGGCTAGACTTAGAAATGACACCCATTTTGACAAAGTTATAACCCATCTCTATATGTCTATTCAATTAATATATTTTAAAACTTATCTTTTCAGTTATATGCGCACAATTATGTATTTTATATATACTTTCGTAATTCATAATTAATAAAATTATTATTATTAAATTTATCGATTGCAAAATTTAAAATAATTATTTTGTTTTTCAAAGTGTAGGTGTCTTTTCAGGTGGAAAATGTATTTATTTATGTGAAAATTTATATTCATTTATTTATATATGTGTAGCATATCTTATTAATAAAATAGCGATCTTTTTAATCTTCCTCCAAATTATTTAAATCATAACCTATTCTTTCAGATTTATTTCAATTCTAGAATTCTTTATTTAATTTAAAATCTAATCCTACACAATAACATGTCAATTTTGATCTATTTTGATCCAAATTAAGTTGAGCCTTCTCAATCCTACGATGATAAAATCCTACTTTTTTTCCATTTTTATAACCCTAACAAAAAGTCCTCAAATCAATACACGCTTCTTCTTCCCAAAAGAAAAGCACCGCCCACTTCTCCTTGTCTCTTCCTCTCTTACGCCGCCGCTCCACTTTCACTTTGATGAAGCTCCACACTGGAACACGCTACTAATCCCCATCTAAGGTGATAAACAATTGCTGCTTCACCCTCTCATTCCTCGTTCCCTTTTGATGTGTCTATTGTTTCTACCGATGCTCTACCTCATCTCCGGCAAAGACCACTAGCAAACTCTTTCTCTTCTTTTTCCTTTTCGCTCCTCTACCTCCCTCTCCTTGATCTCTGACCATCTTCATTGGCAAAATAAATCAACCACAGATCAATCAAAGCTTCAAGATATTATTGTGTTTAAGACAGATCCACGTAAGGTATGTCCCTCTAACCTAAGTGCCACCTCTTCCCTACAATATTCTATTTTTTTTAGTATAAAATTTGTTGATTCAGTTCTTTCATTACCATTTATGTTTTTAGGCTTAGTGTGCCGAAATTTCAATTCTTGAGAATTTGTATAATTGATATTCATCTCTGACCAATTTGGTATTTCCTAATTTTGACTCTATTTTAATTATGTTCAAATAATTTTTTAATGTGTCGTTATTGAATGATTCTCTTTGAAATTTGAGTTGATACAATTTTAGATGTTTTGCTTTTGTTGATTCTCATAATGTTTAAACATACGATTAGTATTTGGTTATTTTAGGTACCTTTATATGTAATTGATTCTATCTTTCTCCACATTTCCATTTAACTTCGTGAAATTGATTGATTTAGAATAATTCTGGAATTTAACATAAACGTGGTAAGGTTGTCACTTATAAAAGAATGATTATGTGAAGATCTTGATATTTGAGTACTCTTTGGTCACTTTAATTAGCTTAATTCTTTTCTTTTATCTTTAACAACCTATTTGGAAGACTATTAATGTTATTTCTAGTTTTATGATTTTCTTAGTTCATTTTAGGATCTTAATAATAAAGGACCTTAAAAGGGGGTAGCGGTAGATAGGCCCTTTCGTAAATGATGTAAGTTGACTCGAGCAGAAAATTACAAGCTATAATTTACCTTCCGATTAATAAGTAAGGAGTTGATCCAAGAAGGATAGTCGTAGGTTTAAATTTAATTTGTCTTGTCATTTTAATTAATTAATTGTATTTATTTTGATAAATAAGTAATTAAAATAGTGTTTCTCCTATATATTTGTATTGATTTTTTCTTCTTAATTGTCTTCTCTATTTATGAACCATACTCAGAAGAATCATAAAAGAGTTGTCACGTCGTTGCAAACTTAATTTAGCAAAAAAATGGGGAGAGATACTTAGTGTTTGAATTTTATTCAAATACAACCTATACTTATTTTATTTGTAACATCCTTGTACTCTTATTTTGATTAAACTTGATTACTGACTAATGGATTGTTCCTTTTATTACATATTTGTTGATTACCCTTTCTTTGCTTAGTTATAAGTTTTACGCTTCTTGTTATCAACTTTCTCTTGGTATCTTGTTCCCTATTACTCTAAGCTCATGGTTAGACTAACCTATTTGTTGGGTGTAGCAGGTTCCATCATGACCCAAGAAATTGGATTGTGACAAGTTGGTATTAGAGTTATAGGTTTGCTAACATCATTTGTTTGAGAGTAAATGTCTATTAGAGTCCTACTAATTTGTGAGGGGACGTCTGTATCATATCATTGGGAGGTTATTCCATCATTAACTGATTATTTATTTTTGCTTCAATTAACCTCTAAAATAGATTCTTTAGAATCTACACTTTCTCAGATTGATAGAACAAGGTACTCACTGCATATGGAAGGAGCTTAAACATATTCCATCACAGTCTCAGTACGTGGTCAGGTTAGAAGGCCTTAGTTGGGAATAAACATTGAATCAGAGGCATTCTTCAGCATTTAGAGAGTTTGGGGTTAGCCCAAGATCAAACATAATCATTGACTACCTCGATTCCTCAAGATTCAGTATTAGGAGGTTACGGATTTTTCAAGAATACACCACAGACATGTGTGGTTCCTAATGCAGTGAGTTCTCCTCAGGATAGAGTTGGGCTGAATAGTCCCTAGTAGGGCTCATCGAGTATTTTGAGTATATCATGTGATTTTAGAGTAGGATAGTCTTAGTCTAACATTGTTTTCTTCATATTGAGATTTTAGTCAGGGGTTCATCGATAAGTTAGCCTTGCCACTAAGGTTGGCATAGGAAAATCTGATATTAACGAGATTTACATTTATAAAGGTTGTTATCCATTTGAGGGATATGGAGCAGGTATATATTGAGTCTTACAGAGAGAGTGGTGTGAGGCCTCACAATCAATACAATAGTGATAACATTCCACTTCTATGTCGGTATTAGCTTAGTGAGGGTCATGTCTCTTCTTGACCTATCAGGCCTATGGTGCGGCATCTCAGGTTCTAGAGGGATATGAGGTAGGTAGTGTTACTATGGAAGCAAATTCTCTAGTCATATTTCTCATGGTGACCATCTTAGGCCTGTCATTGTTGGGTCTCACATTACTCCAATTAGGTGTTTATAGCAGGTTACACTTGGTGATGAATGATATGAGTATGGTGAAGTAGGCGACTATGTAAAATATTGTCACAAACTCCAATTTAAATGGGTAGGGGTGGTTCCTAGCTTAGCAGAGGTAGGCAGGATAGCTCATCACATCCTTAATGTCATGCTTCTACTTTAGGGGTTTCCACAATTATGGAGAGTTTGACAACTAGTTAAAGAGTTCCCTGGGTGGAAGTTGATCTCCAGGAGTTGCGTGCATATGATATGCCTCAGTATATAGTGGATGGACTATTTTGTATCTATGGAGATCATGTAAATCGATTTAGATTTTGTCCCAAACATAGGACAATGATGAGAGGTTATTAGCTATGTCAATTTGTTGATTGATGATACCTTTGGTTATTGGTTGTGTCTTTGGTTTTATTGGTTCTACTTCAAGTGCTCAAGTTAAGGTCGGTCTTGATCCATTCTATGTTTTTCAAAGCCATTCAAAGACTGAGGATCCAGGTTTTCCTTCTTTGGATGTAATTTTGTGGGTCTTATCCTTTTGTTACTATTTTGTGTGATTTGGGGTTTTTGATGCCTATTCTGGTTTATTTGGCTTGTTATGACATCTTCATTTGAGGATTTTATATGTAATTTGCCTCATTTGTTGGTTTTTTATAATAGTTGATTTACTAGGCCATGTTTCTTAGAATAGGAGTAATAGTTGAGTAGCTCACCGCGCCTTGGCCTTGGTTGTTTTGTTGTGTTGGCGATCTTGGGATTATTGGTTGCCTTTTATCAACTTTTATTATGTGTTTTGACTATGATTCCAATATTGGTTGATTAGTGTTTGGACTAGTTTTTCCCAGTTGAGATTTGTGTATTGCGGGGCCTAGTTGGTTTAGGAGGTTGCCTTAGTTGTATGTCATCCTTTTTAGTGGTAGCTTGGGGATTGCTAGTTGTGTGAGTGGTATTTTAGTCTTTTGTAGTTTTGTGGTAGTCCTAGTTGGCCACTTTATTTTTTTGCCATTGTGGATTCTCGAACGTGAAGTTGCGTTGCTCATTTTATCTTTTTGGGTATTTCTTAATTTAGTGGTTCTTGAGTTTGGTTATGGCTAGCCAAAAATTGGAGGTATGATTCATTGTTGTATCTAGTTGCTACTTTAATTGTTTCTCAGTGGGGTTGTAGATAGTTCTGGAGATTGGTTTGTGATTTGATGTAAGAGTGGAAAATCTCATCAATGACTTACGATTCAAGATATTGTTGGAGATGGAAATTTATTAGGAAGGTTCATCTTTATGATGGAGTTAAAGTGATTCGTGGAATCCATGATTTGGTTTGTCACTTCAGGGGATCAACTCCTAGACGTAACTGGTGTCGTCAATCTCTTTAAGAACTAAGACTAGCCTCTAGCATATATCACCACATTCATAGGTTAAAAATGCGGAAAAATTTAAAACTTTTCATTACTTCTACACTGAGGTTTACATAGACCTCTACATACACATAATATAATCATATCGAGTATACATAGACCCTTCGTATAGTAAGATTACACAGTCTTCTACTTTTATTGCACATAAGTATATATAAAAGATAGAACATAGTCTTTAAAGAGTGTCTCATCTCATAACCATCTAACAAGATTATAGCAATTTGGACATATCTCATACATCAATGTAAAAGAGAAAGAACATAAGAGTCTTGAAACTAAAAAGACTTCATAAGCTTGATATTGGCATCACCCTCGGAAAGTGAGGACCTACCCACTTGGATGATTGAGAAATTACAAGTCTTCTTCAAAGTTGTCTCAAAGATCCTTCAACGACCGGAACCTAAAATGTTGGGGGAAAGGAAGAAAATGGGGTTAGTACACTATTTGTACTAAGTATGAGATCATATGCACACATACTTTGAAATCATGCAAAGAAAAGGGACATTTCAATGAGTATGCAATATTCATTAAAAACCTTTATGCACATTCAACAAGACCATACCAACCAATAGTACATGTTAATTTAGTCATAGGAATGTACATCACAAGAACAACAACATTAAGTCTAGTAAAGTCAATATGCATATCATATGGTTGAATATATAGTCAAGTAACTCTATCATCAAGTCATAATAGTAACAAGCATGAATTGGAGTACATTTCAATATAACCAAAGCAAGACAATTAACTACAACCCCTATCAAGTCAAAAAGTGCAATGACTAAGAAAATCCCCATAACCTTGCCCAATCAGGTAACCCAACACGTATCATAAATAACATTCTCCTTCACATAATATGGTACTTAAAAGTACATATCATCTTACTTTGACAATGTTGACCCATACACATTCATAAGTGAAACTAATCAACATGTAGTGTCAACAAAGTGCAAGTTCATCATATACATATCCTATATATTCATAAGCATATTCATACATAAGAACAACCTCCTAAGGCTTCCCTTAAGGAAAACTAATGCAAGGCATAGGTAGAGTCCCAAACCCCTACCTAAGCTAAGTCAAACCTCTTAAGTCACCCTAGTTGGTTCGTACTTCATTAATTCATTTTAGTTTAAGGAACACTTGATTTAACCGGCATAGACCACAATATATAAGTGAGGAATTCAGCGTTGTGAAACCTTACACCGATGGAAGGTGGTCTACCTGCCAAAGTAAAAACAAACATAAACGTAACTTTCTAGTTAGATCCACTAGCTAGTCTTCCTATGGGGGCTACATAGTTCAAGAACTAAGAGATAGGTATAATCCCTCTATATACCATTTGGAAATTGGGACCTCCTTTTATGGGAATCCATTGGATGAGCATTCCTTATTGGGGAGTCAATACCACATGTGGAACTATAGGGTGAATCTTCCTCTATGGGAAGACATCACCTCCCATAGTCAAGTTCACTAGGTGCTAATGTAAGTCCCTTTTTGAAATGTCTTTACTGTCTTAATTAATCATCATAACTTATTGTAGGTCATAGGGTCTAACCCTTGTATATTCATCATCATCACAGCTCAATAAGAATTGCCTGAGTATAATTCCTTCGTCATAATTCATATAAGTGAGGTTAGCACATTTACATATCACTTCATAACAAGGCACATTGGTAAACCATTCACCATCCTTATAACATTTACATCTTAGCCAACACCTTACAAATCATAGTCAAGACATTTCAATTCAGCATCATTCCAACCTATCAATCCTAATACAAGGAATACTCCAATACAACATTATGACTTAATCACAAATAGCCATAATTTGAAGTAAAGAATAGGGATCATTAGACTTACCAAGTCTCCTTGATAATTCATCATAAGGGTCTTACTATCAACCCTTAATTCAATCTAACAGGGTATTAATATCAACACACAACAATAACCAAAATGATAACAAGGCCAATTGCATCGTTATATCACGATTCATCACTAGTTCATAGGTTAAGATAAGATACTTAGGTCAATTCACAACATACTTCATAACCTAGATCAACTTCTCAAGAACTAGCATGATAGGACAATATT
Source organism: Solanum peruvianum (assembly GCA_027705065.1). Lineage (NCBI taxonomy): Eukaryota > Viridiplantae > Streptophyta > Magnoliopsida > Solanales > Solanaceae > Solanum > Solanum peruvianum. Next base: position 27,370,270 of record JAKWJD010001756.1, on the reverse strand, counting down.
AATCCTAATCTATTCATAATGATACAATAACATCATCTAGTAGTAATTCAATCAATAATCAAGTCAATTGAACGAGCATTAAACAATTCATATCAAGATCATAACCTAGGGTTAAGGGGTGAAGGTCATATTCTACAAACTACAGCAAACCATCACGATATATCATACTTAATTAGAATACATGTTAATATATTCTTAACATCCAAATAATTCATAAGGAAATCAATTCATAAAATAAATTTTGACATTGGATGAAACCCACTTGAAAACTCAACTTTGGAAATCAATTTAATGGAACCCTTTGAGGAAAGAGGTCTCAAAGGTGAAATAGATCACATAACTTACTAATTAATGAATATTTATGGAGTAACTTGACTCCTTTCAGCCCTTAAACCCTCCCCTAGGTTGTTCTTCAATGGAGTTCCTCACTAGAGAAAGAGAGAAGGAAGAGAGTTTGGGTTTGTGAGTTATGAGAGCTTAGATTAGTTTAATGAGGTTGGGGTCTTTATATTTGATATTAATTAACTTAATTAAGTGTCTCCTAAACTCTAAATAACTACCTAACCCCTTAATTAATTAATTGGACCTAATTTAAAACGTATAGAGAAGTCATGCTCTAACAGACGAGACCTCGACCAATGGTTTGTGTGTGAGTCGACAACCAGTACCACCTTCTGTGCTACACATTCGTAGGTAAGTTGAAAGAATGGTACAAATTAACCATTAGCCAAAATTTCAAACTGTTGGTTGACGGATGGCATCAGCGCTCCATCGATCCACACACGCTCCGTCGCTTCCCTTCATGGGTGCATACTGCCCAGGCAGTCTTTGACCCCAAAATGCAAGGGTACTACTCAAGGTCCCTTAGTTGTTCCTTGGTGATTCATACAAAGACGTTTCAATCATGAATCAATCTTAACACAAGTTAGTCACCCTTCCAACGAATTTCATGAATTTCTGACACTTAAAAGCTAGTCAAATAGGCTAAGTCATGCTAGTACCTCCTTGAACTAGTTTCCGAATGTCATGGACAATCTTGAAAGTTTTGATTTATAGACTTCCTAAATGAATTTTATTCATTAAAGGGGACCTTTAAACGGTGTCTAAACCTTATGACACATATGTTAGGCTCTAGAAAACATGTTGGATTTTTGAAGTGTTACATAGTTCTTGTTCAGGATATGGTCTTGTCTCATCTTGGTTGATAGATTTTGTGGTTTGTGATGGGAGTTGGCATCCTTGGGCCACTATTGTCCAGATGACTATGTTGATACGATATGTACCATTTTGATTTCCATTAAACTCGAGTGGTTAATTAGGATTTGTGGTGGAGAGTATCTTGTACACTCAAGGTGTAAGTTTTATTTAAAAGTTACATTGCTTGGAGTAGGTCATTGGAGATGGGCTCTATGAAATCATGTCATTCACAAAATCATAGTCTTTTGGATTAGTGTAGACAGGTTTAAAAGATTGTGTCTCAACTGGATTTGTTGGATTTTGAGTATCAAGAATGGATTTTTGTCTTTACCTTGGGGTTGCATTCCTTGTTATGGCAGATCTTACTTCTCGATGCTTAGGTGAAGCATGTAATTCTCCCAAGGTTTGGGTTGTATGGGTGTAGGCACGTTTCAGATGGTGCTGGAGATGTCAAGGATATCTAAGGATCAATAAACACTTTTGATTGCAAGAAGATGTTAGATTTTGATAAGGTGAGTATTATTATCGGTGATGTTGGATTTCTCAAATGAATATGGCATTTTCAGGGAAATCTGATTCTAATACAAGCAAGTTGGTTCACAAAAAAGAATTGGAGAAGTTTTGGGTGTTGTGAAGTGGAGTTTAGGATCTTATTCTAAGACTAAATTCTATTAGCGTTGTTCAGATCACAAGCGTGTCTGTGAGTTTGTCGTAGCATGCAGAACTGATATCCTCGTCTTTTCATGCCTTAAGGATATAAATCTTCTTCAAATTTTAAAGTAAAAAGTCCTTTTAGTAGTGGATATTGCGTAATGATCATTCAAGCCATTTCCTCCATTTTTCAATCTTTTCAATATTCAGAGCCCTCATGTTAAGATCCAAAGTCATTTATGTTTTGCAAAGACTGATAATTTAGTTGTTTGGTAGTTTATTTTTGGTTTGTGCAAGTTTTCATGTTTTGGAGCCTTTGAAACTTGAATGGTTTATTTCCGTTAAAATTTCATGAATACGACAATAGAATGCAATTCTAACAATTTCATTGGCTCCAAAAGGGATATTTTAGGCTACACGAGGATTCTGGTGTGAGTTTGTGCCGTTAGGCATTTCTATTTTGAAGCTTAAGCCAAATTTTGACTTCATTCAATAATTTTGGTAAACAGGCTCGGATGAGAAATTTCATTAGTATTGTTGGCTTCATAATGTTAAGTTTGCTTATAAACAACCCTTTGTAGAGTTCCTAAGGCTTTCAATTTCATTCTGAGCCTTTTTGTTGACTTTTACTTAAAATGCAGCTTGGTTATCGGACCCAATTTTCAATGAGACAACCTCATATGGTTGTTTTGATGGTTCCGTTGAACCTGGTTTTCCAGATTTAGTGGGGTAGAATATCTGGTTTATTTTCATTAGGTCTAGCAAAAATCTTGATGGTCCGTTCAAAGATTTTGGAAAATGAAAAAATCTAGTATTGCTAATACAGACTTTTAGCGGCTGTGTTTAACTTACAAAGACTAGATTGCTTCTATTTAAATCCCAATTTTGCATCTTCAACCCTCATTTTCAATTCGTGATTTCTTGAGTTATAGAATTCCGATTGGGATGATTATAGATGTGTAGGTTCATGTTTTTTCATGTCTACGTGTTGGAATGATCAGGGAAGTTTGGAAGTTATTATTATGAGGTAATTTCTTCCCTAAAGGGGATGCCTATTTTTATTTTGAGCTTTAATGGTGATTTTATTGCATGTTCAATTTTAGCACATTTCAGAGCTTGGATTAATCCCATTTTGGGGGCACAAGTTTCTTGAGATGTTTTAGACCTTTTTACAGATCTATTTTGGGTCTATTTCCAACTATTGCAACTTTAGTTTCTATAGTTTGTAATGACGTCGTAATCAATAATTTAACAGCATCGCGGTGTTTAAAGGCATTTCATAAGTGCATATGTATGGACAATGGATTTAGAGCAAGTGTGATAGACTTTGAGGTAGGCTTCGGTCTATTTTCTTGATTAGAATTTTTAGATAATGTATAGTATATGCTTCATGTGAATTAGAATTGTATATATTTGTTGAGTATTATTACCATGTTATTCATTCTATCTTTTCTTCATTTCGTTGGAGCTTTGGGCCTTTTGTGGGTGTTGAGATCTTTAGTGTAGGCTTTTAGCCTCTTTGGTGGTATAGATTAGCATGTTTATCCTTCTTACGTTTGACACTTATTGCCTTAGTCTAAGTTTTAGAATTACATGCCTTAGACTGTGTTATATCGCCTTTGTAGTTGTGAATGGAACTCGCTAGGCCTTCAGAACAAACGAGATTATTTTCATGCTTCAGACGATCTGGCTAATTCTATATGCAAATATCTAAATTTCTTCTATTATATATAAAGGCTTAAGGTTGAAGGCCCATTTAGTGTCTTTCAAAAGTTAAGCGGTTAGGTTGACTTTAGAAATGCTACTAAGGACGGGATGAAGAATGAAAAATGTCCGTCGATGCCTAGTGAGAAGATTTGAGATGCAATCATGAATCAAACTATAGCAAAACATTCAACTACCGACGGACAAATCAGAATGTCATCTGCCAGGGTTAGGGTATTTGTTAATTATGAGCCTACTCAAATCAGAACTACACTAGTTGATTCTCTTTTGCCGGACGGCTTGTTGCAACCTTCGAATTTCCTGCTGACATCCCAATTCTCCAAGTGGGCCCTCTTGGAAACCCCCAACCATGGCTTTTTAGAGAATCTCGCTCCTGTGTCATAGAACTTGTAGCTCGGCAGCCCAACGGGTAGGTTTGTTTATCCTTCTAGTTCCGAGTGTCTTCTTCGATAGTAATAGCGGCCCATAGGTGTGAGATGTACCTTGAGGGGGGAGGAGGGCACTTGGACATCAGTTTCCATTTTTTCTATGGTCAATTCCACGGTCGGTGCAAGGCTAGAAATCGGAACACATTGATTTCGCTCGTTCCCATTCTTCGCTTCAGGGTCTGTCCCTCATTGTGGTCAGTACTCCATACTTTCGGACACTGAAGCTTACACTTCTTCACTAATTTTGACGGTTCACCACGTCCTCTTTCCTCCTCCTGTGTCCAGTAATGAAGTTCAAAGTTCTCGACTTGCTTTCTCTCTTATCTTGCAGTTGGCAGTCATTCTTTGCTTCATTCGAGAATCAACTACACATGAATAGGAGCTTCCTTAGGCCTTCAAGGATTAGGATAACTTGGTGAAGGAAATCTATGAGAGATAGGAACCACGTTACGACCAACACGGAACCATCTCACTTCGAACCTACTTTTTGGATTCTTTGATGGATCAAAACCTCATCGAGAAGATATGACAATTAGAATTGAACCAAAATTTCTTGATCGGGTAAACTACAACAATCAAAAGTAAATTCCATGCATCAAACTATCTACCCATTTCAGTTGATCTCTTCAAGCATCAATCAAAGATCTAGACTAGGATTAAGTTTTCAAACTTAAGCCATGAATTAATATTATGCTAAATAACTCAAATCCATAAGTGTGCAATAGTAAAATAGAGCAAGACACACGACCTACAAAATTAAATAAACACCCAACCCCATAATCAGGCCCTTAGATTTGGGGTTTTAGCACAACATCATAATAAGAAAAAAAATAATACTAATGAAGTTGTAGAAATTGATGTGTTGATGATAAACAAATAATTTTCAACACTCACTTCAATTTCAACAATCAATTATCAATTAGAAAAGTTTTGCAAAAACCCTTAAACTAAGAGAAAGGGCAAAAAGTTCAAAAACTCAATAAAAATCTGATAGATGAATTATTCAAAAGATAAAATTCAAGATCAATTTTCTCTATCCTTTGAGCTATTTATAGTTTCCCAAAAGATTAGTGAGAAATTCCATACGCGACCTGATCGGCAACGTTTATCAAGCTCACTTTTCCGTTCAGTGGATCACCATTTTCTCTTGAGATCGCCCTTCATTTGCTTTAAGCTTTAGCATATTTGAACCTCAGTTGGTGAACTCAATTGATTTGGCTTTTTACATTTGACGACTGAGCGATTACAATCTTGTTCACCCTTTGAGCCTTCAATTTAACTTAAAAGTCTATCATCTTCGGCAATGGAACATCAAACTCGCCCAATAAGTTCTGTAAATTAACGTTTCCACATTAGTTCGCCAACCTGCCTTAAATATGATCAAACATACGTAATCACTTTGGGTGAGGTATGACTTTTTAGGCAATCCACCCTTTTAGGCGATAACCAACTTAGAGTTTTCACTATTTTCAATGTTTGTCCTTTTTTTGTAGATTCATCCTTGCCTTATCCTTTAGCTTTTATACCTGCAAAACACCAACATATCATCAACATAAATAGGCATTGAGGACATTAATTGTTGAACGAAAAGTCTACAAATTAGTGAAAATAACACTCATCAAGGTGATGATAAACTAATGTTTTGACCGTTGACGCTTGTATTGAACTCTATTAAAACAAATAAAGGGAATACTACTTCTGTAAAAATCACAAAGAAAGAATTAATGATCTAGATTGCCTAACTTACTCTTTTGGCCCTTTCTGAGACATTTATATATTTTTCCTCCTTTGGTTATAAGACTTGCATCTCAGATATCATCTGGTTTCATAATTCTAACAAGCTCCTTTGGTAGAATTTCAATAATATACTAGAATATATTTGTTCTTTTTAGTTCATTCTGAAAGCATTTCCTTTAATTTTTTAAATCCTTCTGTGAGGAAAAGCAAATTGTTAAGAATTTACATTAGAGAAAGGCCACATGGTATATCTTTTAGGATTGAATCGAAACGACATGTTAGAAGGCAAATCTTATTTGGTATCATGGGATCATTAGAGTTAGAGTTGTAAATATGGGATAGGCTTGTTGGGATGGGCTATCCTAACTCGTAATTTGATAGGGTTAGGCTACAATTTTTGGAACCCATTTGAGAAAAGGGATTTTTTAGCCCGGCCTCAATAAGTGTGCCGACTTTTTGGGCTTGAGAAATATGGATAGGGCCAGTCGGTGGGCCAAATAAAATTTATTAAAAAGTAAAAATACAAAAAAGTATTAAAATTAACAAGAGTATAAACTCAAAATCTTGTTAAGTTTGGAATATTATATTTTAAATAAAAATTGTTTTTATAAAAGATCTACTACGTAAAATAAAAATTCCCAATATATTTCTAACAAATCACTTCATAGGCTATATACCCTATGGAATATTGTCATATATTTTATGTTTTATTATGATCATTAGAAAATAAATAGATTAATATTTATATTTAGCTATTTATGCTTTTACTTGAAATCAAACTTAACAAGTATTATAAAGATAATTTTATTGAGTATTTGATTAACAGGTAGTAACGTTAACACTGTGTGATATTGTTTTGTCGTTATTTATGATAATATTTTAAAATTATAATTTAATTTAAAAAAATAAAAGAGAATTGGCTCAGCAAAGCATGTAGCCCAGATTTGTGGGTTGGGCCAACCATTTTCTGGCCCACACAATAAATGGGCTAGCATGGCTTGCCCCGTCAAATTTCAAAGTGTGTATGATTTAGCCCAGATGAGGTTGGCCAACCCATATTGACAACTCTAATTAGAGTCATGAAGTATGTTGTGAGCTAAATTGACTACATGAGGGCCTATTGTTGGAGGGGTGCATGAGACTGTCCACTTAAGATAATTGGGCAGATTAAAATGTTTGAGTGTTTTGTTTAGGATCCATACCCAATTATCAATTGGTTAAATAGGTATTGGAGTTAACACAAAAGAATTATTCATGTTGAAGAAAAATGTTTGTGTTCCTCTCTTGTTCTTCAAAAGTCTAAAAGTTTTAATCCCAATTCTTATCTCTATGTTGCTTATTATTTCATTATTTCCATTATTGTTTGAGTATTGCAATCATGATTGTAAAGTTGTAATGACATACCAATATTTTTATTAATATAGTGAGGAATTTGGGTGAATTATAATTTCAACAGTATAAGAATTCAATGTGGAAAAGGTCAATTGCCTAATGATATGAGAATGAAATTGTGCAATGAATATCATCAAATTAGTACAATGCTTTCAACCAAGTTGAAGTGGCTCTATCATTGGATAATTCTTCAGCATCCCTTGATCAAGAAGTTGGGCATATGCGTCATGCTGGGGATAATTCTTATTCATACGGTCTTATTCATGCCCTTAGGTGTGACATTTATCTATGCTATCTAAATCTTTGCTCTGTATAAGATTGTAGTGACATGGCATCTTGACTCATAGCTTCGTTCATTAATTAGGAGTGGGAAGCTTTACAAATTGCACTGGCAAAAAAGTTTAATTGAGAATTAGGTTCATTTATCCTTCCAGGTTCTTGAATTGGATCTTTTTGGCCCATCTTGTTGTTGGATGCATCTGGCAAGTATGAATCCCCATGAATGATTTATTTTCTCTTGCAAGGAGTTTTTTGGCAACTAGCATAGAACTGATTGTGTTTAGAAAAATGATCATGTTATATGTCATTCACCGTTATAGTTTATTGACAAATACGTCGTCATATGGAATGCGGATAAAGTCACAAAGATGTTTGTTTGCTTTTGCCAGCCTTAGGGATGTTATTATTTTAGTTGTTGGTTGTGACACACAAGGTAATATCCTCAGCTCAACTAAACTTTATCAATTGGAGGAAGAAAAATAGATAAGATTATAGAGCATGAACATGCCACATAAGATGTGTTTTGAGTATTCATGGATGGAACTTTTATGTGATAAGAGGTGTTAGAGGAGCTTAATCAAAGTAGTTTACTAGTTTTCGAATCATACTCCTCACAATTCAACAACCTTGATTTAGCTCCTCCAATGCCTCTTATCATATAAAACATTTCATCTAGTTGGCAAGAGAAAATAAATCATTCACATGGATTTATAGTTGGCAAATGCATCCAACGATAGTGATGGGGTTGAAAACACCCATTCAAGAACCCGGTAGGAGAAATAGACTTAATGATCAATCACAACATTTTGTAGCCGCAATTTGTAAAGTTATGTGCTCTTAATTAATGAGCGAAATATATGATTCAAGATTCCATGGCACTATAATCTTACATAGATAAAAGAATGACACAACATATAGACATGTCACGCTTAATGGCATGAATAAGAGAGTGTGAATTAGAATTCTCCCTTGCATGACGCTGATGGCCAGCTTCCTGATCAGGGGATGCTGAATAGTTATTCAATGATAGAGACACTTTACCTCTATTTAAAGAATTGTATTGATATGATATACATTGCAATTTTTCATTCTTATGTCATTAGCCAATGATAATTTGCCACATTGAATTTCTATCCTATTAAAATTATAATTCACCCAAATTCCTCAATATATTATAAGTATATTGGAATGTGATTAGAACTATAGAATCGTAATAACAATACTCAAACAACTTATCTACAATGGAAATATTGAAATAATAAGTAACTAAGATTGAAATAAGAATTGGAATGAAAAGCTTTTAGACACTAGAAGAAGAAGAGAGGAACAAACATATTTCTCCAATGTGTAACTCTTTTGTGTTAACTTCGAGACTTATTTTACTAATTTATAATTTAGACTGGGTCCCAAATAGAACTTCTCAACATTTCAATCTACTCAATAATCTTAAATGGATGAATAGATTCTCACGTTGCCAATTCGGTTCACAACATAATTCATGTTTCTTTCTCTCTGATAATCCAAATCAAGACTAGTATTCTAACATATCGTATGGATTCAATCCTAAAAGAAACACTATTTTCACTACCTTTATCTAATCTGGATTCTCATTCATGTGCTTCCTTACAAGTGGATTTGAAAAAAGAAGGGAAAAACTTATCAAAATGAACTGAAAAAAAAAATATTTTCTATTGTGCTTTTTGAAATTCTACCAAAGTGTCTGATAGAAATTATGAAAGCATTTGATCAGCGAGATGTATGTTTTATAACCAAAGGAGGAAGATATAATTAAATGGCTTAGAAAAACGTGCCAAAAGAATAAGTAACGAAGTGTAGATCGTTAATTCTATTTTTACAAACAAGTAGTCTTCCCTTTATTGCTCTTAATGGCGTTCAACACAAGCATAAAAATTCAAAACATAAGTTATTAGCATATGTCCATCCTTCCTTTCATGACCCTATTTATTAGGTCATGATGAAACCTACAACACCAACCAGTAGGTAAGCCTAACCCTTAACTTGGAGTCATAGGTAATGGTCTACCTAGATAAAGTCAACAAAAATAAGCACAAAACTTGTAACCAAACTAAGAAAGAGTAATCAACATAAATGTAATACAAGGAACCATCCCAAAACTTGGAATCAATCACCAATCAGGGATATAATGAAATAAGAGTACGAAGCTATTAAAAATACAAAAGGAGAACAATATGTCACTAAATATGTAAAATTCTAGAAAATGTACTCGTCTAGTAAAGAGTCTATTTATTTTTAAGAATGGGTATTGGGGTACATAGGCATCCCAATGCCCAATATTGCGTAATATTGGGCATATTAGAGAATATTGGCTTAAGGGTGTTAGCCAATTTCTATGTATTAAGATATACTTTGATGTTCAAATGCCCAATTCAAGCCTGTTTAGGAACTGTACCTGCAATGAAGACCCTAAGCTGATAAAATTTTCATTCCTTAGATTCCACAATTAGGTATGAGGCATCCAAGTGTCAAGCCTAGGTACCATAGAACATGATTATTTGAAATGATCATGTAGAGTAATTAGTGCCCAAGGATATAGTGAGGATCCTTGGGACAACAAGAAATGAGATGCAACACATGTGCAACCCATGTGCAAGCACATGTGCAAGAATTTTGTTAGGGCGGTTAGGGGCAGACGCACATGTGGGTGTCAAGCCATGTGCGGCTGAGCTTCCTAACCAACTTTAAGCTCCAACTAACTTACCTAACTATCTAACTAACCTAGGACATACCGAAACAAACTAACTAGTGCACAAGACAACCTAAGACCTAACCGGATGACACTAACCTAGTAACTAACTGAAGAAACATCTTAGTACCTAACCTTGGATGGTCCAAAAGGGTTGGTTATGGTCCTAGTGACTAAGGGGTACTTTAGTAATTACCCTAGGTCACTTAATTAATTAAATTTACAACTTAATTAATCAATTTAAATGGTAAAACCGAAATCCTTACACTAGACAAGTAACTAACTAAGAAACATCCTATTACCTAACCTAGGATGGTCCAAAGGGTTGGTTATGGTCCTAACAACTTAGGGGTACTTTATTAATTACCCTAGGTTACCTAATTAATTGTATTAGAAACTTAATTAATTAATTTAATTAGTCAAAACTGAAACCACTAAGCAATTTCCAGATTTCGGTTAAGTCAAGTGTTCTTCTAACTATACTCAATTTAGGAGGGGCATTTTAGTAAATTAGCTAATTTATTTATTAATTTAGTTATTAGTCTAAATTAAATTACTAAATACTCAGTTCCTAGACCTAGACTCATGATCATTCACTAAGAAAAGCATGACTTGAAAGCAGTGAAGAAACGCAAGAAAAACAAAAGTTCTCCTTAGGCGATTTCAAGAAGTTCTTCAAAGTTTTCGTGAAAAAGTGCAATGTGATCTTCATAGATTCGATTCTACAAAAGGTATTGGTTTTATATCCTGGAATTCTTTTTCCAAGAGGCTTTTCAAAGGTTTTGAAATCAAGAATATCGAAACTAGGGTTTTTTTCAATGAATCGCATGTTCATCTCCCTAGTTCTCCCGATTTTCGATTCTTGCAATTTGTATGATGTAAATTTCAAGCATGTGACTTGCATGTGGTGATAACTGACTTTTATATGTATGTTTCCGTTATCATAATGTTGAATGAAACCTACATGTTAGATCCGCATACATACGGTATTATCTACATGAATGTTAAATGTTATAATGCCTACATGTGTTCGAGAAGATAAAATTGTTATAAGTTGTTCATTGAATTGTATCATAGGCTGATCAAAGGTAAAATTTTGGCTTGTTTAACATGATATATTATCTAATGTATTTTTTAACTAATTGGCACGGCTAGTGATAATGTTATGATAAGTATCTACTGAAATTATAATTTATGCCAACAAATTGGCTAGCAAAACTATGTCCAATCATATTATTTCAAAATCATGTAAAGTCATACCAATATATACATCAATGAACTCATAACATAGGGTATGCCAATCAATGGGACAACTCCCAACATACTCTATCCACACGAACTTGTGAACGTAATAGCAATGGATAAGTAGTTATAACTTTCATAAAGAATTGTACAAAACTAACAATAAACGTTGAACAAGTTAAGGTGAGTAATGAAAAACATAAAAGCTTAAGTTATGAAATTGACCTTATATAGAGTGTAAAAAGAAGTGATACAAGTCTCAATTACACTTAATCGATTATGTCAAAAATACTCACATAAGAGGGTGCTAGAGACCGTGAGACAAGTCTCACTCGCACCATGATGATAATATAAGACTTAAGTTCATATTCATCAAGCAAACGAAGGAATGACCAGTCATTCGTAGAGTTAAGTAAACCTCATAACTAGAAGCAAGCTTCCATAATGTTTGAGTCAAACTATAAGAGATAATAAATTTAAATAGATTTGAGCATAGCACCGATAGACTTGCAATGACCTTGTGCCAACACTTTTAATCCTCATGAGATGAGGCTACCACCAAGGTGGATCAGTACTCTCTGTTTGTCTCCTTGTCTTCGAACTATGTTAGCCAGCATAGGGGTACTAGCGGGTGGAAGCCTCCGTGTAAGAATGCTAGAAGTTTGATTTCACTTTGGCCGGTGATTCCACATCTTTTCGGTGTGGGGGAGACATCGGATTTCATGTTTAGATCACATGATCTATGTTGGTTAAATCTCAGTAAAGTATTCGGTTCACTTCAGCCGTGAACCCCTCTTTTCGGTGTGGGGAAGACACTGACTTGGTTTCACTTTAGCCGGTGAACCTCCCTTTTCGGTGTGGGGTAGACACAGAACTTGGTTCTCCTTAACTGGTTAACCACCCCTTTTCGGTGTGTGGGAGACACTGGATTTCATGTTATCTCCCATGATCTACTTCCGTTAATGCTAAGGAATTCTTTAAGAGAGTAAGAAAGAATGAAAGTAGCATGTTCAAAGTGAACAACCGAGCAAAGAAGTAGAAACGTAAGTTCATAGTGAACTTAGTAAAGCAAGAGCTTAAGAATGTCAATCATTAACGTTGATAAGAATGATGTTTTAACAAGTTAGTGGTTTATGCCAATATTGGAGTATGAATATATGCCTCAAGGATTATATATTACGTAAACAACCAATTAATGGGCATAGCCAATAAAGATTGGATTATAAATATATTCATACCTAATTTAAGAATGAAATATTTAACTTTCAAGTATGGTAGCCAAATCATTTCCTTAGTCTTGTGAATTACTTACTCGATTCATTGTAGGCATGGGACTATAATGAATCATTGTACTTGTAAGTAAAACATAGGATTAAAGGAGATCATTGAAGTACATAATAGAAATAAGAAAAGAATGAAAAATAAACTAAGGTTGGGAATAGGAGCTCTCGGCCTAAGGGAGCAAAATTATAAAGTTTTGTTTAAGTTGTTCTAAAATTATGCTAATGATTCAGAGGTCTTATGTGCATAAAGAAAATGAGTTATGTGCCTTGATTGCATGGGAACATGTCATACTCATAGCATGAATCGCAAATAACAAATTAATAAAGTTAAGTGACTTACCTTTCCAAAAACGGCATGTTGCTTTAGGAAGAGCTTTACTTGATCATGCATAGTCCTTACATGTTTATGTGCATACACCCATACTTAGTATAAGTGTGTACTAACCCCATATATTATTAATGTTTTTATAGGCGCAGGTTCTAAAGAATATTGAAGACTCGATGAAGCGGTTTGGATTAGCGATCTCCAGATTTTAGTAGGTCCTCTACTGGTTGAGGATGCTACTCTTTATTATTCTATATTAGTACATTAGATATAGCTAGTGGCTGTTTTCCTGAGCGTTTCATTTCAAACATTTGTTCAAGTGTTTGCAATAAGGCCAATTGCCAAACTATTTTATTATTATTATTATTATGATCATTTATTTCAATTATTTAATCTATTGATAGATGGTTGCTTAGTTTGAGCTCATTACAATATCACTCATGCAGTATTATATGAAGTCTATGTACACTTAAATAAGTATTAAAAAAATTTAAATTTTCCGCAAACTTAACTGCATGATTGTGATGAAATCTAAGAAAAGTCCTATGAGAGGTTAACAACGCCGGTTGCGTTTGGATTTCAGAATCCGGGTGTGACAAAATATATTATAAATACTAAGTCTATCCAAAATAGATAAAAATTTGCAACTCCTAACACAAGGAGCTTAACCAAGCATTTGAAATTGAATCCGTTTTTCACGAATTCAAATCAATGGTGAGAACCCAAACTATTATATACAAGTAGCAAAAGTGTAGTATGAGTACAAAAAATGGTACTTAGTATACATCGGTCGATTGAGCTCAAAATATAATACAATTATAAACAACAAGTTCTAAGTAAAGCATATCACAAATAACTAAACAAAAGATAATCGTATATACAAGTAGTAAAGAAAAAGAATGACACAAGAAATATAGACCGAGTCAAGAACGTATGTGGAACGCAAGCCAACAGCCAAATCATAAGCAAACAAGATACAAAGTCAACTACCAAGGGTCAAAAGGATAACAACCACAATTCTTAAACACAAGCCTATAAGTTCATAGATCAATAAAAACAGAGAACATAATATATTCAAACGATAACCTAACCGAACTCACATAAGCTCTTAAACACAAGCCTATAAGTTCATAGATCAATAAAAACAGAGAACATAATATATTCAAACGATAACCTAACCGAACTCACATAAGCCTGAAAGATAGAAAACACAAAAATAACCCAACCAGCCCCATAAACAAAAAGGTGCAATTAACAAACAACTATAGTGGTAATAGGAGATTCATATGAGTGCAGAGTATGCATTGGAACCATCACTAACCAATTGTATAGACTTAACTCCCTATTGTTCATGTGAGGTAGGACACATGAGACTCCATCATATGGTACTATAGTACGCACAACCAAATGAGCTCAAAGGGGATATGGGAAGTCAGTATACGTTTTCAAGGTCCAAATCTAGGACTTACAATAAATTGACTCTATAAAAGATAAGAATATACCTTTAATATGTGAATAGTAGGGATCAACTCCGTCGAGGATAGTAAGTAGCTGAAGTTATGCAGGATACGGCATCGACACATGATGAGTCGTGGATTTCCACTTATTTTAGGATTTTTCATAGTTATTTTTGTTTGCTTCATTTTAGAATTGGAGCTTCTCATGTGGTTTCCTTCATATTTGTAGGAAAATCAAATGGAGAGTTGATTTATAAAATATTTGAAAACCCAAGTGGAATTGAAGCAAGAAGAGGTCAACTAGAAAAAAGTGGAAATGTCAAAAGATTGCTCTTCTAGACTGCGTGAAGCAGAGGCCGTGATTACACTTGGGTAATTTATAGTTGTCAGAGGCTATGATTACACGAACGAGCGACACTACTCATCGCGACTGCAACGGGTAAAACGCCTGCCACCTAGAAATATTGGGAATTTCACCAAATTGATTTGAAAAATCCTTTTTACACTCACCAGCAGTCATTGTTCTTCTATCATCCATACTATGCAAAAACCCTAGAGAGGATTTTATCTTCTTAGATTAGATTCAGAGAGAAAAACTTGTAGATATGAAGATTGGGTAAAGATTTGGAGGCAAGTTGTCTTACCATTCAATTGTGGATTTGAAGATTGTGTTCTAATTACTAAAAAAAATTATCCCCCTTAATTTCCTTGGTTTCAATAACTATAATCATAGGTGTAGTTGTATAATTGAGATTGAAGTTTTGTGCTAGAAATAGATAATTCATTTGGGTCTTGATTTCTCATTCTAATGTTTTTATATTTGGTTTCTTGCTTTCATGACTATAATTTAATAAAATTTCATGCTTTAATCTATGATTTGAGATTGTATGTTGAAGTATAGCTTTCAATTTGTATGGTTGCTTGAAAGAGAATTTGTGAAGTGAGGAATTAAGATAATAATCATTTTTGGCTTTGATTCCTAAATTTGAGGCTAAAAAGAGATAATTACGTTTTAATTTGTTAAATGCTAAACTTGCTAAAAGTAGGGGTTGAGATTAAGGTATTGTATAACAATGTTATTGAACGTGATTGAATCAAAAGGGGATTTTGTGAGAAAGCACTTTGAGATCCAAAGGAAAAAAGTGTTCATTGATTATGACCTAGCCTACCTTTGATTAAGTTGCATATGTTGAAATTACAATGGATCTCTGAATGATTATTGAGTTCAAAATTTCCCAAAATCCAAATTATATCTTTTTTTATATTGTCTTTGTCCAAATCCTTTGTTTAGTTAGAAAAATCACTCCAAATTTAATAGTATTGTAAATTGTTTGTTTAGGTTCAAACCGGTACCTATTTCTCCTTTGTATTTTCAATTCGTAAAAAATTATTCTCCGTGGGTCTCATTACCTCACCAACTTTTAGTTGGGAAATGTTATTGATGATGGTCATTTACTCTTAAAACTTGTTTTGAGCGTATTTTCTGTATTATCTACATTAAAAAAAAAGGTCCTACTATTAGGGACAATTAGGAATATTAAGTTGATTTAGGATTTCTAGTTTACTTGATTTTATCTAGACTATGAATAATTGTTTTTACTTTTTATTGTTTTGTTTTTATGGCTCTTTATGATGATCATATATTTGGGAGGTGTATGCCCTATACCAACCCATATCCTTGTAGTGTAAATGATATGATAAGTTGATTTTGGCTTAGGGTCATGGATGAAAGCTCATTCGGTGTAAGGGATCCCTAATCCTTATTTCCTGAGAAAAAGGAAAGGCTTCAGAAAATACATCTAACTCGGTGCTATGATATGCCCAATGTCACGCCCCGAGAGAATCCCCTAGCGTGACACAAAATACTCGAACCCAAATGGGTCTTATACAAGCCCTTAGCATAATCATCATTGCATAGGACATTGAATAATGCGGTATTTAAAATCTTTTCAACAATCAATGTAAAATTCTTTCATAATAGGAAAATAGAATGTCTAGACGTCGTCTCATTAACCATCTAAGTACTACATAGAAGTCTCAAATAGGGACCATATTCCTTTACAATGAAATTTATCATAATAAGAAGTACATAAGTGTCTTTTACAAAATATAAAGAAACATAAGTGGCATCGTGCTTTTCTCATAACTTGAGGACATACCAAAGTCTTGGAGAATGCAATCCAAGCCTTTCTTATTCACAATAAGAACCTACTAGCCTCAACAGTATGTAGAAAAATTAGAGAAACATGGATTAGTACGATCAATTTTTATTAAGTATGAAAATCATGCAATTAAAACCACTTAAAACATGCTCAAACGGACTTTTATTTAAAGCATGCTATTTCAAGTTAAAAGTCATAATGCATATTCAAGGAACGCATAATCAATCCATATTATAAAATAAAGTGACATTCATAATCATAAGTAGCATTATACATAGCCATAATTCATATCTTACATATTTGAGTTCAATTAACATTATACCATAAAGATACCACCCATGACTCTCTTTTCAAGTTCACTTGTGCAATGTACATATGAAGTCTCATATCCCATATTGTCACGACCCAAAACCGGGCCGCGACTGGCACCCACACTTACCCTCCTATGTGAGCGAACCAACCAATCTAAACCTTAACATTTCAATGTATATTAACAGAAAGTAATGCGGAAGACTTAAACTCATTAATAAAAACCAATTCAATAACTATTTAAAATTCAACATCTATTATTTCCCCAAAATCTGGAAGTCATCACCACAAGAACAACTATCCTCAAATTACTAAACTAAGAGTATCTAAGAAAACAAAACCAAGTAAAAAGCTAGTCCATGCCGGAAATTCAAGGCATCAAGACTTGAAGAAGAAGATCCAGTCCAAGCTAGAAGCATTAGCTCACCCTGAAGATCCGGTGTGAAGAAGACTGGCTAGAATTACTGTTGAGTTGAAGACGACGGCACCTTTGCTGCACTCCACAAATAACAAAGAAGAAAACATAAAAGTAGGGGTCAGTACAAAACACGGGTACTGAGTAGATATCATCGGCCAACTCAAAATTATAAACAATATATATATCAGTTAATATCATAATCAACTATAATACTCAACATGTAGCAACAACAAGTACTATAATCATCAATAAGTACTACCAAGTTCATCCATGAGGACTCAAACCTCAATATCATACTCATTTGGGAATTAGGTTCATTAGATTGAGTATATTAACATATTTCAAGATTCTTTATCTTTATTTCCCTCATGTCGGTACGTGACACTCCGCTCCATATACTATCCTGGTGCCGAAACGTGGCACTCCGATCCTCATATACTATCCTGGTGTTGGAACATGACACTCCGATCCTCACTCTATCCTGGTACCGGAACGTGGCACCCGATCCATATATTATCCTTGTGTCGGAACGTGACACTCCGATCCTCATTCTATCCTTGTACCGGAACGTGGCACCCGATCCATATAATATCCTGGTGTCGGAACGTGACACTCTGATCCATATACTATCCTGGTGTCGGAACGTGACACTCTGATCCTCATTCTATCCTGGTACCGGAACGTGGCACCCGATCCTCTATTTCTATCCTGGTACCGGAACGTGGCACCCGATCCCCTAATCTCACCAATTTCGTTCATCAAGCCTTCTTTTATACCAAGGCATCATCATTAACAAAGTAGATTAGGGTTTCTTTTCAAGATTGGATTCAATAGCTTCATCATGCTTATTTTATCACAATTTCATAATCACAATCATGCAAGCATACAATTAAGCATATAGAAGGATTTACAATACTACCAACACATATCATTCGCTATTAAGAGTTTACTACGAATATCATAGAAAAACCATAACCTACCTCCACCGAAGATTAGTATTCAAGCAAGCAAATTTCTCCAAGCTGCGTTTCTTCTTCTCCCTCGTTCGATCCTCTCTCTTTGTTCTTTCTATTTTCTTTATTCAAACCCTCTTTCTTTTACCCTAATTAACATATAATTAAGTGTAAAAGATGACAATAATACCCCACTAATTAACTTAAGGTTACCTCTTTTAACCCCCAAATAATTAGACTTATTAATATTAACCCTCTAACTTTATAATTAAAGCAGGAATAGTCCAAAACGTCCCTTAAAACGTGTAAAGAAATCCGACCCAGACTGGGATTACGCAACTTGTGACGGCCCGTCGTGCCTGCGACGGTCCGTCCTGCAGGTCGTCGCAGAGTTCAGAGACCCAAATTTCCACCAAGGGTCTTTGACGGTCCGTCACGCCAGTGACGGTCCGTCCTGCAAGTCCTCCACGAAGTTCAGAGAGTCTTTTTTTAGTACCCAATTTCAGAATTTCCAAGTGTTTTGAAACGAGACCCGGCGACGGTCCGTCGTGCCCATGACGGTCCGTCGTGGGGTCCGTTGTCTCAGCCAATTTTCCAGAAATAAAATCTGCCGCTCAAAACGACTAAACAGGTCGTTACAATAGATACCAATTTACCCATCGTTCGTCCTCGAACGATCACAAGAAGAAAAACAAGGGCGGAAAAGAGTACCTGAATCCGTAAACAGATGTGGGTATTTTTCTTGCATATATGCCTCCTTCTCCCAAGTGGCCTCTTCAACCGGTCGATTCCTCCATTGGACTTTGATGGATGCAATCTCTCTCGACCTCAAACTTGCGAACCTCTCTATCTAAAATAGCAACCGGTTCCTCCTCATAAGTCAAATTTTCATCAAGCAAAACTGAATCCCAACGGATAATGTAGTTTCCATCCCCATGGTATCTTTTCAACATGGATACATGAAATACCGGATGCACCCCGGACAGCCCTGGAGGCAAGGCTAATCCATAAGCCACCTCCCCTACTCGCTTAAGTACTTCAAATGGTCCAATATACCTTGGGCTTAGCTTACCCCTTTTTCCAAACCGCATCACCCCTTTCATGGGTGAAACCTTCAACAAGACTTGTTCACCCTCCATGAACTCCAAGTCTCTAACTTTTGGATCCGCATATTCCTTTTGTCTACTTTGAGCCGCTAAAAGCTTTTCTTGAATAGCTTTCACCTTCTCCAGGGAATCCCTCAATAGATCAGTACCCCAAGGTCTAACTTCAAATGCATCAAACCAACCAATGGGAGACCTACATCTCCTTCCATACAAGGCTTCAAATGGAGCCATGTCAATGCTGGAGTGATAGCTATTATTGTATGAAAACTCCGCTAAGGGTAAGAAGTTATCCCAATGACCCCCGAATTCTATCACACATGCACGAAGCATATCCTCCAACACTTGAATCGTTCGCTCAGACTGACCATCAGTCTGAGGGTGAAACGCAGTACTAAGGTCCAACCTAGTACCTAATTCCGCATGCAATGTTCTCCAAAACTTAGAAGTAAACTGCGTACCTCTATCTGATATAATGGAGAGTGGAACTTCATGCAGTCGAACGATTTCTGAGATGTAGATTTTGGCTAACTTCTCTGCATTGTAGGTCACCTTGACGGGAATGAAGTGGGCAGACTTAGTTAACCTATCAACAATCACCCAAATGGAATCAAACTTACCCAATGTCTTTGGAAGACCAACCACGAAGTCCATTGCAATTCTCTCCCACTTCCATTCAGGAATGGGCATTCTCTGAAGTGTTCCTCCGGGCCTCTGGTGTTCATACTTTACTTGTTGACAATTTGGACATTTGGCAACAAAATCAACAATATCACGCTTCATTCTACTCCACCAAAAGTGTTGTTTTAGGTCACGGTACATCTTGGTTGCACCAGGATGTATAGAATATCCGGAGCTATGAGCCTCTGTAAGAATAGTGTGGATCAAGTCATCAACACGAGGCACACACACTCTTCCCTTAATCCTCAAAATGCCTTCGTCATCAATTATTGCTTCCTTAGCCTCTCCTCGCAACACTTTATCTCGGATCCGGATCAATTTCTCATCGTTAAACTGCTTTCCCTTAATCTTGTCAAGGAAAGAAGATCTTGCCTCCACACAAGCTAACAATCCTCCCTTCTCATTTACTTCTAACCTCATAAGGTCATTAGCCAGAATCTCAACTTCTCTAGCCAATGGGCGTCTAGAAACTTGCAAGTGAGCTAGACTTCCCATACTTCCCGCTTTCTACTTAAAGCATCTGCCACAACAATCGCTTTTCCCGGATGATACAAAATAGTGACGTCGTAGTCCTTCAGTAGTTCCATCCATCTCCTCTATCTCAAATTCAAATCCTTCTGAGTGAAGACATACTGTAGGCTACGATGGTCCGTATAGACTTCACACTTGACCCCATACAAATAGTGTCTCCATTGCTTTAGTGAAAAACTACCGCGGCCAACTCCAAATCATGGGTCGGATAGTTACGTTCATGCACCTTTAATTGCCTCGAAGCATAAGCAATCACATTCTTCTCTTGCATTAGCACTGCACCCAAACCCGAATAGGATGCATCATAATAAACGATGAAGTTTTTACCCTCTACTGGCAAGGTAAGAATTGGTGCAGTAGTCAACAAGGTCTTGAGCTTCTGAAAGCTTTCCTCACACTCATCCGACCATACAAATGTAACATTCTGCTTAGTCAAGTTCGTTAATTGGGACTCAATAGAGGAGAATCCCTTGACAAATCGGCGGTAGTAGCTAGCTAAACCAACAAAACTCCTTATTTCTGACACGTTTGTAGGTCTCACCCATTCTTCACTGTCTCAATCTTAGATGGATCCACCATCACTCCATCCTTAGAAACCACGTGTCCCAAGAAGGACACTGAATTTAGCCAAAACTCACACTTGGAGAATTTGGCATAAAGCTTCTTCTTCCTTAATAACTCTAACACCATTCTCAAATGCCCCTCATGTTCCTTCTTACTTTTAGAGTATATCAGTATATCATCAATAAATACGATCACAAAGAGGTCCAAATATGGCTTAAAAATCCCGTTCATCAAGCTCATGAACGCAGCAGGGGCATTCGTAAGACTAAAAGACATCACTACAAATTCGTAATGCCCATACCTGGTTCGAAAAGCAGTCTTTGGCACATCCGTTGCCCATATTTTCAATTGATGATAACCGGATCTCAAGTCAATCTTAGAGAAGACACAAGCACCTTGTAACTGATCGAACAAGTCATCAATGCGGGGAAGAGGATACTTGTTCTTAATAGTTACCTTGTTCAGTTGTCTATAGTCTATGCACATCCAAAAACTCCCATCCTTTTTCTTCACAAACAAAACCGGAGCACCCCAAGGAGATGCACTTGGTTTAATGAAGCCCTTGCTCAACAACTCTTGAAGTTGTGCTTTTAACTCTCTTAACTCCGCGGGAGCCATTCTATAAGGGGGTATAGAAATGGGGCGAGTACCCGGTTCAAGATCAATACAGAAGTCAATATCCCTATCCGGTGGCATACCAGGAAGATCTGCAGGGAACACATCCAAAAACTCACGGACTACCGAAACCGACTCAATAGAAGGTACTTGGGTAGTGTCACCCTTGAGGTGTGCCAAGAAAGCTAAACAACCCTTACTAACCATCTTCTGAGCACGAAGAAAGGACACGATACGAACCGGATTGGAAGTGTAGTCGCCCTCCCACACTAACGGATCTGTCCTAGGCTTGGCTAACGTCACAGTTTTAGCATTACAATCCAAGATCGCAAAATTCGGAGAAAGCCAAGTCATACCCAGAATTACATCAAAGTCAACCATTTCTAAGATAACCAAATCTACATAAGTGTTGCTCCCCACAAAATTCACCCAATAAGACCTATATACCTTTTCAACTATCACAGACTCACCCACCGGAGTAGAAACACGAATAGGCATGTCAAGTAATTCACAATGTAAATTTAGACCATTAGCAAATGAGGAAGATACATAAGAGAATGTGGATCCAGGATCAAATAATACAGAAGCCATGTAATCACAAATCAAAAGATTACCTGTGATAACAGCATCAGATGTCTCTGCTTCAGACCGCCCAGGGAAAGCGTAACAATGGGTCCTATCGCTCGTCTGTCCGTTGCCCCTACCATGTTGTGATGTAGTGGCTCCAGTTTGTCCATCACCCCGGCCGTTTTGGTGACCACTATTACCTCGACCACCACGTCCTCCCGCATAACGGCCTCTACCATGACCACCTCTACCTCTGACTAGGGGAGGTCTGTAACTCTGTTTTGGGCAATACCTCTTAATATGCCCAGTCTCCCCACATCCATAACATTCTCTGGATTCAAGCATAGGTCTCTCAGAGAAGTGTTGACCGGTCTGAGGTAGACCCCCAACTACGGTCTGTAGTGAAGACTGGATTGGTCGAACGGAGTAACCTCCTGAACCCTGTCCTCTAGAATAAGAACCATTAAACTCACCTCCCTTTCGAAACCTTTTTGATGTCGATGTCGTGGTGAAGTCATCTGGCTTCACTCCTTCCACCTCTATCACAAAGTCTACCACTTCTTAGAAGGATTTTGCCGTAGCCGATACCTGTAAGGCCGAAATCCGCAATTCTGACCTCAACCCCTTCACAAAACGGCAAATCCGTTCTTGTGGACTGAAACAAAGTTGGGTGGCGTATCTGGATAGTGCACAAAACTTGGCCTCATATGCCGTAACCGACATCCTTCCTTGCTCTAGACTTAAGAATTCATCTCTTTTCCTATCCCTCAAAGTCCGTGGGATGTACTTCTCCATAAACAAGCAAGAGAATGAGGCCCAAGTCATAGGTGGTGCCTCGTTTGGTTGACACTCAACATGTGACCGCCACCACATTTTGGCGTTCCCTTGAAACTGATAACTCACGAACTCAACAACAAACCGTTCTACTATACCCATCTTGTGTAGTAGCTCATGACAGTCAACCAGAAAATCGTAAGCATCCTCAGATTCAGCACCCTTGAAGACTGGAGGTTTCAATTTCAAGAATTTACTGAAAAGTTCATGCTGATCATTTGTCATTATGGGCCCCGTAATCAGACGAGGAAACGTGCCTATCTCTAATGAGGCATCCATACGGGGAGCCCCAACAGCGGCATGTCGTACCTCTGAAACCGGAGGTGTTGGTGCAGAAAACACTGGAGGTGCCTGACCCTGATCAGATAACCCGCTAAGGTAAGCAAGAACCTGATTGATCATCTCTGGGTAGGTTGGGGTGGCAATTCCTCATTTTGCACTTGCTCATTCTCCCCTTCCTCACCCTCTCTTATCACTTCTTCAGTCGGTGGAGGAGTCACCGCCCTAGTACCAGATGGGCTAGGTACTTGTCCTCTTCCTCTAGAGGACGTCCTCCCACGACCTCTACCACGGCCTCTTGCCACTGCTCTTCCTCGAGCCACAGCCCTAGTGGCCGGCTCAGACGTTTCTTGTCTTGGCGGTGTTGGTGTTGGTGTTGGCGCAGTCGTTGCTCTAGTTCTAACCATCTGCGAAATAGAGTGAAGATGGCCAGATACCAATTTGTATCACCTAGATACCAATTGGATTCAAGTAGTAGCACGAAAGAAAGAAAGAAAGAATGGAATTTTCCTAAAGTCTTATAGCCTCTCAAAGAAAAGTAAAGGCGTCCCCCTACCGTTCCTTAAGACTCTACTAGACTCGTTCTTGTGTGATGAGACAAACGAACCTAATGCTCTGATACCAAGTTTGTCACGACCCAAAACGGGGCCGCGACTGGCACCCACACTTACCCTCCTATGTGAGCGAACCAACCAATCTAAACCTTAACATTTCAATGTATATTAACAGAAAGTAATGCGGAAGACTTAAACTCATTAATAAAAACCAATTCAATAACTATTTAAAATTCAACATCTATTATTTCCCCAAAATCTGGAAGTCATCACCACAAGAACATCTATCCTCAAATTACTAAACTAAGAGTATCTAAGAAAACAAAACCAAGTAAAAAGCTAGTCCATGCCGGAAGTTCAAGGCATCAAGACTTGAAGAAGAAGATCCAGTCCAAGCTAGAAGCATTAGCTCACCCTGAAGATCCGGTGTAACGAAGACTGGCTAGAATTACTGTTTAGTTGAAGACGATGGAAAGTTTGCTGCACTCTACAAATAACAAAGAAGAAAACATAAAAGTAGGGGTCAGTACAAAACACGGGTACTGAGTAGATATCATCGGCCAACTCAAAATAGAAAACAATATATATATCAGTTAATATCATAATCAACTATAATACTAAACATGTAGCAACAACAAGTACTATAATCACCAATAAGTACTACCAAGTTCATCCATGAGGACTCAAACCTCAATATCATACTCATTTCGGAATTAGGTTCATTAGATTGAGTATATTAACATATTTCAAGATTCTTTATCTTTATTTCCGTCGTGTCGGTACGTGACACTCCGCTCCATATACTATCCTGGTGTCGAAACATGGCACTCCGATCCTCATATACTATCCTGGTGTCGAAACGTGACACTCCGATCCTCATTCTATCCTGGTACCGGAACGTGGCACCCGATCCATATACTATCCTGGTGTCGGAACGTGACACTCCGATCCTCATTCTATCCTGGTACCGGGACGTGGCACCCGATCCATATACTATCCTAGTGTCGGAAGGTGACACTCCGATCCATATACTATCCTGGTGTCGGAACGTGACACTCCGATCCTCATTCTATCCTGGTACCGGAACGTGGCACCCGATCCTCTATTTCTATCCTGGTACCAGAACGTGGCACCCGATCCCCTAATCTCACCACTTTCGTTCATCAAGCCTTCTTTTATACCAAGGCATCATCATTAACAAAGTAGATTAGGGTTTGTTTTCAAGATTGGATTCAATAGCTTCATCATGCTTATTTTATCACAATTTCATAATCACAATCATGCAAGCATACAATTAAGCATATAGAAGGATTTACAATACTACCAACACGTATCATTCGCTATTAAGAGTTTACTATGAATATCATAGAAAAACCATAACCTACCTCCACCGAAGATTAGTATTCAAGCAAGCAAATTTCTCCAAGCTGCGTTTCTTCTTCTCCCTCGTTCGATCCTCTCTCTTTGTTCTTTCTATTTTCTTCATTCAAACCCTCTTTCTTTTACCCTAATTAACATATAATTAAGTGTAAAAGATGACAATAATACCCCACTAATTAACTTAAGGTTACCTCTTTTAACCCCCAAATAATTAGACTTATTAATATTAACCCTCTAACTTTATAATTAAAGCAATTATAGTCCAAAACGTCCCTTAAAACGTGTAAAGAAATCCGACCCAGACTGGGATTAGGCAACCTGTGACGGCCCGTCGTGCCTGCGACGGTCCGTCCTGCAGGTCGTCGCAGAGTTCAGAGACCCAAATTTCCACCAAGGGTCTGTGACGGTCCGTCACGCCTGTGACGGTCCGTCCTGCAAGTCCGTCACGAAGTTCAGAGAGTCGATTTTTAGTACCCAATTTCAGAATTTCCAAGTGTTTTGAAACGAGACCCGGCGACGGTCCATCGTGCCCATGACGGTCCGTCGTGGGGTCCGTCGTCTCAGCCAATTTTCCAGAAATAAAATCTGCCGCTCAAAACGACTAAACAGGTCGTTACACATATATACTAAGTAAAGACATCAAGAAGACAAAAGTATAATCACATACATAATAAATATCGTAGTAGGTGAAACCAACCTTAACATCGTACATAAGTCATCATACATAAAAGAATCACGAAAGAACTACTCAAAGAACCCACTTGTGTAATGCATAGGTAAAGTCCCAGACCCTTACCTACACTAATTAGTACCCCTTAAAAGCCCTAGTAAGAGTTCATATTGATATTCATAAGTCATATTTGTATCTTAGTTCATATTCGTAGAACATAGGGAGATTAGCAATAACCGACATAAACTATATGAGCTATACGGAATATGTTGTTCTATCCCCACACCAAAAAGAGGTGATTCATTTGCCTAAGGTGAAACAGACATACCTATCTATAACTTGGATACACTAGTTAATACCTATGTAGGCACATAGTTATGGGATATGTATATTGCTTCTACAAAACTTATTCTTCATTCGTGCGGGTTTCCATCTCATGAGAAATCATAGTGTAAACCAAACTATTAACATGAAGGAACCTATCTCATAATCATATTCACTCAGTGCTAAGCACAATAACCTTTAAAGTATCATTATGCCTTGAATTATGCATTAGTTCATAAAGAATGATTTAAGGACTCAACAAATCATATATTGTATAACTCAAAGGTTCCAATGATGAGGACAACCTGTCAATCAAGAACCAAGAATATGTGAGAAACTTTTTTCATATCATATTCATATAGTGTTTAGGACAATTGCCTTTTATTCAACATACAAAAACTACCATAATCATATCATAACATTCGTATTCAAATCATAACATAACATACCTGTTCACATCATAGCATACTTGATCATAATTAAGGTTTTAGGGAAGAAGAACAAGACTCGATATCATAATTCATAAATAGAGTAAGCACCTCCACCATAAGTGAATCAACAATTCAATATAACACTATACATCAACTAAGTGCCTCCACCAAAAGTGTATCAACAATTCAAAATAATACTATAATCAAATTGAAAGCCTTCATTCATAGCCTTCAAGGCTTTATTATAGATTCAACCCTATTTTCAAGATACTGATGCATCATATAGAATATCATCATAATAAAATAATGAATTACATATAAACATACTAGATTCTCATTCTTGATTCATCAATCAAAGCATACTAGGGTTTAGATTTGATAAACAAAGAAGATTCATTGGACTTGTTGGGATTTATTCAAAAACCATAAATATTACTTGAATTCATCCATTATAACACTCTAAAAGTTCCATGACTTGGCTAGATCCTCGCTGTATTAAACAAGCCTTAAACTAGTGTTTCTAAGCCTAAAATAAGGTATTCAAACTAAGTACAAAGTATTAGA
Source organism: Solanum peruvianum (assembly GCA_027705065.1). Lineage (NCBI taxonomy): Eukaryota > Viridiplantae > Streptophyta > Magnoliopsida > Solanales > Solanaceae > Solanum > Solanum peruvianum. Next base: position 27,342,890 of record JAKWJD010001756.1, on the reverse strand, counting down.
ATCAAAACATCAAGAAATGACCAAGACGTCCAGAGACTAGTGAAAAATGCACTAGTGTGCCTTCGTATGTTTCAAGGGTTTTAGGAGTCAAAATTTAGTCAAATTTGGTAAAAATATGTTAAGAATGTATTAAAGTGTATTTAGGGTCGAAACTTCTGAATACTTAGATTTTCTCCAAAGAAGGATCAAAACACCCTCTCTGTCTGAAATGATGCTTTGCCATTGTGGGGTCGTCGTTTAGTCTACAGGCCGTAGACGGGGTTCCCTCGTTTGGAACCCAACTTCACTGTCTAAAAGATGTTAAGTGAGGGTGGTTAGGGAATTAATAAATTAGGGGTCTAGGTCGGTTATAATTAGTTATTACGGACTAAATAAGTACCCTAAGTCAATTAACTAACCTAACACCCTATTATTTCCCCAAACTCACTTAGCTCCAACTTCTTTTTAGTCTCTCTCTCCCAAAACTCAAACCTCCATTGATGGAATACTAGAGCTCCAAGAGAAGGACGAATTCACCATGGAATCCACTTCAAATGAGGGGCAAAATCATCCTCAAGGTATGTTTTCTTTCACTCATGGGATTCTTTCCCCAAGAGGCTCCTTCAACTATGGTTTTTCGAACTTCCCCAAGACTAGGGTTTCAATTTATACATGGGTTCTCTTTTCAAAAAGAAATTGTTATTCAAATGTGATGAATTATGATATTTTATTATTGATTAACTATGTAATTATGGCTAATTATTGATAATCAGATGAGATTTTTTCCTTGAACCCTTGTCCTTCCCCAAACACATAATATCATGATAGTTCTATGTTAATTGTGAGAGATGATGAGTATATAGATTATGTAGAATAATAATTGATATGTAATACTTCTTGAATTTACCTTGTCTATGTATTGGTTATATACTATTGGTAATTGAAGTATGAAGGTTCACAAAAAGGGCAAGGAGGTATGTTGATTGATTCTTCTTGAGTTCAACTATGAAATATGAGTTACTTAGATAGTAATGCTCGTATTTCTAATGTGTGGTTGTAATGTTGATTATAAGTATCCCTCATCCTTAACCCTAGATACATGAATTAACTATGAAGTAAGTATGCATGATAAGGTATAATCATTATATGATTGAGAGTAGTTTCTCATGATTGTAATTAAGTGTTAAGTGAAAGATTGACTCACTTGCTATTAGTTTCTAAAGTGAAAGGATTGTTCTCACTTATGATGACCTATGAGCTAATATGATAAGATGTTTACATAGGAGTCTATAAGAGCATAATGTTAACTGGTATGAAGAAATGAGATGATTACAAAAGGGAATAAATGCTTAGCACCGAAAAGGCATGAAAATGGGATGGAGGTCTCACCTTTAGTAAATCTGGCCTCCAACATGGGTTTCTTCATGTTTAGCAGGTCCGGATTCCCAAGATATTTGTTTTCATATGAGATGGAAACCTATACGTCTAGCAAGTAAAGGTTTCAAGAAAAAATCTCCTTAACTCTTAAATATGTGCCCACACTGGATTCTAGCTTAGTGGATCCACCTAGATAGCTATGTATGATAGCTACACCTTAGGCAGGTGTTAGCCCTCTCTTTTCGGTGTGCGAGCACAACACCAGGATTTCATGTAGATCAAACAGTCTAATGTCAACTATTGGACTTCTTTTCCTTAATGTTAAAGTACGTGAATAAGTTAAAGGTATGAACTCTTGTTAGGGATTTTCTTGAAGGTTTCTACATAGTGTGAGGGAGGGTATGGGACTTCTCTTACACATTGCACTTGTAGGGTCCTAACGGGTGGTTGCAGTAGTGTTCTTTTATGATTAAGTTGGTTATGTTATGTACGCCATGTTATGTGTATTATCACTATGAATATAGGATGATATGAAGAAATATGAAGTTATGTTGTATGTAGGAAGTAGGACTTAAGGTGATACTTAGCTTTGGATAGGGTTATGGTATTTTATTCTGGGCATTGCACAATGTGTTGCTTTGGTTGGTTACATGTTGGTTTGGCATTATGTTGAATTTCCTTAAATTGCTTATTATATGTTCATGTTGGGTTACTTTAATAAAAATCATAATTTAAGAAAAATGTCCTTTCTCTCATGCGTTGATGGTTTTATGCATAGATTCCATACTTAGCATGTGTGATGTACTAACCCATATTTCTTCCCTTTTCCCCAGCAATGTAGGTTCGGTCGTTGGGGAGTTCTAGGCCATTTTCAAGAAGAATTAGAACTTCTCCCAAGTTATTGTTGAGTCCTCGAGTTCAGGGATGTTTCCTGCTTCTACTCTAGCTATAATGTTGCTTATGTCTAAAGACACTCATTCTTTCCTTTATCATTTGAGATTATTGTTGTAAGCCTATAATGGCATATTGTACTTGCGTACAGCATTATGCCCAACTTTATAATACTCTCTAGATGGTTTATATGTGATACAAGATATTAGACTCTTAAATGTATGTTTATGCTAATCGAGAAGTCTATGTATATTTCGTAAATGAGGAGTCTATATAAACTCCATGTATGATACGTGAGAGGTCTAAGTACACTTCACTGTGTACAAATTTTCCACATTTTTGACTTATGAAATGTAATGATTAATGTTAAGGGCTAGTCTAAGTCCTCTCCAAGGACAAAGACACCGGTTACGTCTAGGGGTGCTCCCGGTCGTGACAAACTTGGTATTAGAGCATGAGGTTGAGTAATTTTAGGGTTGATGTCCCACTAAACCACGTCAATTAGAATATTTTTCATGATTGTAAAGCATTCCACACTTATGAATGAGAGGCTATGTGATGCTTAGGAAATTCACATATTCTTGGTATTCCTGTGTCGTGCCTCAAGAGTTTTGGCTCTATGTCTTCTTCCTTCTAATTTCTTTCTTGTGCTTATAGCAATACATACAAGAAAGAACAACGCTCGAAGGGGCAAATAGGAGAATGTCAATGAGGCGGTTCCCCCTGAAGTTGTTCAAAACCTTCAATTTCCTATTGAAGAAGAGGCTATGTCTAATTATGATATAAGGGCGTCCATATATAATTTGACTCAAGTGTTGGCTACTCAAGTTTCTAGGGTACCAGGGTGAAAGTGAACCCCCATGCTAGCACTACCGCATCAAGGATAAGGGATTTGACAAGGATGAATCCCCCTACTTTCTTTCGCTCAAACGTGGATGAAGACACAAGGGTTTATTAATGAAGTATTCACGGTGCTTAATGCCATGGGTGTGACTTCCCAAGAAAAAAGGGAACTAACTGCCTATCAACTCAAAGATGTGGCTCATGTTTGGTATGAACAATGGAAGAATGAGAGGGAGGTTAGAGAAGGTTGGATTACTTGAGGGGCTCCCAAAACAGCTTTCATTGATAGGTTCTTTCCCTTGGAACTATGGGAGAGAAAATGCAAGATTTTATCAATCTTCGCCAAGGTAATATGATTATAAAGGAGTATAGCCTCAAGTTCACTCAACTATCCAAGTATGCTCCTACTATAGTGGTGGATTCTAAGGCTAAGATGAACAAATTTGTTATAGAGATATCCGACCTTTCGATTAATGAATGTAGGTCGGCTATGTTGATTCCTACCATGGACATCTCTTGTCTCATGGTTCATGCCGAACAAATTGAGGATAAAAAAGTTCAGAATATTGATAGGGAGTTGAAGAAGACAAGACCGAAGATGGGAATTCTTCCAAGGCTATATTTGAAGTACAAGATAAGCCAAGATTTAAGAAGAAGTTTTCCAACCAAGGCCCATCTAACACTCCAAAGATCATCAAAGGTAAAGTGTCTATGCCCAAGTCTCAACAAGGGAGAGGTAGTTGTCCTTTTGTTGAGAAGTGTACTTGTGCTAAGTGTGGTAGAAAACATGAAGGCAAATGTCTAGTTCGTACAGGTAATTTATATGGTTGTGGTAAGAGTGGTTACATAAAGAGGGATTGTTTTATGATGGAAGATCAAGGAAGGGAAAATGCTCAAGCAAAAGCAAGTGACCCCAATCCTGATGCTCCCAAGAAGAATCATTTCTACGCTCTCCGCTTAAGGGGTTATCAAGAAGACTCTCCCGATGTTGTCACTTGTATTTTACAAGTGTTCTCCATTAATGTCTATGATTTACTAAATCCTGGAGCCACTCTATTTGTAAAACCTTTAGTGGCCATGAACTTTGATGTGTTACCCAATGTTCAAAGTAAACCTTTTTCAGTTATTTCCTCGATGGGTGACTCGGTTATTGCTAACAGAGATTATAAGAATCATCCTATAATGTTGCCCAATAGAGTTACTCATGTTGATTTGATAGAACTTGATATTATTGATTTTGATGTCATTTGGGAATGGATTGGTTGGATGCTTGTTTTGCTTTCATAGATTGTAGAACAAGGGTAGTTAATTTAAATTTTCCAAGTGAACCCGTCTTAGAGTGGAAGGGGGAAACTCAATCCCTAGGGGTCGATCTATTTTGTGTCTAAAATCTTATAAGATAAAACTCTAAAGGGTGACTCTATCATATTATAAAGGTTAAGGACTTAGACTCCGAAGCTCCTCCTTTAGATTTAGTCCCCATGGTAAAGGATTTTCTAGAAGTCTTTCTCGATGACTTGCCCCGGAATTCCTCCCAAACGGAAAATAGACTCGGGTATTGACTTATTTCCTGACACAATCCCATTTCAATTCCTCCCTATAGGATGGCTCCAGCCAAATTGAACTATTTGAGAGTTAAAATAAAAGATTTACTAGACAAAGGTTTCATTCAACCTAGTATTTCTCCATGGGGTGCTCCGTATTGTTTGTGAAAAAAATGGGTCCTTAAGTATGTATATTGACTACCGACAATTTGACAAGATCACCATAAGAATAAGTATCCTCTTTCTAGGATTGTTGATTTATTTGATCAACTTCAAGGGGCGATTTACTTTTCAAAAATTATTTTGAGATCAGGATGTCACCAACTTAGGGTGAGAGGTGAAGACATTCCTAAAACAGCTTTCCGAGCTAGATATGGTCATTATAAGTTCTGAGTCTTGCCGTTTTGTTTAACCTATACTCTAGCAGATTTTATGGATCTCACGAATAAAATGCTCCAGAACTACCTTGATGCTTTTGTAGTTGTCTTCATTGATGATATATTGGTATATTCTAAGAGTGAGGATGATCATATGGGTCATTTGAGGGTGGTATTTCAATTCCTTGAGGAACATCAACTTATTTCTAAATATAGTAAGTGTGAATTTTGGTTGAGATCGGTTGCATTTCTTGGTCATCAACTTTTTGTTAAATAAAGTAAGTGCGAATTGGCCTAGACATTTGGCTCCTACCAATATTTGAAGTTTCTTGTGTTTAGTTGGGTATTATATAAGGTTTGTTAATGGGTTTGCATCTATTTCTTCTCCTTTGACAACACTAACTCAAAAGGTTAAGCTTGATTGGTCAGATGCTTGTGAAAGAAGCTTCCAAAAGTTGAAAGATATGCTTACCTCTGCTCGGTGTTGACTTTACCGGAGGGCACCAAGGTCTTTTTAGTGTATTCAGACACTTCCCGGGTATGTTTGGGTTAATTCCTCATGTAACATGGTAAGGTGATAGCTTATTCCTCTAGAAAACTCAAGGTGCATGAGAAAAATTATCCAACTCATGATCTTGAATTAGCGTCCGTATTGTTTTCTTTGAAAATATGGAGGCATTATCTTTATGGGGTACATGTGGACTTATTTACCGACCACAAGAGTCTTCAATATGTCTTTACTCAATACATCGGATAGAGTTGTTCAATTCACTTCTTATTTTTGGAGGTCTTTGCAAAAAGGGTTGATGAAACTAAATGCTGCTTTTTATCCTCAAAGGGATGGTCAAGCGAACCATACCATTCAAACCCTATACAACATGTTAAGATCTTGTGTTATTGATTTCAAAGGAAGTTGGGACGATCATTTGCCGTTGATTGAGTTCTCTAACAATAATAGCTACCATTTGATTATTTGTATGGAACCTTTTGAAGCACTCTATGGTAGGAGATGTAGGTTACCAGTTGGGTGGTTTGAGGTTGTTCTGTCTTCACTTCTTGGTCCTAAGGTACTCTATGAGGCTATAAAGAATGTTCGAATGATAAGTAATAGGTTGAAAACAACCTATAGTCAGCAAAAGTCTTATGCCAAAAATAGAAGAATAGACCTTAAGTTTGAAGAAGGTGATTGGGTGTACTTGAAAAATTCACCAATGAAAGGGGTGATGAGATTCGGCAAAAAAGAAAACTTAGCCCCCGGTATGTGGGGCCTTATGAAATATTGCAACGGGTCGGAAAAGTTACTAATGAGTTGAAGCTACCAAGTGACCTAGCCACGGTGCATCCGGTATTTCATGTCTCCAAATTCAAGAAATGTATAGGCGCCTGGTTTCTATTCTCCCTATTGAAAGGTTGGGGGTGAATGAGAACGTTTATTATGAAGAGGTTCCGGTTGAGATCCTAGATAGTCAAGTCAAAATTTTGAGGAACAAAGAGGTGGCCTCCATAAAATTTACGTGGAGAAATCATCTAGTTGAGGGTGCAACATGGGAGGCTGAGGCCGACATGAAGTCCCTCTACCCTCATCTTTTTCCTCTTACTCAAAGTTGAGGATAGTAATTTTTCTTAAAATAAGAATACTGAATAATGTGAATTTGAATTATTTTCTACATATATGCATGTATTGGTAAAGGTTTATGCTAAAATCATTTTCCATGAAAGAGGTTTTTGTGTCTACTTGCACTTATATGAAATTTTTGCATTTGCCTTCTTAAGATTTTAGTGTTCTTGTTATAGTCTTGAGAAGAAGAATTCCATGGTAACTCTTTGATGTCATGTTGCTACTGTGAAGGTAGTTCCTCATTATATGCTATGAAATGTTGAGCTCTTATATGTTATAGGTTATGAATTGAGTTGCTATGTGTAATGTCATGACTGTGTTGAATAAAGTAGTCAGGCGCTCATATGAGATGTGATTCATTATGAGTTTATATTTTCATTTATTGGGCTGCTATATTACTTTATGTTATGATATGATATGTGGTTTTTATAAGGTTGCTTGGGGTTTTATACTCCTTGTTACATCTAAGGTGAACCCCTGAGTTGTGACAGTTTTGAAATTGGTAGGTAGTTTCAAAAAGGGTTAAATCTCTTCCTACATTGTGATCATGATTTGTGATTGATTTTATTGAGTTGGGGTGTTGTTTGATGTTGCATCCTGAGTGTAATCTGATACATTGGGTGTTGGGGTGTTTCATTTCGTGTGAAAAAGACATGAGAAAAGGCTGCTTACAACCTGTTCGGTGAAATGCTAAAGCGAAGTTTAATTTTCAGGGTTGAATTGTTCTACACGATCCCGATATCTCATCCCACATTCATAATGTACTAAATTTTGAATTACATGATCGTAAAGTCTAATCTCTTGATCACAATTACTTGAAAAGGTGAGCCTCATGATCTTTAGATGAGTCGTATTTTTGACAATTATTTTTGCCAAAAATAGTAGCTTCGACCGCTTTCCCTCGACTCCTTTTTCACTCATTTATTTGTCCTAATTCCTTGATAATACATTTCTTTACATTCCTTTTCACTCATTTGACATGTTTTAATCTTATATAGGTACTTTATTTGCAAAATCATGGTCGAAAACATCAAATAAGTTTAGAAAAAAATGTTTTGGCAGCTGAAATCTCTATGAGTCATATCTATTTGTTAAATTCCACTGATTGCATGACCTCCTCCTCATGAAGAATATCACAAGGGAGAGGGTATTCTCTTTATAAATCTTCAAGAGAGCATGATAGATTTGTATGGGTGATTGGAGGCCATCAGATGGATGTGTTTCACATATGAGCCTATCAAGGCTAACTACATAGTAATTCAAGAGTTCAATGCTAACGCCACAGAAACTGACTTCTCATGTGACTTCTTAGTAACATTATGGGGCAAATGATTTAATTTTGAAGTTCACACGGAAAGGGAAAGGGAAGAGGGATAAGAATTATTTATGACACACTTGCATGGGCCATAGGCCTACGTTGCCAAATTGACTTTTCAAAGTTCACAACTGAAGCAAGACTTGGTATTCCATCATTTATATTAGGGTGATTCTTTTAAGGAATTAGACTGATGTGTCTCCTGATACAACAGTTCTTATTTGTGCCATCATAGAGTAAATCCCTATCAATGTTGGGCAGATCATTGTGGAACACATTCAGGAGGTTGTCTCAGAAGGTCTAAATAATCTCTCTTACCCTTATTTGATTAGTAATATATGCCTAAAATATGAGGTGGGGCCACATGAGAGAGGTATTATGAGGGGTCCCTGAGGCCTTATCCATCCACTCAAAAATAAGGGTACATGGCATGTAATAACGAAAAGAAAGATTGATGTGCAACAATGCATGATATGCCGAGGCTTTTTAACTATTAAAGAAGATTTTATGAAGATATCTATGTTTCTTACCAAATTGATGAAACTGATTTGAGATTGTTTTAAGAGTGAAGAAACGATGTTGTTGTGTTGTGAAAGGATTTCTCACATACTACTCAAAACCTAAATACGAAAGGGTTTTATCTGATAAAGGATTCATAAGGTTTAAAGGCTTTCTCACATAAGATGGATCGATATTAAGAAGTTATTCTAATGAATTCTAGCTTAGATTGGCTACTTGATATGACATTCCATGTATAATAATACAAGTTAAGATTACTGACTATTCAATGGGATTTATGCTTATCACCAAGAGAATATTGAGATTAGAGCTTTCCGAAATAGAGGTCGGGTTTCTAGTAGCAACCGCCCTATCCCATAACTATGTGCCACCATAGGTTTTTTGTTATACCTCGGATATCCAAACACCTAGGCTAGAGTCTCACCTAGAAAATAATGATTTAAAACAGTGTTTCCGTCATGATTAGAGTCTTAACTTGATTAGAAAGTATTAGTGTCTGAACGTCAATAAACGACCACGACGTCCGGAGATGAGTGAAAGTGTGACTTTTTGTTTTGAAAGAGATTTGAAGAGTCGTATGAAGGGAAAACTTTGGGAAAATGCTTAGGATACACCTTAGTGTATGTTTAGGGTCAAAAAGATCTGGTACGACTCCCTAAGGACCACCCTAAGGGTCATTGACGAGGACCCAACAATTGGCCCAAAAAGTTTTCAAAGACAATATGCCTTTGACGAGGAAAATGACGGCTTGTTGATGGGATCATGCCACGTCAATGGTGGTCATGGGTCCGTACTTAGAACATGGAGCCTTGGCTCAACTTTTAGCGCTCTATATCCCAAACCACGTTTGACTAGGACGGTCCGTGCTTTGGTTGATGGGGTCTCATTGATTGACCCCTCTTCCACTACATCCATACGTATTAAGTAGGGGTGGTTAGGTAATTAGTTAAATAATTAATTAATGTTTAGGGACAGTTATAATTAGTTAGTTAGGGGTATTGAAGAATCCTAAGGCATTAACCTAGCACCTCATAATTCCCAAAACCCAAAAACTCTCATTTCTCTCGAGTTTCTCTCACTACTCCAAGGACCCCCCATTGAAGAATAAGATCAAGTTTTTTCTAGGGATCCAAGTTCAAGAATTTTATTCACCAATCTCAATGGATTCACAAGGTATGGAGTCTATTCACTCTTGGGACTCCTTTCCCCAAAAGGTTCTTCAAAGATTTGATTTCAAAGTTCTCTAAAAACTTGTTTTCATCCAATTTCGTGGGTCTTCTTTCTAACTTGAATTTTTTAATCTTAATTCAATTGTTAGTGATGAATTATGCATGTTTATATATATATATATATATATATATATATATATATATATATATATATATATATATATATATATATATATATATATATATATATATATATATATATATATATATTTATGAACTACTTTAGGCTTTGAATACTAAGCTAAAGTCCCTTTTTGAAATGTCTTTGAGTCTTTCTTAACATCAATTCTTAATCTGTCATTGAATACTAACCCCTTGTATAATCATAATAATAGATCTTTAGATTTAGAATGAGAACTTCCTTTCATCACAACCCAAAATTAGTAAGATCAACACATCATAGTCACAATAATATGGTACACAATTGAATCTCCTTCAACCTTGCATCATCATACCCTTACCATGATCTTACATTCAACATATTCATAACATGTCATCATATTCATAATATCACCATCTTCTTATTCTATTCACATATTCATACTTCAATTGAATATCATCATCAAAAATAGACCAACATAATTGAAGTAGAGAAATCATCATCTCAAAAGTCTTACCAGTGGCTTCCAAGAATCTTCTTCAAGATTTTACCATCAATTTCACCACATTTATCCAATAATACAATCACTATCATCATATAATATTAAATTAATAAATAACATATTCAATTCCAACATTCCTAATCATCTATCAATCTTCTTCATAATTTTAACAATATAGTAAGTAAATTTTCTCTCTCTCTAAATGCTCTCAGCGTACGATAGTTAACGTGTGCAGAGGAGGTGAAAATGGTGATGGTAAGAGGAAGATGACGGGGAAGAGGTAGGAAAATACCATTAATGACAATATAAATCTCAGTAGGAACTCGAGTGGATGAAATAGACATAAGAGGGCAAGAACAATCCAAAACCCTTCCTATAGATGAAGGGTTTGTAATAGAAAAGGGAGCACCTTCAAGGTCTGAAGTATCTCAGAGATTGATCTTAAATTCTCCACTAGGTAATGAAGAAACACATGAGAACTCAGATCTGGAAAATTCTGACGATGAAAAAAGGGATGATGGTAATGGAACAGTAACAATGGATGCAGAGGAAAAGATAAACCTTAATATTAAAGCTGAAGGGGATAATGCAGAGCAGATCAGAGAATACAAGGAGTCATGGGTTAATATGTTTAGGAACAATCGAGTAGCAAACAATGGAATGCACTTGTCCTATTTTCCTTCACAAATAGTGAATGGGCAAACAATGGTGCAGCTAGAAGAAAAGGAGGTACAAGTTGAAGAAGATAAATGGAAATGTGCACTCATTGCATATGTGATTGGGAAATGTCCAGGGTATAATACCAAGAATAGGTATATAACACTGACCTGGACAACAGTGGCTAAACCTGATGTGTACTTCCATGAAGATGGGTATCATATAGTCAAGTTTCAGAATCTTAGTGACATGAACGAAATAATGTATACCGGACCATGTACTATCAATAATTGACCAATCATTGTCCTAATTTTGACTTTGGGAGTGACTTCTTAGAGGAAATACATATATGGGTGAATTTTCCCAAGTTGCCACATAATTGTTAGGGTGTGGGATCACTAAGTAGAATGGCTAGTGCTATTGGAGTCCCTTTATTTGCTGATGAGTATACAACAAAGCAAACAAAAATTTCCTATGCTAGAATTCTTATTGAAGTTAATGTCACTAGGCCTATCCCACAGCACATAAAAGTTATGGATCAAAATTGAGGAACATTTATGCAGGAAGTAGTGTTGGAATGGAGACCTCAATACTGTGATAAATGCCAAAACATTAGACACCAGTGTCAACCAGTTTCACCAACAGGGGAGGATATACAAAATAAGAGAAGACCATGGAAAAAAGTAACTCAAACTTGGCAATGCAAAGGGCCAATCTGACCACAGGAGCAAAAGAATGAGTAGGAAAAGGTTCCAGAATAAATACCAAAGGAGAACAACTCTTATACTACTGCTAAGAAGGGTAATCATGAGATAGAAACAGGAACAAGACAACCAAACACCAAGGGATATAAATTAAATGAATTTGTGACCTAATGCTGGAGGTAAGAAACTGGATTTTAGTTTTTCAAATTTTACTATATTAGCAGTTATACAACTTAGGAATGGGATTGAGAGTCTCATGCATATCAAGCTTGCTTCACTACCTATTAATAGAGGTGGAGCCCCTAAAACATGTTGATGAAGTTGATATTCTAGAATGTGAGGGGTATGAATAAAAGGTAAAAGAAGAAAGAGATTAAAGCCTATTTGCAGAATAATAAAATAACTTTGACAGGTCTAATTGAAACAAGAGTTAAAGAGCCTAACATGAAAGCGACGATCAAAGTAAAAGAACTAGGATGGGGGATAATGCACAATGATAATGCAACTTCTAATGGTAGGATATGGATGATATGGGATGATAATTGGTATGAAACCAAGCTAATCAATAGTGCTGCAAAATTACTACAATTCCAAATCAAGGAAAGAAGTAAGGGACAACAGATTATGCTCACTGTGGTTTATGGTTATAATACAATAGAGTAGAGGAAAAATCTATTAGTAGAACTGAACACGATGGCACAAGGCATCTCCCAACCATGGCTCATTGCAGGGGATTTTAATGCTTTGTTCTGACAAACAGACAGACTAGCTGGAGCTCCTGTGACTATGAATGAAAAAAGAAATTTTGCAGAATATGTAAAAGACATTAGTGTCAATGAATTACAATGGAAGGGAAATTATTATACTTGGAATAACAAACAGCGTGGTACTGATAGAATCTCAAGTAGGATTGATAGAGGTTTTGGGAATGATGAATGGATGGAAAAGTGAGGACATGTTATCACGGAGTACGGGAACCCAGGAATATCTGATCATAGCCCCATTCATTAGTTATTGCAAACAACTCAACACCATGTGAAAATGAACTTTAAGTTTTTCAATGTGTGGACTGAACATGTTTCTTTCTTAGAATTAGTGGAGAGTATATGGAACAGAAGTATGAAAAATGTGACATGAAGAAGGTATGGTTCATGCTAATGGCCCTCCAACTAGTACAAAGGCAGTTGAATAGAAAAGAGTTCAAATACATTGGCCAACAGATTGAGAAGGCTCGACTAGAACTTATAAGAATTCAAGATCAATTATACAGTCAGTCAAATGATGAATTAATTAATCAGGAAAAAGAGATATTGTTAAAGCTGGAGAAATGGTCGATGATAAAGGAAAATGCATTAAGACAGAAATCAAGGACAAAAAATGGATCCAATTTGGGGGTGAAAACAATAAGTATTTTAGTTCAATTATACAGGAGTGAACTCAAAAGAAGAAAATTAGAGGTACAACTTCCCTACATGGAAAGATGTTGTATGAGCCTCGAGAGATCCAAGATGATTTTGTGCTATCTTACAAAAGTCTTATGGGAACTTTAGACATTAAACTACCAGGTTTAAATGCCCATGTGATGAGAGAGGGATCATATTGACAAACCATCAAAGGATAAAGTTGTGTGCTGACATAACAGAACAGGAGATTTATGCAGGGTTGCAATCCATTGGGAATGATAAAGCTTCAGGTATAGGTGGATGTAATGCTTTTTTCTTTAAGTATACGTGGAAGATCATCAAAAATGATATTATTGAGTCTGTTCGGAATTTCTTCAAAACAGGGAAATTATATAAAACTTTCAATTGCACTTTAGTAACTCTTATCCCAAAGGTACAAAGCCCCAAAACTGTGAAAGAGTATAGGCCAATTGCTTGTTGTACTGTGGTATATAAAATCATCTCTAAAGTGATAGAAAAAAAATTACATGATGTTATTCATACTATCATTTGTGATAGCCAAGCTGGGTTCATACCAGGGAAGAAAATATCAGACAATATATTGCTAGCTCATGAATTGGTCGAAGCATATACTAGGAAAAATATGTCTCCTAGAAGCATGCTAAAGATTGATATGCACAAAGCTTATGATTCAGTAGAATGGATCTTCTTAGAGCAAGTGATGAATGGATTGGGTTTTACTGATATGTTTACTTAGTGGGTAATGCAATTGTGAGAACAGTGAACTATTCTATAGTGGTAAATGGGCAGACTACTCAGAGTTTTGCAGCTGCTAAAGGACTCAAACAAGGAGATCCAATGTCCCTTTTTCTATTTGCTATAACAATGGAATATCATAGTAGATTACTCAAGGGACTCAAATAAAGAGAAAACATTCAAGTATCACCCAAAATGCTCTAAATTGGACATCACTCACTTATGTTTTGCAATTTATTTGTTAATATTCTATAGAGGAGATCTTAATTCTATCAAGTCCCTCCAAAGATGTTTTTCACAATTCTCACAAGCATCAGGACTGCAAGCAAATCTTAACAAAAGTTCAATTTACTGTGGGGAAGTCCATCTAGATGTGAGGCAACAAATCATACAACAACTTGGCTACAAAATGGAAAAGATACCTTTAAAGTATTTGGGGGTGCCTCTTTCTACCAAGAAATTGTTAGTAATCCAGTGGTATCCTCTCATTGACAAAATCATGGCAAGGATCAACTCATGGACAACTAGGAAATTGTCATGTGCAGGAAGAACACAACTAGTGCAGACTATGTTGTTTGGAATGCAATCTTACTGGGCTCAACTATTTATCTTTTTTGAAAATATAATCAAATTGATTGAGGGACTATGTAGAAGCTATTTATGGTCAAATGTTGGGTATGTTACTAAAAAGGCACTAATAACCTGGGAGAGGGTGTGTTGTCCTAAATATGCATGAGGTATGGGACTGATTAATATGCAAGTCTGGAACAAAGCTACCGTGGCCAAATTATGCTGGGATCTAGAAAATAAAGAGGACAAATTTTGGATCAAATACATACAAACATACTATATATAGGGACAGAGCAATTGGCAGGTGAGCAATCAAGCAAGTTGGATCATAAGGAAAGTAATTAGTGCAAAACATATAATTGATCAAGTTCAACTAATATAGGGAAAGGAAAAAGCATGATCAGGCAAATCTACCTTCACATGATAGGGGCGCAACAACGACCTGACTGGAAATGTCTTATGTCTAATAATGCAGCAAGGCCAAAAGCTTACTTCACAATGTGGATTATGTTGAACAAAAAGCTAGCAACAGTAGACAGGCTATCTAAAAGGGTGTGGCAGTAAATAAGACTTTTGTCTTATGTAAGAATACAGAAGAGAATATAGAGCATATGTTCATTCAGTGCCAATTTGCTAGAAAACCATGGGAAAGGTTGCTAGCGTAGATACATCATCATAGTGTACCTCTAATGACATGGGGACAGTTTGTACAATGGTTCATTCAATATGGGAAAGGAAAGACTAAAATAGCACAAATTTTCGAGATTATATTGGTTGAAGGAGTCTATGGGCTGTGGATTGAGAGGAATAATAGAATTTTTTAGAACAAGAGCAAAATGGAGGAAATTATAGCCAAAGAGATAGCCTATGTGACTATAGCAAGAGTTTCACCTATCATTAAAAATGTTGTATTAAATGGAAATTCTAAGCAATAGACAGTAGTGTCAGAAGGTAGTAATGTTGTTTAAATGTTGAGAATAAAGCATGTTGTGGTTGCTGCTTGATTTGTATTGTTTTGCCTCTAGTAATTAATAAAATGTTAGTTACCAAAAAAGGGGTCATTCATGGATCTTTTAATGAGACTATATCAAAGCCTAAAGAAATACAAAAATAACCAAATAAAAAATCATAATCTATCAATATAATTCAATTCAATATCACATTAAACCAATTTGAAAGATAACCTACGAAATTAGACATCTTTGGAAACCAATTTTGAGGAGCCTCTAGGGAAATAGATCCAAAGAGTAAATATCTTTCATACCCAAACTTGAGTCTTGAAGCCCTAGTGAATATTAAACATTGGTCTTCAATTGGGGTCTTTGGGATAGAGAGAGAAAGTAGAGAGAAGTGTGAGTGATTTGGGTTTTGAAAATAATGAAGTGTTAGGTTAGTTTCATGAAGTCTAACTCTTTTATAGTCCCCAACTAATTTAATTAACCACCCCTTAATCTCTAATTAATTCTTTAATTAATTAACTAATTATCTCTCACTTAATCAGAAACTAGATAGTGAATCAGGGTCCAATCGACGAAACCCCTTCCATGGCGCATCGATCCAACCACGAATTGTACTGGTCAACTGTGGTTTGGATCAGAGGCTCTAATTCGGAGCCTTGGTGCTTAGGCTAAGTCTTAACAAAAAAGCACCATCGACGGAGCATCATTCTAACGATTGTGGCAGGTCGGTTGGTCTCGTGGTTGCATACTGCCACAAGACAATTTTGAGGGTCAAATGTAGGGTCCTCTTCAAAGACTCTTAGGGTGGTCCTTGGGGAGTCGTATCAGGACGTTTCGACTCTAAACACACTCTAATATGTATTTCAAACCTTTACACCAAATATTACTTCGATCTAGTTCTTTAAATCCCTTAAAACACACCAAGGCAAACTATCTTAATTTCACTAGTCTCCGGACGTCATGGTCGTTTCTTGATGTTTTGATTCTAATGCTTCCTAATTAGTTTCATTAGCTTTTATAAAGCTTAGAAACAATGTTTTTAGGCTTAGTTCATAAAGTAAGGCTCTAGACTAAGTCATGGAACTTCCAAAGTGTTACATTTTTCCTCTACCTTAGCTCTATATAAACGATTTGAACCCCAAAATTACCCAATTGGACTCATTCTCCTAAATCATCAAAGTTGATCAAAGTTCTTCCCCAATATTTCTCTCTCTAAAGCTAGAAGGAGTCTAGGGTTTCCAGATCAAGTCTCTAATTCACTATTATTTGTAGGCTATTCACACCAAGGTATGATAGTATACACCTACGGAGGATAGGGTTCCTAAATTCTCCAATTTTACAAGGTATAATTTCCAACTGAAATTAGAGTTTTATTTAATTTCATGGGTTCCTTTTCAATAATAATCTGATTGATTGTTTTATGTCTTGTTATGCATGAATTGAAGTATATACATATTTTAAAGTTGATATTACATGAATACATGCATGACCCATGATTTATAGAATATATGAGTCTTTTAAACTATGAATGAAGAATTTATGAAGATATGCATGTTTCTTATCAAATTGATGAAAATGATTGAGGTTGCTATGACAGTGAAGCAATGATGTTGTTTTTGTGAAATGATTTCTCACATACTACTCAAAATATGAATGCGAAAGGGTTTTCTCTAATAAAGGATTCATAAGGTTGAAAGGTTTCCTCACCTAAGATGAATTGATATTAAGGAGTTATTCTAATGAAATCTAACTTGGATTGGCTACTTGATGTGCCCTTGCATGAATAATAAGATAATTTAAGATTACTGATTATTCTGTGGGATTTATGTTTTGCACTGAGATGATATTAATATGGAAGCTCCCCTTTAGTAGATGTCATATTTCTAGTAGCAATCTCCCTATTCCATAACCATGTGACACCATAGGTTTATCTTAGATATACATTAGCTAGTGGATCCACCTAAGCTAGAAGATTATGGTTCTTACCTTGGTAAGTAAGGACATCAGTGCGGGATAGACACCAAACTCTATGTTATAGCTCACTTGGTCAACATCATTTAATGGAAAACTTCCCAAGTATATCAAGCATGTTTTAAAGATGCTTAGCTTGCATTAACCATGAATACGACTTGTTCCTCTAACTTGTTATTTTATGATTTAATTTGGTCATTGCATGTCATATAAAGTCCCATAGAATGATTTCATAATTCTTATGCATCACTATCATATGGTGAATGCTAATAGAATGGATTGGTCAAGGAGGCTTGATAATGCTCTTTGGGCCTACCACACTGCATACAAGACCCCCATAAGTATGTCTCCTTACCAACTTGTATATGGCAAGGTTTATCACTTTCCAGTCGAGTTAGAGCACAAAGCCATGTGGGCAATGAAGAAGTTGAACATGGATTGGAATGAAGCAGTGGAATAGAGACTTAATTGAAAGTTCAGCCATCTAAAAGGAGAAGATGAAGAAGTACCACGACCAAAAGATTGAAAAGCGAGAGTTTGCGGTTGGGGACTTTGTTCTTCTATTCAAATCTAGGCTTCGCTTGTTTCCACAAAAACTCAAGTCCAAGTGGACGGGACCATTCCTTATCACTAAAGTGTTTCCACAAGAAGCGGTTGAGTTGGAGAACAAGGAGGGTGCAAAGTTTTCTGTCAACGGGCAAAGGATTAAGATCTACCAAGAGTATGCGGAGAGTGTCCAAGAAGTGGTTGAGGCATATCACCTTGATGAAGTCTGAGTTATCATGGATCCTACGTCGTGCCGCGACTTTAAATCAATCACTTTTTGGGAGGCAACCGGAGATGTATCCTCTAGCCAACAACAGGTTTTTCTTTTCTTTGTAGGAATAGTTGCATTTTCTTGTTTTGTTTTGTTTTGCTCATACTCATGCTTTTTTTTTTATTAGTGTTAGAGATTAGCTTAGGGTTCGTGTCTCAAAAGTGTCCAAAAAAACACAAAAGCCTAATGGGAGTTCATTGTGCAGGGACCAAAACTAAAATTCTGTACAAAATGGTCTGGTGCACAGATCTATGGACCCCATCGACAAGCCGTCATTCAATCAACGGACCGTTGATGGTGTCCGTAGATCCTAGGTATGTCTTTAAATTTTTCTAGTTCTTGTTGCAATCGACGGTCCAGTTGACGATTGCATTGACTCACTTACGGATCGACAACAGGGTTTCATCAGTCCAAAAGCACCAGTGACCCGACCCGACCCGACCCACCCGATAATAATAAAAGAAAAAGCATTCATTATCCTCTAAAATATTTTCAAAATCTTTTTCCAACCGTTTCCCTTACCCTACCATATTTCCCCCTTCCAAGTTCATCAGATTCCCTCAAACTCCTAATTCTCCAAAATTCCCAAAATCCTCTTCTTCAAAAATTCTACTTGGTTCCTATTTGTTTCTCTGGTCGGTGTTCAAGTCAGGCACGTAGGTTGTTGCAAAGATCACTCCATTATGATCTTTCCTTTGCTTGTTAAATTTTCGTTCATACACTGTTGGAAACAAAACATAGAATGTGGTTTTTGACTTAGGGACAAAAGAGTATGTTTGTGCTTGTTATAACTTGGGTAAAATGTCCCTTAGAATGATAGAAAGTGAATGGGTAGTGGTGTAATCAGTTTAAAATAAATTTTTAGACTTTCCAACTTAGGGTTTGGTAGCATCTTTGAATTAGAGAATGAACCTTGAAAAATTGAAACTCAATGGTCTTTTAATTGTTGTTATGTGTTGGGTAAACTTCTGTGGGTCTAAAAGGTGTCAAATGTGATAGTTGAAATAAGGTCTGAAATCTGTCTCAGGCCAACAGCACGAGACTCTATCGATGGACCATCTGTGGGATTCGTCGATTGAGAAGACTTAAAATTGTTTAACTCTCAGAAAACGGAAGTGGACTACGATCCATCAACTTATCGATGGGCCATTCTGCACAACTTTCATTTCGAACTGAGACCTTGTTTTGAGAGAGTTCAGAAATTATTGTAAGTATCAGACAACAAAAACGGACTATGGTTCAATGATTGATCGATGGGATGTTCTTCATGTCCATCATTTCCAACTGAGAGGTATGGAGAATTAAAAATCTAGATAGTTCGTAAGTGTCCAACAACGAACACTATCGAGGGACCGTGATTCATCGACGGGCCGTCGATAGTACCCATCAACCAGTACTGGAGGTCTGAACTGGAATGTGCTTTTTGTTTCCTTTCTCTATTTTGTTTGTTTTAAAATGTGTCATAAGATTGCTATAATACTAACAACTACTTTACAGGTACATATGGCCCCCAAACCGTACATTGTTTATTCTAGGGGCAGGTCCATGCCCGTGGCACCATCCCATCGGATGATTAGAACTTCCAACGATGAGCGGCATCCCGATTATGTTCCCCCAGGCACCATCACCCCTAAACCAGCTGCACGAGCCACTGGAGGTACCCCCCTAGAAGGTGGCTTCCAGCATAGTCACTGCCCCTAGTCTGATGAGGTGCGCACACTGATCGGCACACCGTCTAGATATGCCATAGGTTCTGAAAGAGCGTCTGGCTCCGAAGCTACAACAGATTTAGAGTTGGCTCACTCTACGCGGTCGAATGAGGCCACTTCCTCCGGTTTCGAATCACATGGAGCCACTAACTCGGAGGAACCTGCCTGACAAGCCTTGTTTGATGAGGCTCATAGTTCGGAGTCTGATCAGGCACCCCAGGTGGATGTCCCTACACCGGTTCCTGAGGAGACAAAGAGGTGGTGCATCAATGGTCAGTATTAGGTCTACAGGGACGCAAAGGTTCTGAATGACAAGGGGTTGATGTTCAGTATCAGGTCTATAGGGACGCAAATGATCTGAATGACAAGGAGGTGATGATCCGTTTAGTGACGGTTGGGCATACAGTTCTTACATGGAGTCTTGGCACAGAGTCTCTAAGGTGCATAGATTGTTCATCTGCCACAGGCTAGAGTGGATAGCTAAGAGTCTGGGGTTGTATAGCGAGGATATGGTTCGAAAGTTTTAGGACTCATATCCCGTGACTCTTAAAGGTTCTTTGGATAGGTGGGCGAGACCCGCCAAACAGGACACACCACTCACCACAGTGTTAGTACAAGGTTGTCGGGTGGAAATTTCTCCAATCACCATCACTCGCTTCTTGTATGGCACCTCCACAGATATTACTTGGGCCCCCTTGAACCCGGAGCTTGATTAAAGGTGGGATATGTTCAAAAGTTATCAGTTTGAGATGACCGTGGAACAGAGAGAGGCAGGTAAGAGATGGCTTTCTCAACACCTATCCATCGATGGTGAAGGGACAGATTGGGTGCTAGACACAAGAAGGCTGATCAAAAAGTACAACCTCTCTGTCACAGCCAAGTTATTCTGGTTGTTAGACTGCCACCGCCTATCTCCAATGGAAGTAGATAATATTTTTACTTGAGATAGAGCGGTACAGGTAGCAGCCTTGGTGGTAGGTTTGGAGATCGACTTCACAAAGCCGTTAATCACGGTGAAACATAAGAGGGCTTTCAAGTCCTCCACTAGGTACCCATTTGTGTGACTGATCTTCCATCTATGCAGGGATGCCGGAGTGCCCATTTAGCATTGTGATACACTCTGTACCCGGGGTGGTACAATGGATATAGATCTCATCAGGAATTAGGCCAATGTGGTGGCACCGTGGAGAGGGCCTAGAGTTGAGTTGCAGTCGTTGAGTGAGAATTTGGCGAATACGATAGAGTTAGACCAAGGTGTTGATCCTTCCACTTCAGAGCCCACCGTCACCACCCCGGTCGAGTCCGCCCATGGCACTAGTAGAGCACATAGTTCCTCCTGGTATACTCCACCGTCTACAACACTGGTCCCGATAAGAAGGGTCCAGAAGTTAGAAACCTTGATGGCTACCCTGCTTCATCATATCCAGCCTTGGATGTAGAAATCCATTGCTGAGAAGAGGGTGCCCAGCAGAAGGAGCAAAAGATTCAGGCGATTAACCAGCGCCTTGATGCATTTGAGTTGCGGGTTTTTGCATGCCCAGGCCCCACCATTGACTTCACTACTCTTCAAAAGGTTGTGTCTAGTTTGTGGGAAGATGTTGATGGCATTCTAGAGATGAGGGGACCTGAGCCTGAGACTGTACCCATCGAGCTAGCAGAGGACATAGTGTTTGATGCCCTATTCACATCTCCTACTGAACCGCAGTCTGAGCCACGTGGTCATGCCAAGACGCACCGTTCCAGCCGCACCATTGAGGGAGAGGATGCCCATGCAAGAAACAAGGACCGTACAACCTTGAGGCTGCGAGAAGAGCCTCTTTGATTGATGAGGAGACACGTCAGATGAGGGCTCGAGAGTAAGCTGCTAGGGCATCTACTTCCAGACCAGAGACCAGAGAGAGGAGCACCACTAATGGTGCAGAGATTATTATGTGCACCAGTGAGGGTGACCCTACTAGGGATGTTAAGGGTTTTTGGAAATCATACCCGTATGCTTATTGATCATCGGGTCCATGTGCCTCAGGTTTGCTTCACCTAACACTTGTCTTTATATTTCTTATGCATTGGGGACAATTTCATGCTATTTTGTTTGGGGCGGGGTAAATGGAAAGTGAATGTTAGGGTGAAGTTTGAGTAACCAACTCATGATCCTCTCTTTGGGGTTTTCTTGCCTGTGTTCTTTTTCCCTAAGAGATTGATTTCTTTACTCTTGAACCGCATGTCGTAACTTTTACAAAGTATAAAAGCATGAAATATGAATCATGATGGCTAAGTATGAATGATATCACATCCTAAGAAAATGCTCGCATAAATAGGTGCAAAGAAGTTGAATGTGTTGGCTCTAATCATGAAATAGACAGGCACCCACTGCATGACCCCCAAACTAACACCTACACTGGGAAATCCGACAATCTGATAGGGTAATGAGGTGTCAAGAGAGTACAAGGTAGTTTGATTGTTCCACTGTTAATACTTAGCTAGAACTTGCTCGGTTGGTCTTGCAAAAAAGAAATCTGTGTTAGACGACTAGGAAAGGATCATAGGCCCTTGTTCGAATTATCAAACATCTAGTCTAAAATAAAGTGAACCAAATGAAAGTGTTATCCTTTTTTGATCTAAATATGTTGATCCTATAATAAACCTCTCTTTTGTTCACCAACTCACCTTCCCTGGGCTTAATGTGTTGGCCCTGGTCCCTCCTTGTATATGTGCACCTCAACTTAGGTCAAAAGCCTAAATTGAGGGTGGCTAATGGAGAAAGTGACCTCGTCTTGGACCTGACCTGACCTCGGGTTGTGTGTACCCCAACTCATGGAAAAACCATAAGCTGGGGGTGGCTATTATAAGTGATGACCTAAAATGGGTATGAAAAGAGTTCAATGTGAAAATAAAAGAGAAAAAGTGATCAATAGAGGTAACTCGGTCAAAATTATTAATTAAATGAAAGAAAAAAAAGAGAAAACAAAGAATAAGAGTTGGACAACAAGAAGTAAGAGTCACTTCCACAAAGAACAAAAAGGGGAAGCAAGGTAAAGATGAAAAGTAAATAAAAGTAGCGCATAAGAGATAATGAAAGAGGTAGGACGCTTAACTGTAATTTCAAGAAGGGAAAAAAGTCACTAAATGTACTCATACATACCATACCTGACCCTAAACCTACTTTACAAGCCAAGAAAGTCCTATCGTGATCCTAGAGTCTAATGTGGTGAACTTAAGCAGTGAAAATAAGGGCAAGCCTATGGCGACGAGTACTAACTAGGTGTGAATTTGTTTTGATCGTGAGTTTTGAATAATGATACTTGTGCCCAAAGTTAAAATCAATGTGTGAATAAGAAGGATTTCTTTTGAAGTGAGGGCACTAGTTTCAATACCGGAAAGTTGGTACCTTGGTGAGAGGCATAAGAATAAAGGTGCATGTGCACAGTGAGTTTGTGTCATGGTCTAATCCACATGAATTAGCTTGTCGAACCTAAGATAGTAATCATACACGAAAGCAAAGAAGAAGTTGGGATTGATATCCATGTGGTTGTGAAAGCTTAAAAGATTACACTTTTGTACAAAGTGTTGTCTTGAGTCATAGTGCATCACTTGAGGCCAAATAATGAATTTAAGTTGAGGGTGTTGATTTACCATGGTTTTGCAGTACTATCAATGCTTTTTTATAAAGACTTATGTCTGTCTAGAGCCTTTTTGTGGTAGTCTTAACATGTTTTTATCTTTGTTTTAGAGGAAAGATGTCCACACCCAAAACGCGGAATGAAGCTGAGATTTAGTGCAGAGGTGAACCATGAAGGTCATTGATGGTCCGTCATTCCATCAATGGGCCATATATGGTGACCGTCGACTAATATTTCAGGCATCTGGAGAAACTCCGAGGAATCTGACCAAGTGCTGGGCTATGGAAGGATCGACGGGTTGTCGATTTATCGACGAACCGTCCTATTGAATTGTTGATAACTTCAGAGATAGTCCCAGTACCCGAAGGTGAAGAAATTCTAATTATGGAACGATGGAAGGCATCGATGAAACGTAGATGCATCGACAAACCGGGTTGTTGGCCCGTCGATTGATTCAGAGAAGAGGCCAACTGAAGGATGAAAAAGATGTTAAGTCTGGACTGATGGAGAATTCAATGGTACGTCATTTCATCGATGGACCGTCTGTGGGGGGTCGTCAATTACAACCGCTTTTTTTGGAGAATATTCCTTATTTTAATTCCTTTTAATTTAGGACAATGTTTTCTATAAATAGGGTGTAAAACCTCGTTTTGGGGGATGGATTGTATTCCTATTGTTCTTAGTTTGTGTTTGGAGATTGGGCTTTGCAACTTTGGCATTAATTCAAATTTAGGATTTGGTTTTCAAGTGATTTTTTGTTATTTCAAGTTGATTTTCTAAATTTTGTTCGAATTGCCAGAGTAAGTTCATATTTTATCATGTAACAACTATGAATTGTGTTCTTATATGCATGTGTAACTAAATCACAACTAGGGTTGTGGGAACCATGGGTGATTAACAAAGTAATCCTAACTTAATAACAATTCTCAAATACTTTATTGCATGTATTGATAATTCTTTCGTTTAGAAGTCTTTTTAACGAGTGCATGCGTCAGAACTCGCTTTGTTGCTACTTGCCGGACCAAGTAGGTAGCAATAAGAAAAGAAGTATCAACATCGATTTAGTGGGATTCTATCTAATAGGCTAGTCTCGATTGGTGCAAAGTAATAACTTAGTCATACATCGAATATAATGCTTAATATGAAGAAAGGTAAGGGCTAGTAGCTTATACACACATAGCCGGACCAAGGTACGTGGTGAAATTCTCTAAATTCCGGACCTAGGATTTAGAGATACATAACTTTTCACTTTGCATGCAAAACACTAAGGAAGGATTTTTATATCTAGGAATACGGCGTTATGAACCTATGTGGAACACTTACACCCTAGTTTCTCTAACAACTTGATAAAAGTCAAAGCTTTACTCCTGTTACTTGTCATACTTAGAGATATTAAAAGAATTTTGTTTCACAACCCCCCCTCCCTTTAATTACCTGTTTTTGGAAAGAACTTGACTAAATAGAAGTAATTATACATTGAATTTAAGTCTAAACCATTTTCCTCGTGGGATCCACCCCAACCTAATAATTGGGTTCTTTACTTGATACGACCGCTTATACTTCTTTAGGGAGGTGTAATTTGAGCGTTATCAAGTTGCCTTTTTTTGTTTTGTATTTATTTTTTATTTTTTTTTTGTTTACAAAATATGTTTTTAACCTCCTTCATTAATTACAAATATTTATATTTTACACTGTTCACTGATTTTATCACCTCTTACTTCATTGCGACTTATTTCTTGTGATTTAGAATTAGATGGAGTAATTAAATTTATGTATTAATTAAATTTTCATGTGTAACAACATATATAAATTTTTTGCAAACTCAATTCATCGAGTAGGTCATCCTTGAAGTATCATCTCTGCCAACATATACACATTTTGTTGAGGAAATTGCACCAAACTTATGGGGGTTAATTCAATTAAATTTTCACCTAATTCAATATGTAACACTAATAGTCCTACAACATGTCTAAGTAACAAATTATGGTCTAATACAACAATCTTCAATCAATTCAATCAATTATAATTACAACAACTATCATTCAGTAGTTCATCATACAATGACCAAATAAATTCATATTATAGTTATATAATACCGTCTTAAATCATTGTTCCAAAGGTTATATCATATTCTTATTGCTTAATTATGGTCTAAAGTACTAAAATTTTGTCCAATTAAACATTGTTTTATCCCTAAATCTCTCAATTCATTGATTAGATCATCCTTGAAGTGTCATCTGTGCCAACATATGAACGTTTTGTTGGGAAAATTGCAACAGACTTGTCAAATGTGGCAACATATGTATATCTTAAAATATGCCTTTTAGGGGTTAATTCAATTAAATTTTCACCTAATTCAACATTTAACACTAATATGTAGTCCTACAAAAATGTCTAAGTAACAAATTATGGCCTAATACAACAAACTTCATTCAATTCTATCAAATATATTTACAAAAACACTCATCTCACTAGATCATCATACAATGGCCAAGTAAATTCATATGATAGTTATATAAAACCCTCGTAAATCCATGTTCCAAGTGCTATAACATATTTTTATTGCTTAATTATGGTCTAAAGTACCAAAAAATTGGTCAAATTTGACATTTTTCATTCCTAAATCACTCAATTCATCGATTTGGGCATCCTTGAAGTGTCACTTGTGCCAACAGATGAACGTTCTATTGGGAAAATTTCAATAGACTTACTGCGTCATAAGGGGGTTTAAGAGATCTGGAGGATTTTTGACATTTTTTTGTTTTTACTCTCAACAATCTCAATACCCTTGGAGATGAAATCTCCTCTTCTACAGTTATAAGATTTCTCAAATAAGGAATGACTTCAAATGCCCAACCCTATAAGAAGGAAAACATGTCATAAATCTGGTGTTGAATTATTTAATCAAATATAAAAAGATTAAGAATATTTTTGTTTACCATGAAAGTCCATGGAAATCCAAAGAAGTTATTGGTCTTTGGAGATAAAGATTTCAAAAAGTAGTCGACAGTTTATTTGTAGTTGTCATGACACCAAAAATAGTTGTTGAAAGCCTTTATATCCTCAGATAACTTGACCAATTTATGGGTTATGTTGTTGTTGACATCTTTGGCAAAATACGTTATGTACAAACCAAAGTAAGTACAATGACTCCTTATAGTTCCTTTCTTGTCAATTAACAAAAATATCAATGAGAATTTTAGAAGCTTGTGCTAAGAAAGGATACCAAGTTTTTCTCTACAGTTGATTACTCCTTACTTGTTTCTGCTTCTGCTTTCTTTCGTCTCCGTGATTATTTTTTTATTGTGAATTTAGGGATTGGATAAAAAAGAATGACATTTTAACCATATACCTATGTCAAACTCTCTTTTGCCAAAGAAGAGTGACATGCCACAATAACTAATCAACACCTCATCATTCTTTTCATTATTCTAAAAAATGAACCTTCTTTTCAAAAGTTCATAGGTCATAGTCATTTGAAAGGTGCATTTTTAGTTTCTCACAAATCAATATATTGACCAAAATAGTTATTTGTAAAAATAATCTTCCTAATCATTTGCCTTGAGTATGATCCTGAATGAGTCGAAGATCTTCCCATGGCTGACCTTAAAATGTTATCACTAGTAGCATTAGTGTAACATTCCAGAAAATGTACTTGTCTAGTGAAGAGTCTACTAGGTTTTAAGAATATATATTGAGGTACATAGGCATCCCAATACCCAATATTGAGTAATGTTGGGCATGTTAGAGAATATTGGCTTAAGGGTGTTAGTCAATTTCTATGTATTAACAAGTAACTTAAGATATACTTTGATGTTCAAATGCTCCAATCCAAGCTTGTTTAGGAATTTTACCTGCAATGAAGACCCTAAGCTAAAAATTTTAATTTTCAGAAACCTACACACATTAGGTACGAGGCATCCAAGCGTCAAGCCTAGGTACCATAGCACATGATCATTTAAAATTATCATGTAGACTAAGCAGTGCCAAAGGACATAATGAAGATCCTTGGGACAAGAAGTGCGCAGAAACACATGTGCAAGCACATGTGCTACCGGCCGAGAGACCAAACGACCAAGCCCAATCGAATTTGGTTAGGGCGATTAGGGGGCAAGAGCGCGTACAGTCCAGCCACGTGGGACCTAGCTTCCTAACCAATCCTAGGCTCTACTAACTTACCTAACTATCTAAGTAACCTAGGACTAACTAAAATAAACTAACTATTGTGCCCGAAATCCTAAGACCTAACTGGGTGACACTAGCAGAGTAACTAACTAAAGAAACATCCTAGTACCTAACCTAGGATGGTCCAAAGGGGTTGGTTATGGTCCTAGTGACTTAGAGGTACTTTAGTAATTACCCTAGGTCACTTCATTAATTAAATTAGCACTTAATTAATTAATGTAAACTCATGGTCAAACCCAACCCTTAGCAAATTTTCAGAATTTGGCTAAGTCAAATGCTCTTCTATTTTTAGTCAATTTAGGAGGGGCATTTTGGTAATTAACTAATTGATTTATTTAATTAAGTTAATTAGCCTAAGTTGAATTAGTCAATATTCAGTTCCTAAGACTTAGACTCATGTTTATCTAGTAGAAACCCACGATTGAAAAACAGTGAACAAAACGTAAAAGAAACAGAAAAATACTCTCGGTTCTCCTTAGGCAATTTCAAGGCAATTCTTCAAGATTTTCGTGCAAGGTATAGGGTGATCTTCGTAGATTCAATTCTACATTAAGGTATGGGTTTTCTCTCTTGGATTTCTTTCCCCAGGAGGCTTTTCAACGTCTTGAATTCAAGAAAACTGAAACTAGGGTTGTTCCCAATGAATTTGTCGAATGTTCATCTCTCTAGTTCTCTCTATTTCCGATTCTAGTAGTATGTATAATGCAAATCTCGAGCATGTTGCTAGTATGTGGTGCTAACTGATCATTATGTGTAGTTTTCTGTGATTTGATAATGTTGAATGAGACCTATAGGTTAGATCCACATGATTAATGCCTAATTATCTTCGAGAAGATGAAATTGTTATAAGTCGTTTATGAAATTCAGTTTACTGTTGAAAGGAATAAAGGTTTCGATTACTGTTTGTGTTTATAGTAGATATGTTTTGTAAGTGCTTGGAATGCAAATTTTCCAAGAAGAAATAAGATGTGAATCAAAGCTAATTAATGAATCTTCAATGCCAAATCAACTTTATAGCTTGTCCAAATTAAGAATTTAATTGTTCTTATGATTAAAAATTGGCTTGCTTAAAATGATGATATTACTATGTATATAGATGAAGTTAATTGACTTGGCTAGTGATAATATCATGACAAGTGTTTAGTGAAAGTTTGGTTTATGCCAATAAATTGGCTAGCAATATTATTTCCAAAATATGATATAGAGTTGGTCAATTACTAAGTCATACCAATCATATATGGCCATTGTAAATTATGATGCTTCTTGTATGGACAAATACACGTTAAAGGTTGATTTGACAAGATGTAACTCAATGAACTCATAACCTAGGGTATGCCAATGATTGGGACAAGTCCCAACATACCCTATATAAATGAACTTGTGAACATAGTAGCACATTTAATAAGTCCTTATAACTTTCATAAAGAATGGTAGAAGACTTTCAACTAACATTGAACAAGATAAGGTGAGTAATGAAAGAACTAAAAGCTTATGATTTCTGAAATTGACCTAAAATGGGGTGTTAAAGGAAGTGAGACAAGTATCACTTGCACCTAAACAATTATGTTAAAGATACTCACATGAGAGGGTGTTGGAAATCGTGAGACAAGTCTCATTCACACCATAATGATAATGTAAGATTAAAGTTCACATTAATCAAATATAGAAAGGGATGACAAGTCATCCATTGAGCTAAGCATACCTCATACTAGAAGCAAGCTTCTATAATGCAACTCTAAAAGTTGTAAAGTATAAGAAATTGAGCTAAGCACCGATAGACTAGTAATGAGCTTGTGCAAGCACATGTAAGTCTCATGAGATGAGACTACCACCAAGGTGGATAAGGGTCTCCAAATTCGCCTAGTCTTTGAACTATGTCACCAGCATAGGTTACTAGCTAGTAGATCCACCTAAGAAAGCTAGGAAGTATTCGGTTTCACTTTGACCGGTGAACCATCTCTTTTCAGTGTGGGGAAGACATTGAATTCATGTTAGCTCACATGATCTATGTTGGTTAAATGCTAAAGATTTCTTTAAAAAAGTAAGAAAGAAAGAAATAGGAAGATGAGGGGTGTTCGGATAGGATGACCAAAGGGTGAGGTTAGACTGAGTAATGATGTAAGTTATTCTTAGTCATTGCTCAGAAAGATCCCAATGAAAGTTTTAACAGAATATCCAAAGTCAAACTAGCATGTTCAAAGTGAACTTGAGATCAAATAAAAAGAAATGTAAGTTCAAAGTGAACTAAGCAAGCAAAAGCATAAGTAAATCAAATCATCAGAGTTTGATAAGAATGAAGTTTTGACAGTTGTTGGTTTATGCCAATAAAGGGAGCAAAACATAATGAATAATCAATTGGAGTATGAATATATGCCCCAGCATCTTCATATTATGAAAATGATCAAATAATGGGCATAGCTAATAAAGATTGGCATATAAAGACTTCATGTCCAATTTAACAAGAATGGAAAGAATAACTTGTGAGTAGTGTACTCAAATCATTTCCTTAGTCTTTTGAATTACTTACTTGATTCATTGTAGCAATGGGACTACAATGAATCATTGCACTCGTATGTAAAACATAGAAGCAAAGGATATCATTGAACTACTCAACAAAAAGAAGAAAATACTAAAAAATAAACTAAGTATTGGGAGAGGACCTCTCGGCCTAAGGAGAGCAAAATTATTAAATTTTGCTCGAGTTGTTCTAAAATTATGATCATGATTCCAAGGTATTATGTTCATATATAAAATGAGTTTTGTGCTTTAAATGCATTAAAATATGTCATATTCATAGCATGATTCATAAATAACGAATTAGGAAAGTGAAGTAACTTCACTTTCAAAAAAATGGCATGTTGCTATAGGAAGAGCTCTCCTTGATCATACACAGTCCTTATGTGTTTATGTGCATACACCCAAACTTAGTACAAGTGTGTACTAACCCATATACAGTTACTATTTTTATAGGTGCAGGTCCTTGAAGAAGATTGAAGATCAGTTGAAGTTGTTTGGACTAGTACCTCCAGACTTTGGTAGGTACTCTTGAGTTCGAGGATGCCGATGCTTTATCTTCTAGCTTTAGTAGATTAGACATAGCTAGTGGATGTTGTCCCTAGCATTTCCTTCAAAACATTTGTTAAAGTTTTTGTATTAAGGAGGGTTTGGCAAATATTAATGATATTATGAATTCTTCATTTCAATTGTTTTTTTTTTTTCATTTTTTTTTTCATTTTTTTTTTCATTTCAATTGTTCAATCTGTTAATAGAGTGGGTTTTTAGTTTGAGCTGTTAGTGTATCTCTCTTATGCAAGAATTATATGAAGTTTAAGTACACTTCAGTAAATTTAAAAAGTTTTAAATTTTCCACTAAATTTAACTAATTGATCATGATGAAAGCTAAGAAGAGGCTTGTCTGCGACCTTTGAGAGGTTAACGACGCCGGTCTCATCTAGGGGCTAGGACTCGGGTGTGACAATTAGGCTGAAGATGAACAAAAAAAGTGTGTGCATTTACAATTGTGATCCCATTATCATCCTCAACTTCATTTTTTTTCTTGTTATTCTTCATCAAATTTATCTATTTTATCTTTTTCCTCCTCAACTATTTTATTTTTTGTTTCTTCTTCCTCAACTAATTCTTTATTTTTTCCTTCTACTTCCTCATTAGTTTTATATTTTTTTCCTTCATCTTCCACAACTTCCTTTTGTTTTCTGTTATCTTCCTCAACTCTTTTTTTATTTCCCTCTTTCTTCAACTTCTTTTTTTCCTTCTTATTCCTCAACTTCTTCTGTTCTTTCTTCATCATCATCATTTTTATTTTTTTATTTTTCTCTTTCTTCATTTTCTTTTTGAGAAAATTATGGTTTCACTTTATAAAAAGAAACTGCTTCAGATGCAATTTCTTTTAAAAGAGTGGTATTTTCATTCTTCTTCCTACAAGTTCTAGTCCTAGGCTTCTTTTGGATCTTAATGTAAGTTGTTTCAATTTTTGTTTTGATGGGAGCCATTATATTTGTATCTGCAATCACAAAAATTAAATATTTCTTAATAAAAGTAACAAAAGCCAAACACAACAACACAACACAATAAGACAACGCACAACACAATACACAACAACACAAACAACTAATACGATTTAATACCACACATGAACCAACCAAAAAATCATAAAATCCTCACTAGACCCTAACCAACTAACTACAAATTAAACTTTTTAAAATTAAATTATATTTTAAAAGGAGTAACTATCCAAACAAAAAGTGATAAAATTATTGAAGCCATCCTCATGATTTGATACCAGTGAGTATTTCAAACCCTAATTACATGAGAAGATATCAACGATAGACTAAAAAGATGAGGCAAACGACGCCTTGTTGTAGAAGAAGAAAGCAATAGATTACCAATGTTGTTGTAGAAAATATCGCAACAACAACCTTGATGTGTGAAGGATCAATGGAATGAGAGAAAGTAAAGTAGAGAAAAGAAAACAGAAATTAGTAAGAATAAATTAAATTTGAAATATGAAACGTCCTTTTATTAATGAGAGATGAGAGGGAATAATGGAAGTATGGCTGTTTTAAACCTTTTTAATTTATTTTTTTGAATTTTTATAATTCAAGTGTAACATATATTGTCACATATATACGCTCTGTTGAGGCCCATAACTCCTTTGTTTGACATATGTTACAATATAATGTTGTCACATATCTCCTTTATGTGACATATGTTATCACATATTTTCTTTCTATGAAAAATGTCGCATATATGTTTTCGGTTGGTGCACATGAGGATACTTCTGTGGTGTGTTTTTCAACAAAAGTTATATAAGTTGCCACAAACATTACATTTCTTCCTTTCCATCACAATATATATAGGGTTTTCAATTTTTTCGTCTTTGCCGCTTTATTTTTGGCATTTTTCTCTCTCTATCTCTCTCTCTCTCCGATTTTCATCAGTCTTTCTATTCTTTTTAACACGCAACATATTTGATTGGCCTTTGGGTCTCAGGAAGAATGTATTTTTATTTGAAATACAGATCTAATGAATGAGTTTTGTTTGTTTTATTACTTTTGATATGATGTCAAATACAATACAAAATCGAATTTGTAATAACGAAAATGATACCATGATTGGTGTAAAATTTATTGCAAACATGGACACTTACTTTCAATGCAAACTTCATGGTCAAAGGACAATCCAGGTCGAAGATTTTGGTCTTGTCCAATCTATCGTGTATGTTCATTTCTACAGTCTTGGAGACTTCAGATCTCCGATCTCTTTATTTTCTTTTTTAATTTAAATTTATTTCTTTGTGGTGCGACGGACGAAGTATTTTCTTTTAATAACATGGTGCGACAGACGAATTATTTATAGCAGCAGATGCCTCAAATGTTTCTACAGATGACCATAAAATGTTGCTACAGATGACCATTTAAGCCGAATGTTTGACCATTTGAGGGATATGTAGCAACAAATACCTCAAATATTTCTAAAGATGACCATAAAATGTTGCTACAGATGACCAATTGAGGCAAATGTTTGACTATTTGAGGGATATGTTGCTACATATGCGTCAAATGTTGCTATAGATGCCTTAAATGTTGCTAAAGATGACCATTTGAGGTGAATGTTTGACCATTTGAGGGATATGTTACTACATATTTGAGGGATATGTTGCTATAGATGCCACAAATGTTGCTACGGATTACCATTATGTAGCAATGTTGCTACATTTGAGACGTATGTTGATACATATGTGACATATGTTGCTACAGATGCCTCAAATATTGCTATAGACGCCTCATATGTTGCTACAGATGCCTCAACTGTTGCTACATATGAGAACTATCCACATCACATACAACGTATGTATTTGCTCTAAATATAAGATAAAATAAAACAACATAATTTATAAAATGAAACATTTTCTTTAATTACAAACACATTGTCAAGGCTTTAAGCTCCGAGATATTATCCTATAAGCCCAAACATATTGCATTCATTCAACTAGATTGTCACACAACAGGGTTTTGGGAGGTTGAATATATGTCTTGCTAACCAAATGCTCAATGAATGCAAGGGAATATGACCCGCACATCGCTCCAGATTCACTTTTTACCATGGGATCTATTTAACCTGTAAATTCTCATGGTTCATTGAGAAACTTTTCTGGCAAATGTTCCATTATTCCACTCTGCTTCAACAATTTAGACAGCAACTCGAAGACAGGTTATATGTATGTCAAAAACTTGGCATGTTCCGTAACCAGCTGGAAGTCATAAAAATTCATGCGACCCTCGTGCAAGAGAATCTTGAGAGTCACAAAATGGGTATTGTCCATGTTCATGACTATAAAAATCCTTTTTGCATCAATCCAATCCATGCCTATAGGATATGGCCTAATACCCCTGGCATAGTCAATTATATATTCATCCCATACAAACTTATCTATTCACCGTTTAATGCTTCTTCCACCAACAGTTGTTGCCTCATCGCTCAATTCATTATATCTTTTTGGGAAGTTGGTATGGAAGTTGAGATCCAGAATTCTATCTCTGGGATTATAGTAATTCGAGTATGTCTAATGCCTCTGAGCATGAGGTTAAGGATTTCGTCAATATACTGAAATAAAAATAATATTAAAGAGTAAAGAAGAGTAGTCATTGAAAAAATAAAAGAAACGCGCATTATAAATTGAAGGATTACCCAGTCTTCCCACCAAACTTTTATGCTTGTTATGTTCGGGAAATCTTGTCCTGTAAAATATACATGTCGTATTCTATTCGAATATCCTTTTCACTCGTCAGACTCAACACTTTGGTTCTTTCCGCTACACTCGCACACTTATAAATATTTAACTTTTTGTACTCATTCACTATCTCTATTACGGCACCTTGGTAATTCTCCAAACATCTTTTTCTTCAAATTTTGTATTGCCTTGGAAAATGATTCTTTCCTCCTCTTGGCATGTGGAGTATATGGATGCCGAACATTCTTTGATAAAATGACCTTGACGCCCCTCTTGTTTTTAAATTCATTGATAGCTTGACTCAATGTTTGAAGATACATTATAGAATTTTCATCATGGTTCTTGCACTTCTCACATAGAAAGCCACAACATATTCTACAAGAGGTAGACCCTTGGTCTTGTCCAGCACCAGCACCAACACCAACACTAAAACCATCAAAAACAACCAATTCATTAACGACCTCATTAACAACTCTGTCTCTTTTGATGGTTGTTGCTCCATCCAACTCCATTTTAACTCTATCCATAACAGGATGAAAATGGTTTCAACCAACCCTAGAGTAATTAGATATGACATTTGCAATTTCTCTTTTGTTGGGGTAATCCATGGATGCACAACCTAAAATTGTAAAAATGAGTCATCACTAAGAATATTTGGGTCATCTTTTGCCACAAAAATGTCATTTGTTGCTACAAATGGGTGATATGTTGCTACATATGTGTCACATGTTGCCATATATGAATCATCCTTTGCAACATTTGTGTCACATGTTGCCACAGATGAATCATCTGTAGCAATATTTGTGTCACATGTTGCAACAGACGAATCATCTGTAGCAATATTTGTGTCACATATTGCAACAGATGAATCATTTGTAGCAACATTAGAGCCGTCTGTAGCAACATAGGAGTGTAATATACTAATAATAACTTGCTGCATCAAGAGGAGGATAAAAAAGATCTGGAATATGCCCATCTTTGGTAGTTTTTGTTCTTGATCTCAACCATCTCAATATCCTTGGAGATGATCTCTGTTCTGCAATTACTTAATGGGTCAAATAAGGAATGACTTCAAATGCCCAAGCCTGTAAAAAAGGAAAATATGTCACTAATCAAATGTTGAGTTACTTAATATAATATAAAAATATTAAGAACATTTAGTTTTACCATGAAAGCCCATGGAAAGCCAAACAAGTTACTGGTCTTTTCTCCTAAAGGTTTCAACAAATAGTTGAGAGTTAATTCAAAGCTCTCATGACCTCAAGGGTAGTTGTTGAAAGCATCAATATCATAACAGAAATTCACCAATTTAAATTGTATGTTGTTGTTGAGATCTCTCGGAAAAAGTATATTATGTGTAAATCATAGTAAGCACAATGACTCCTTGTGCTTCCTTGGTGTATCCTCGTGTTCCAACAAATTTACTAAGTCAAAATTTTTGAATCTTTTGCCAACAAGGGACATCAAGTCCTGCTCCTCAGTTGGCGATGACTGTTGTCCTGCTTTCACTATTTCTTTTACTCTTTTCTTCTTCTTCATGGTTCTTCTTTGACAATGTATTCAGGGACGGGCTCAAGAAGAGGATGACATTTTAACCTTGTAACTATGGCAAACTCTCTTTTGCCAAAGAAAACTGGCATGTCACAATAATTAATTACAATATCATCCTTCTTTTTGGGATTTACAAAAATGAACCTTCTTTCAGAAGTTCATACGCAATGGTCATTTGAAAACGTGGAGTTGTATCGATGGGTAAATCAAGAAAATGACTGAAATAACTATTTTTGGAAAAATCTTCCAAATGATTTCTCTTGAGAATATCCCTAAATTTGATGAAAGGTTTTCCCAGGACTGACCTAATAATGCTATCACCATTAGAATTAGGTTGTAGATGCACAGGGAAAGTGTCTGCTTTGATGATTTTAATCTTATCATCACCAGTAGTATTGAAAACTTCATGAAGTTCTTGTTCTTCTTAATCAACTTCATTTATTTTTTCTTCTTGTGCCTCAACTACTTCTCTATTAACTACTTCTATATTTTCCCTTTGTTCTGCCTTATTTTTTCTTCTTGTGGCTCAACTACTTCTCTATTAACTACTTCTATTTTTTTTTCCCTTGTTCTTCCTCAACTTCTTTTTGTTTTTCGTCTTCTTCCTCCACTGCTTCTCTTTCTTCATATTCGTTTTGAGAAAATTCTAGTTCTACTTGAGAAGAAGAAACTGCTTCCGATGCAAGATCTTCTAAAAGAGTGGTATCTTCATTCCTTTTTCTAGCAATTTTAGACCTAGACTTCTTCTGGATCTTTATTGTGTCAGATGTATCAAGTTTTCTTTGGACAGGAGCCATGATATTTGTATCTGCAACCACAAAAATAAAATATTCACATGATCTACAAATGAAGCTTTTTGAAATACACAATGCAATACACAACAACAAAAACAAACAAACAAACCACAAAATTCTCCCTAAACAATATATAACGTACTACAATGAAGTTTTTTTAAATCAGAAAATATTTCAAAAAATAACAACTAGAGAATCAACCAAAAAAGTGATAAAATCACTGAAAACATGGCAAACAAGTAAGCAGATAAGCACGTGCATTTCAAACCCTAATTAAATATTACCTAAGAAGATATTTTAACGATAAACTAATAATGATGAGGACAACAACGCCTTGTTGTAGAAGATGATCGCAACAAATTACCACTAATGTTTCAGAAAATATCGCAAGAACAATGATATGTGAAGGAAGGAATAATGGAACAATAGAAAAGAAAACTGAAATTAGAAAAAATATATAAAATTTGGAATATGAAACGACTTTTATATAAGACAGGAGAGAGGAGAGAGAGGAGGGGAGAGAGGGAAAATGATAATGAAAACTAGAGTCGTTTTAATTTTTTTTTTTAATTATGACAATTCAAATTGTGACATATGTTGCCACATATATACTTTCTGTTGGAGCACATATGTTATATATAGAGTATAATGTTGCCACATATTTCATTTCTGTGACATATCTTACCACATATCTCTTTTATGTGTTATATGTTGTCACATTGCCCCTTTCTGTTGGTACACATGCAGACAAATGATGATTAATATTATCAGCAAAAAAATTGAAATTACTTTTATAGGAGAGGGAAAATGAAGGGACGCTTATAGTGAAGTCGTTTAATAATTTTTTTTAAATTTTGACAATTCAAACAGTGACATATGTCGCCACATATATATGTTTTGGTGCGTCCCATACCACCTTTTTCGTGACATGTTATATAGTATAATGTTGCCACATATATCCTTTCTGTGACATATCTTACCACATATCACCTTTTAGTGAATTATGTGAGCACATGTATCCTTTATGTTTGTACACATGCAGATAATTATGTGATGTTTTTTACAACAGAAGTTATATATGTTGTCACAGACACCACCTTTGATCCTTTCCATCATAATTGACACTTGTTTCAACAAAATCAAAATAATTCTAAAAATCATTTATATTAATACTTCATCAATTGTTTTATAAAAGTTATCAACAAAAAGGTAATTCATAATGATTTACATAACCACCTATTAATTTGATGGTGGTAACCACAACATTTTCATCAATCTTTTCCTTTTTATGTATAGGCCTGTATGGGTCTTATTGTCACTAACATAACCATTCCGAGCCTTTAAAATTCCATAATTTCATAGGAGTGAAACATATCGCACGCGAAGGATGTCAGCACTAGTTCCACAAGATGGTACTTCTAATCCATCACTCAAAAACTTAGTGTATGCAGCAACAAAAAGTCCACAATCTCTGCATGGTATATCATCAATCAGAAAATATAATAACATCACATTTTTTTTATAGTCGTAAGACAAAAAAATAATGTGATAATTACAAACTACTGTTTTCTTGTTGCGAAATACCAGTAACATGTCTAACTTCGAGTGGGTGAGATTTGTTCTTTCCTTGGTAACAAACAAGAACTAACCAGTTGGTTCACTTTTTTGCTCAAAAAATCCACTTAACTCAAGGTACTTTTGCAATATTGTAGACAATTTTTGAAGCTCGGAGGACAATTTTCTATTAGACCTAGATAAGGACATGGAATCATACACTATTATGCACCGTTCTTTCAATGCAAAGACTGTCAAGACCTAATGGAATTTCCCATTACTATTTACAGGGACATAAACATCATCTGTCAAGGTCAAGACAGTCCACATGCTATAACAAATCCTTTCATTATGCTAACAATTTTATCCTCATATTCACTAGCATTGTCAATGTATGTTTTGATAAAACAACTAGTTATGGTATATCGATATTTAGAATGAATCTATTGCTTCGACTTCTTACGCAAATAGTAAAATATGACATCCACATACTACACATATGCATTAAACAAGTGTATCTCTGTTATATCAATTTAATTATATATATTCATGTACTAAACAATACATTAAAGTGGACATGGATTTACCTCATCATTCTAGCACTTATTGGATTGAGACATTACGTAGAACCAATCCTTATTCTTTGGAAATGCAACTACAAAATCAAGTTTGTCAAAATCAAGTTTCGAGAAATTGGCTAAGTAGTTATCGTCCTTGTTTCCTCTGCAATTGTGTAATCATTATGAATAATTATTTAGTAAACAAAAAGAAGAAATACTAATGATAGTTGAATGACCTTACTTTTTTGCATGATGCTTGTAAAGACCCTCGTTTATCCATTGCGAGAAGCATAACATTAGTTCAGTTGGACACTTGTCGTCAATGTTAAAAGCTTCAAATAGATATTGTCACTTCACATCACAACTGACAACTTCAATTTTCTTCTCTTTCTTTTTCGCTTTCGCTTTTTCTTTCTGCTTCACCTTCTCCTTCTCCTACTCCTTCTGCTTCTGCTTGTCCATATCCTCTGTCTTCCTCCTCTTCTCCTTCTCCTTGTTTGTCTTCTTCTCCTTCTCCTTCTTTGCCTTCTTCTCCTTCTCCTTCTCCTTCTTTGCCTTCTTCTCCTTCTCCTTCTCCTCCTTTGTATTCTTCTCCTTTTCTTTCTTCTCACTAATTATAGAAAGTCTTTGGAAAATAGATTTTTTCAACCTCCTACACTTCAAAGGCTTTGAAATCTTCTTGGATCTTTACACATCAATATTATGAGACATTTTCTTAAAAATATCAGTGAGTTTCTTAACACGACTAATAA
Organism: Solanum peruvianum; assembly: GCA_027705065.1. NCBI lineage: Eukaryota > Viridiplantae > Streptophyta > Magnoliopsida > Solanales > Solanaceae > Solanum > Solanum peruvianum. Next base: position 27,303,286 of record JAKWJD010001756.1, on the reverse strand, counting down.
AATAATCGTGTTGTTGTTCACATTCTTCGCATAGACAAAAAGAGCATTTGGTGTTAGAAGATGAAGCAACACCAATAAAAGATTGAGTTGTTGTCATGGATAAAGCTTCTTCTATCATTTTATTTACAAGGTAAATAAAAAAAGATTGAGATTTTACAATTTATTATAAAATAATAATAACAGTATGTTGTCATAATGGATAGTCTGTTGCCATAAATTAACATTATGTTGCCACATATGTTAATTTTTGTTGCCATATATAGATCTTATGTTGCAACAAATGAATCATATGTTGACACAAATGTACCTATTGTTGCCACAAATGAATTTTGGTTGCCACATATGAAACCTAAGTTGCCACATATGAATCTTATGTTGCCACAGATAACCATTTTGTTGACCTAATGCGAGATGTTACAACATATGATGATTGTTGGAATATGCACCAACATATCACTAAAATGTGGCAACATAGGATACATCTTTCAACAAATTAAATATATGTTGGACAACTGAACAAGACTATATTTCTAAAATCATATCAACAAAATGACCACAAAAAGAACAGAAAGCAACAAAAAATGACTTTTCACCGAATGTTAACAATACATATACATTTCTTCAAAATAAGATTTTTCTGTATTGGTTGATTTTCTTTCAAAAATAATAAATAATAGACACCATTAAGTCATTATTCAATTTTTACATCTATAGAACGTTTTATTATTCATTAATCCAAGAAAAAAATTTCAAAAATTGTAAAATATTTTTTAAAAATAACTTACCCATTTCTAGTCGAACAATATTTCAGTTTAGAAAGATGAGAGAGTAACGACTGGAGAAGAGGAGGAAAATAATGGCGATAGAGATAGTCAATCGGAGATGAAGATAATGGAGGAGAGATAGACAAATTTTCGAATTTCTACAGAAAAAGAAGAACGATCCCCAAAGAGAGAAAAGAGAGGAAGAACAAGATGAAAAGAACTTTTTTAAAAAGTGATTTGGATTGAATTATAGAAGTGCTTTTTTTTGTATTTTATAAAAGATTAGAAAATTTTAGAAATGTTAATTTGATCTCATATTTACTTAGTTACATTTTAAAGAGGATTTGACCAACTCTAGTCAATCTGTCACCAAAAACAAAATCAAAACTTATTTGACATCTTTCCCTTGAAGTTTTGAAAATGTTACTTTGATCCCAAATTTACTTAATTACATTTTAAAGAGGATTTGACTATCTGTTGGTCAATCTGTCATCAAAAACTTTTCTCTGCTTTTAAGGTAGAGTGTGTGTATATATATATATATATATATATATATATATATATATATATATATATATATATATATATATATATATATATATATATATATATATGAAGTTTTGTATTCAAATCAAACAACGTAATTTTAGGTAAATAACATCCTAATTAATTTTGTTACTACCGGAATAACTTATTTCCAAATAAATTGTTATCTTTTTTTCCAATCTGCAAAATAACACTTAAAACATTACTTTACTATCATAATATGTACATTACTCCCTTTATCCCTGTTTACTTGTCCATATTTTTTCTTTTAATTGTCTCATTTACTTGTCTATTATGACAAATTAAGAAAGAATAATTTTTTTTATTATTACTTTCATTTAAACCTGTTGAAAATTATCATCTTTTAATTCAACATTTTTGAATATGTTAATTATTGCTATTTTTATACATGTGCTATTTCTAAATTGACAACTAAATAACGATATAGGGTGTAACATTTAAGAGATCTCCACTTTCCCACCATAGAGAGAAGCTAAATATTCTCACTTTTTAGTTTACTCTTCCTCTCTGTTCTCCTAATCCTGCAGCCAGAAGAAGAAAGGCTATAAAATTGAAAACGTCATAGTGCGGAAAGTGCCATAGCCACCAATTTCAAGCAAAATCTGTTGTCAAACACCGACCCATTTGACAGTTTCGTAGTAATGGACGAAGGAGAAGGGGGTTTGAATTTTGATTTTGAAGGTGGCTTAGACACTGGGCCAACACACCCAACTGCATCAGTTCCAGTAATACAATCTTTCGATCACACTGCAGCAGCTGCTTCAAGTGCTAATATTAACCCGCCTACTGTCCCAGCGGTTGGTGGCCAAGGCGATGTAGGATTTGTTGGAAATCGTCGGAGTTTCAGACAGACTGTTTGCCGCCACTGGCTGCGGTCACTGTGTATGAAGGGTGATGCCTGCGGCTTCCTTCACCAGTATGACAAATCACGAATGCCCATTTGTCGCTTCTTTCGACTCTATGGTGAGTGCCGTGAACAGGACTGTGTTTATAAGCACACGATTGAGGATATCAAGGAATGCAACATGTAAGACTTATAGCTTGTTTGCTGATTTTTAGTTTCTTTTTATGCTCATCTGTTGCTGACTAAACCGTCCCTTATTAATTTTTGGAACTTGGTAACTTTGTATTATAACACAAAAGTATACTAAACCTTATATACAGGTGAACTGCAAAACTCCACTGCTCTAACTTTAAATTAAGTGTAAAACATCAATTGTAGAGGCAATTTCATTTGAGTATATAATTGATTGCACCAAAAATGTAACAACAAAATGCAGCATACTATTCTCATGCTTTCAAAATACCTAGAATTTCTCTCTTCCCAGGTTGTCCACCATATTGAAGCAGGGATAATTCTCTTTCTAGTTTTGTCTTTAGCTAGCAATCCGGCCTCCTCCCAACTTTTTAGGGCTTGGGTAATTCTCCTAGTCATAGTCCATGAAATGCCTTTGAGACTCGATGGAAAGAATATGGAAAAGGTTTTGACAAACAATTATGTCTTTAACCATGCTAATACATGTACTAAAACCCTTGCATTGTTACCAACAAGGGTTGTGGTGGACTGATAAGTATTTTTTCTTCATCATAACCAAGAGGTCTTGGGTTCGAGTCTGCTTGGTTTCTGAGTCGCTTTTGTCAGGGAGTGCTTTACCCTCAATGTGAGAGTTCCCTGTGCTAATCCGGATTTAGTAGGGCTTCAAATGTGGGTACTAAACGCCGGGTGGGAAACCAAGAAAAAACCATTGCATTGTTAATTCAATTCTTTGCAATGTATTAGTTTATACATAGGATGAAACCAAATAAATTGTACTCCCTCCTTTTCAGCCTAATTTCCATTTTAGTCTGTTTAAAAAACAGTGACCCCTTTCTTTTTTGGTAATACTTAATTTTCAGCTTTTCTTGTGGCATGTTAAAGGCCACAGGATCAAAGGACATTTTGGTATGTTTGACATAAATTTAATTTCGGACCACAAGATTGAAATGTCTTTATTTTCTTAAACTCTATGCCAAGTCAAACTAGATCATTTTTTTTTTGAAACAGAGAGGCTACCCAAGATGTTAGTAATACACAGAGCTAATGTATGCATTATTATTATGCATCCTACCAAACGACCCATTAGTGTTGTAGGGTTGGGAATCTAACCCGTTATTTTGCTGCATGTTTGTACTTTACGTTGCTCTTTAGGTTTCATATGATCATTGTTTTTCTCATTTATCATGGTCCTCTCACGATGATAGTTCTTTATATACATAGATGTAGAGAGATGCATATATCGACATCTTTTATAAGTACAATACAAGAACAATATAACAATGTAATCCCACTGGTGGGGTCAAGGAAGGGTGACATATGTAGTCTTTCCCCTACCTTGTGAAGGTAGAGGCTTTTTAAATTGACCCTCGACTCAAAAACATATCAAAATCAAGTATGGAAATGAAAGGAATGAAGACGCGATGCTAAAAGATATGTTTTATAAGTCTAGCATTTTATTCACGAAGGAGCACAGGGTGACTGGTGTGAGTTTTTTACGCTAAATAGCTCTAGTGATAATATTGAAGGTGTATTTTGTCACAACCTACGGTCAACAAATCAAAATCACTTTTAAAGGAGCTCTGACATTCAAAACGTCCTTCAGTAGACACTGGTTAACATTCGAATCTAGGGAAGGTAGCATATAATAATAACATTTGTGCGTCACCGTGCACTCCCTGACCCTCCTTCAAAGTGTGGCAGATTCCAAGCTTCATTCCCATAGCCATAAACCGATGATAACTAATTAGTTCTTTCAACTACTCGATCATTAAAATCTGGTTTAGACTCAAAGCAGCTAAACTCATGGCTTAAGCATGCTGTATTCTGGGCCATAACTTATTCTGATATGAAGCAATTAATAGCTCTATTTATTTGCTTTCTATGTTCATTGGCTCATTTTGCTGCCAAGTGACAACTGATTAGGCTATAAGTGCTTTAGATGTTTGTGGTAATGATTGTTAATTTCACTGCTTTTTAATTGATAAATTTGTACTTTTGATAAGCAAAAAATGCCGAGTGGGTCCTCAGACAAATAATATATGGATAGATTAATGACAATTTTTATGGTCAAGTTATGACCTTTTTGTGATGGTTTTCATAATACAGGTACAAATTGGGGTTTTGTCCAAATGGTCCTGATTGTCGCTATAGACATGCAAAGATGCCTGGGCCTCCACCTCCAGTGGAAGAAATCCTTCAGAAAATTCAGCACCTGGCATCCAACAACTATGGTTACTCAAACAGGTTTAATCAAAATCGAAATGCTAATTATTCAACCCAGACAGACAAATCTCAGGCTTCACAAGCACAGAATGGAACGAGTCTTGCTGTGAAATCTACAGCAACTGAGACACCCATTATACAACAGCACCAGCCGCATCAACAAGTTCAGCCACCTCAACTACAGGGGGGCCCAACTCAAGCACAAATTCATCCCAATGGCCAGCAAAATCAAGCTGATAGAACTGCAGTAGTCCTGCCGCAAGGAACTTCTAGGTGTGTAGAGTTTCAAGGTCTTTAATTAGGTTATGTAATCGGTTCATGTATGTAGATGATTGACAATACCATAAGAGTCCCTTATGTTGCTGTAATGAGTTCATCCAGAGCCTTGGTATCGTCGTAACTGGTTCTACTAATTTGTTGATTGTTTTTTTTTTATCCACTTGTATACTGGTTTTCCTTTTGTTCTATTTTTTGTTCCTCTTATGCATAGTTTGTGTGTCCGAGGAATTGATATTGACCATGAGTTCTGCAGTAAAAGATGCATACTTTGATGGGTAATTTGTGCGCTCTGATGCATGGGCAGTTTTAGGGATCACCACCCTCCAAGAGAGGAGAAGGGAATTACATTGGAGGATATGTGGCTACCTGCTTTCTTTGTTCCTATTTTCTTGGTTGCTTCAGTGGTTAGCATATCTATAGCTACTAGAAGTTTTGGTCTAATAGTTGCTTAGAGATGATGAAGTTTATTCAACCGTCTCTTTGAAAGGAAAGAGCTCAGTTTTTCTCACCATTACTTCAGTTAGCTGTTATGGTCACTGGGATTTGGTCTTCTAGTGGATTCACTTTGTCAGAGCGATGTGAACTCCAAATAATAAGTTCAGATTGAAGTCATTGGATAATTTTCGTTGTGGGAGGGGTGGGATGCACCCATTGTAACTTCCTCCCAACTTGTGAAGTGAAGCAGTACCGTACCTTGATTCTAAAAATGTCCTTTGAATTGTTCTGTTATTTTTTGGCATTCCCTTGATAATTACGAGTTTGCTATGCAGCCTATTAGACATCAGTTAGACCATCTTAGACCTAGTGAGCTCTACGTGTATCCTCTTACTCTCATAACTCAAAGGCATAGGAGCCTATGGTTTCATATATGAGACAAACTATGTTCTGTGTAATAGTCATGGTTTAGCCACCAGAGGTAGTTACTTTTCTCCTTAGAATTCAAGGAAATGGTGTCTTGGTCCTATGTGAGATCCTATTGTATTTAGTTATTCCTATAGAGATAGGGTGTTCAGTAGAGCGCTTTTAGAGAAGTGGATATGAATATTTGGGGTTGAGGAAAATGCTTTTTGGAGGGGGGTGGTAGCAAAAGTATGGTACTATGGCAGGGCGATGGAGGAGCAGGAACAATATAACTCCGAATGGGTGTGGTTTGTAGAGGAATATTAGGAAGGGGTGGAAAGATTTGCAGACATATTTCCTTTACGGTAACGTGATGAGGGAAGTCTTCCCTAATATGTAGTATGTCTTCTACCAAAGAGAACAGAGATGACAATTCAACAAATTCATGGGTCTCACGAGGGGGTTATTGACTGGGAACTTAAGATTCAGAATGCATATGCTGGATTGGGAAATTGGCAGATGGAAAGAATTTCACAATCTCATTGAGTTTTTATGGGCTCGCAACTCATAACAATTTAGATAGTGGAGAATGGTTATTCATTTTTAGCTCTTACTATAAAAGGTTACTAGTGAGAGAGGAAGGTACTTTCCCCGATGACTCTCTTTGGATCCCTAGAGCTCCGAGGAAGGCATGTTTTTTTATATGGTTGATGGCAAGTGGTGCAATCTTAACCATGGAAAATATGAGGAAGAGAAGGATCACCTATGTTAGTTGGTGCTTTATGTGTAGTGCAAGTGAAATGTAAACATATCTTATTGCACTGTAAGGTGGCTAATCGGTTGTGGGGGGTGATCCTCAATTTTCTTAGGATACAATAGGTGATGTCGGGCGCAGTGAAGGAGGCTTTGCAAAAATAGACTCTTTAAGAGGGGAAAGGGAAGCCCAAGGGCATGTAGTGTTGCCCCTTTAGCAATCATGTGGGTCATTTGGAAAGAGAGAAGTAGGAGGACATTTGAAGGGTTGGAAAGATTTTGTAAAGTCGCAGAGTAGTGTATTGTCTCTAGCTTTTTTTGGTGTACTTATAAGGTCCCTTTTTGCATAGAGAATCGAATCTCTGGTTGAGAACCACATTTTGTTGTAGGTTTCTCATCCCATGTAAAGGGTTGTACACATTTTTTTGCCCCATTTTTGATAAAATTATTTACCTTATAAAAGGAATTTCGTTTAACTAAATAGATGGACGGTCTTTTCTGATTTCAGTGCGACAGATGTACTAGATTATGTATTTAGTCTCAAATATGTTAAATATGTTTGTATGTTTCTGGTGCAAGTTGGGAAATATTTAACTTTTGTCTGATTCTTTTGTGTTTTTGATGATCTGAATAAAATTTCTTTCCTTGGTGGATTAGGGGTTAGAGAAATAGTTCTCCAATAGTCTCCTCTACAGCTCCATGATACAAACTATATTGTACAGATAAATAGTTTTCCATATAGGTTTGCCTTCTTGAGTGCATCTAAAGCTCCATGATAAAAACTATATTTGTATACACTTACAGAAATCTCACGTTCAGAAGATGCATGTTGAGATGGATGTGTGGACATACTAGGAGCAACAAGATTATGAATGAGGTTAGTCGGGAGAAGGTAGGAGTGACCTCTATGGTGGACAAAATGAGGGAAGCGAGATTGAGATGGTTTGGGCATGTGTAAAGGAGGTGCACTAACGCCCCAATGAGGAGATGCGAGAGGCTGGTTTTAAGGGGTACCTAGAGGGGTAGAGGTAGGCCGAAAAAGTATTGGAGAGAGGTGATTAGACATTACATGACACAACTTTTATATTACCGTGGACATGGCTCTAGATAGGAGGGAGTGGAGGTCGCGTATTAAGTTAGAATGCTAGTAGAGTTGAGTGTTGTCTTGTCGTGTATAGGCTTAGGCTCGTTAATGTCTATCGTAGTACTAGTCATACCCTTGTAGTTCTTGCCATATGTTGTGTATTATATTTTGATTATCACACTATTTTGCTGCCTTTATTGTTTCCTTCTTGTAGATTTTACCCTACTTTCCTTATTATCAACTATGTTTTTCATTGTTTTCTTCTTCTTTTACGTGAGTTTGATGCACTTGAGCCGAGGTATTTCAGAAATGTCTCTGCCTCCCCGAGGTAGTGGTAAGGTTTGCATACACTCTACCCTCCCCAGACCCCACTTAGTGGGATTACACTGGGTATGTTGTTGTATTCTATGTTGTAGGTTACCTTTCAGGTTATGCTATAAGTAATTTGCTTATTGGTAGTAATATTTGTTGTTGTTGTTGTTTTAGTAATACTCTGGTGGCGGAATCATCTTCATGTAGTGAAAGTGTTAGTTGTGTGGTTGATAGTGAACTATCTTTTATTGATGTTGAACGTCTTGTTAAAGATCATGTTGTGAATTTGAATATGCTATAGCTTGAATATAGGCTTTAATGTGTTAACTTTGCTTTCTGAAATTGCAGCAACTTTGATGATAGTGATCTATTGTCGATTTGGGAAGTAATGTTCAGGGCCTATAATGGGAAATTGCTGAGTAATCTGTTTGAAAATAAAAGAAAATCTGTATTTCGAACTGCATATAGGAACATTTGTTTCTTCTTGATTGTTGCATATTGCATATATGGACATTTTTTTTTCATGAGAAACTTTATCTGTCAATTGATCCTTTCACTGGCTTTCAAGTTCAATGTTGTGTTTTATTTTGTGTTATTTGGTTATGTTACTTGGGTTGTGACTCCTTGATTATGAACTGTACATATGTTGCTAGTTATTCATAAATATTGATAATCGTTAAGCAGTTTTATGCTAACTTGAACATAGGTGCATGTTGGGTTTGTCAAGGTTACTTTTGTGATATGGGATGTGAATAGAGTTATGGACACATGTATGAGAATACATCAGACAAGGTTAAATGCATTGGGATACTTGAATGTCTAACAATTTCTTGATCGAATGACGGAATTATTATTAGACTTATGAAAAAAAAAAGAATGATTGTAATATTTTAGAATGAGGGTGTAATGTTTCACTTAGGGGGTGTTTGGATAAGCTTTTTTTAAGTTGACTTATAACTCAAAGCCAAAAGCCAAAAGCCAAAAGCCAAAAGCCAAAAGCCAAAAGTAGGTAGCTACCTACCTTTGACTTTTGGCTATTTTATTTGTACTTTTTAATCCTAAAGTAAAGTGTGTCTTTGCTGAACACCTCTAAGAATTAAGAAGTGCGTAAAAGTCAAAAGCACCTAAAAATAAGTCAATTTAAACACCCTCTTAGTCAGTTGAGAGTAAGCAATATCTCCAAAGAAACAGGGGAGGGACTGTTGGGGTGCAGGATCTCAGAATTTTATCAAAACCCTATTAAGAAAACGGCTTTAGGGATTTGATATTGATGAGCACACTCTATGGAGGGAGGTGGTGATGGATAAATATGGATTTGTTGTAGCAAAATGGAGATATTCTTTTATCACATGTAGACTTTAGAGGGATGTTATGGATGGATGAGAAGATCTCAGTGGTAACAAAACCCCTTCCGGTTATGGAATGGAGTATAATTAGCTTTGGGCTTTATAAGTAGGGTGAAAGGGATGTTGAGACACACATTCATAAACATATAGTATCTCGAGAGTCTAGTCAGAGGGAAATGACAGTATGAGAATTCTGGAGATTACAGTAGAGGGGTTCATGGAACATAGAGTTTAGATAGAATCTTCAGGATGTGAAGTTTCTGAATTGCAAGCTTTGTTGAAGTGCTGAAAGCAAAGTTCGTCAGACACTAGTCAGGACTCATGGTAGTGGCAGTGGGGTGGAAAGAGGTGAACTGGTTTCAGTACAATCATATTATCATCACCCTTCGTAAGGGGAAGCGATTTTTCGACACTTTTGGATCCTGTAGCACCAAAACATGTGCTTTTTTACTCAGCACGGAAGGAGTAATCCTGAAAGCTAGAAATTTGACCAAAAGGCAGATTACATGTCAACCGGTAATTTATCTGCAAATGTTCAGGTGAAGATGTGGACTACCTCTTATGTTTTCAGGTGGCAACTCGCTTGTGTTGTGAGATGGGAAGATGGTTTGAACTGCAATGTCGATGCTGATCACACTGATGGAGGCTCTCTTCAGTCGGACATGTTGAAGAAAGAAGAGAAGTGAAGAGCATGGGATGTTGCTCTATTAGTACTCATGTGGGTCCTGTTGAAGGGAGGAATATGATATAGCTTTTGTAACGATAGAGAATCATATGACGTTGTAGATTCTCTTTTTGTTGCTGTTTGTATACTGGGATTTGCCATCGTAATTTAAGGATACTTTTGTGATTGTTTTTCGGTTTATATGGCAATCGAGGAGTTCACTTCTTCATGGAACTAAAACTTCTTGGCTCTACGAGTATAACTGAAACCAAAAGTATATAAATCTGTTCGACCAGATATCATACATAATCGCTACTAGCACGCCTATCTTGTCGTGATGAAGGAGCTATGCCAAGAAAAAGGAAGAGCTACGATGGTTGTTTAATTGACTAGTTTCACAAGGAGTAGTTTGCAGCAGATGAAATTTCATTATTCTCTCGTAGCAGTCTGTTACATATTTGCTTGCAAGTTTGTTTGTCTACAAATATATGAGTAAGCTTTGTGGATGAAAACTATCCAGGACTAAACACTACAGATTTGCTGGTTAGAACTGATATTCTGTCTTCGGAGATTGTATGTTATTAAGTGACACAAGGTGGTGATTCATTCTGTGCGGTGTTGTTTACTTGCAATATCTTTCATTTGTTACCAGTGAGGTGATTAAACTTTAACTTTTGAACTTCTTATTTTGACACCTGGCACAGCAATGACTTCCATTTCTTAATTCATTGATCTTTTCATGTAGTACTAACGTCCCTCTACTCTATCCATGTGCCCCTTTATTGTGCTACTGAATAAGAAAGGACAGTTGCAGTCCATATCTCTGTTTTTGCTAGGACACTTATCCAATTTCTTGAATGGAATTAGGTACTTTATAGTTAAAAGCTGCAACCGTGAGAATCTTGAATTGTCAGTACAACAAGGAGTTTGGGCAACTCAAAGAAGCAATGAGGCTAAACTAAATGAAGCTTTTGACTCTGTGGAAAATGTTATTCTGATATTTTCAGTCAACCGGACTAGACATTTTCAGGTAGGCTGTTATTATCTCTATCCCTCATGTGCTACAGATGTAAAGTTTGTCTATTACGTAATAGCTGAGGATGTTTAGTATTACTAGTATATCATTATTGTAAGTGTGTATAATTAGATTTTGACTTGTCATGGAAGTTGTGTGTGAGTTAAGGCTAGTTGATGGTTGTAAAACAAAGCTTTCTTTGGTGGATGCATTTTCATGATGTGAGATTTGTTTACTATTTGTTAGGGTTGTGGAAAGATGACATCTAGAATTGGTGGCGCTGCTAATGGAGGAAACTGGAAGCATGAACATGGGACTGCCCATTATGGACGTAATTTTTCATTGAAATGGTTAAAGGTCATTTATATTTTCTTTTTCTCCTCCCTGTAATCTTTGGTTCCTGTGTCTTTTGCTTATACACCTTTTCCAGTTGGATGGCCTTAATGTTTATCTTTGTGTGTAGTACCTTACTAATTTCAATCAGGTGCTTGGGGACAAACACAGTGTGGCTTGAAATCGTTTTTCCATTTCTTTTCGGGATATTAGTATTCTTTTCTCCAAGGAAGTGGGAAAAAAGTGAGATGAAATTAAATTATCAGCAAACCCAAAAGGAATCACCATTTATGGTGTGGAAGATAATGAAGTATTAGTTGTCTTTTAAATGTTTTTATATCAATGTGGGTGGGAACTTAAATTGGTAATAGTAAGGGCATGTTGAATTTAAGACCAGTCATGATGGCAGGCGAGGTTCTTTTAACTTTCTGGGAAAATGGTCAAAAATACCCTTGAACTATAGGAAAAAAAATACCCTCCATCCACTTTTTCGTCAAAAAATACCCTTTCATTCACCTTTTTGGCACACTAATACCCTTGAAACTAACAACCTTCTCTTTATTTTGTTTTCTTAAAAAATATTTTTATTATTTGTCATTTTCTTATTAGATTAGATAACATCTCCCATCTTTACTAGAATTTTTTCATTATTAAACCCTGCTGCGGTACAGTTATTTTTTCAAAATAAATAAATAAAAATTGGAGGACATTCTTAATATCTTTGTTCCTTCACAAAATATTTAAGTGTAATCCTATTCCTGTCACTCTATCAAAGATGCTGAATTGAATTTGTTAATATTTAAAATTTTAGACTGAGCTTTTCTAATTCAAAAAAAGCTTCTTATTTTCTTTAATCTTTTATATTTTTCTCATAAGTCATCCAAGTCAAAACAATATCCGTCTTCATGACTCTAAATTATTATTTTTTAAAGCTACAGCAAATACAAATAATTACTAGATTTTTTTTTAAAAAAATTGGGGTCTTGAAGAGGTGTTTGTTTTGTTTTGGATAAATTATGGGAAAAAATCTAGTAGAAATGAGATTTTTATTTCATTGAATAAGAAAATGACACATTATAAATATATTGTTTAAAAACAAAAAATAAAGAGAGGGTTGTTAAATTCAAAGATATAAGTGAGCCAAAACTGTAGATGAAGGGTACTTTAGACCGTTTCCTTTAATTCAAGGGTGTTTTTGGCCCTTTTCTGCAACTTTTTTCGACAAAGGTAATGTTGTTGTATTCCTTAACATTAATGCTATGCTGGCAACCGCCAAAAAATGTTCCCAGAAATTACACAAGGAAGGGTAAAAACAGAAGAAGAAAAAAGACTAAATACTTACAAAGCACCTATAAGATATACCAGCTGATCTGCTACTACTACACCTGTTTCTTTACACCAAAAGTATGATGTATTTATACAATTTTGTTTGGATGCCTTAAAAGGAATAGTTATATCCTCATGACATCTATTGTTTCTTTCCTTCCAAACTGCCCCTCATATACATGATATTATCTTCCACCCTTCCTCCTCTCCTTATTCAACAGCTTACCAAGTCTGCCGTATGCTCTGGCATTATCCACCTGGTCTATAATATTGGATTCCAAAATGGAGATGTGTGTGTATTCGAACCTAATCAGATGAAAGTTCAATTCTCTCTTCACCAAAGCGTCATACGAAAGAAATCCTATTCCTTTTATGGCCTTTCCAATTTCTCTTTAGGACTGATCATTTTAACATGTAGTTGATATAACTTAGTGTCTGGGGTTTTCTTTCTTTTTTGTTTCTTGCATCTCTCTTCTATTTACCTCCTTTTTAAGTAATGGTTGCATAATTGCTTGCACATCTGAACTAACTCCAAGGTTTAAAATGCAGCTATGTGAACTGTCCTTCCAGAAAACTCACCATTTGAGGAATCCATACAATGAGAACTTACCAGTGAAGGTATAAGCCTGAGCCTTTATCCCTTGATCCTTTTGATCAATTTCAACTAGTTTAATTCTCACTTTAACAGCTCTGAAATGTCATGTCCAATGATTGATTTAGACTGAACATACTAGCAGGCAAGAATTTTTGTTTGTATTGAAGATTGCTGTAATTCCCCGATTGTCTTTTCTCATGGATGCTATAAAAAACATACCTAAGATCCTGACTCGTCTGGCAGACCATTGGCTAGTTGCATTTCCCATCCACTCTATCCCCACACATCTTTCTTTTTGGAAACAACCTTGGTTTTTGTATTCAGTAAGACCATCTAGTTACTGGAACTTTGACTGCTTCAGGTAAGAACCAAAAAACTTTCGTCCATAGTACAGATTTGAGTATCTTGAGTTGCTCAAAAAAAAAAAAAAGATTTGAGTATCTTGAGTTGGTAAAAAGAAAAGATTTGAGTATCTTGAGTTCAAGTCATCTGGTAAAAGAGATTATTTTCACTCTCCCCCAAAGCTGATACTCTTTAGTGGGAAAAATTGTATACTTTGTTTTGGAAAACTGAAATATAAAGGAAAGAATTCTTTTTGGGAGAGGGAGTTAACTTAGCCAGATTGTCTTGACAATCAAAAGACCAGTTCCTTCAAATTTCACATCTAATCACGCTGTTCGGTAAAGGCATGCTTAAAGAAATCACCAAAAAATTAAGCAGTTAGGTTTCTTGCTGAACTATATATATAACAGCATATTCTGCAGTGCTCATGTTGTCAAGGTACCTAGGTTTTTACTTTTAAGGCAAGGATTTTGGTTCAAGTTACTGCTGAAGTGCATTTCCAACATTAACCAAAAAGTGAACAATGGTCACAAGTGAGATAACATATCTTAGTTTGACCTTAATCCCAACCTTCTTTTGAGCCTTTGAAGATAACAAGCTGTAGTTCATGATATCTTCCTCAACTTGCAATCAGTTTGGATTAAGGTTTGACTAGCAGTTGAGGCATTGAGGCTGGTACGCTAAATGGTTTAAATGTTGAAGGTTTCTTTTTTGTCGCTAAAATATTCTTAGTTTGTTGGCGATCAGTGTTGTCAAAGGCTTGCGAGGCACAAAACATGTTGAGCGCTTCAGTGTCGCTATCAAGGTTCTAAGACATTCTTTTTCTTTCGTAAGAGTAATTCTTAAGAGGCAACACTAAATAATTGATATTTCGTTTTATCGTAATTATTTTTCAATTTCTTTGTCCATATATTTGTTATTCATTCTTATAATTATTAGTCTAGGACAAACATGCAGATTTGCATTTTTTTCCTGCTCCTCTGCTCATTAAAGCCTACAATTTATTTGAGATTTTTGTTTAAATCCCCTGCGGACCTTAGAATTTTTTTGTTCTTTTCGCCTTTGATAATACTGTTGGTGAATCAGTACTGATGAAAGCGTACCGCAAACTTCCCTTTTGTTGGATGCTGACGATTGTGCTTCACTTAACATTGCCTATGCTAATTATTTTTGATGAATGTGGTGAATCACGAAGGACAGAAATTTATGATAAATATATTTTTTCAAATATTAGACTGCCTTCCAGTAAGGATCAATTGCCGGAGGTCCCCTATTCTTGTCATCTTGTGTAATGTGCGTCATATTCTCTTGAACTGCAGGATGCATTTAAGATCTTCCTTTTACTAAGATATTTGATTGGTGATTGATGCATATAGCATTTGAAACAGGAGCTCCTTAGTTGGTCTAGTTTGTTTTGTTTGGATACTAAATTGGTCTACATGCTGTTTTCACTTCCAGCCACCGTTTTAATGTTGTATTTTGCTACTGTTGCAGATAAGCAGAGATTGTCAAGAATTAGAGCCCTCTGTTGGTGAGCAGTTGGCTTCTTTGCTTTATCTTGAACCAGATAGCGAACTTATGGTACTTCTTCTACTAACTAAAATTGAATATTGTCCTCAACAAAGTTTTCATTCTCTAGATGGTAACATTTCCATTCCTGGAGCTTTCGGAGTGCTTCCCCATGTTACTTGTCTCGGTATAATATGTGCTAAGAACAAATGACTAGTATAATTATGATGGTGCTTTTTGCAAGTAAAGATTGCATTAGATACCAATACTGACAAATGCACAAAACCGCTGCTGATATATACAACAGAACACTTCTTACTTAGCAAAACACTGCCGTCTGTTCCAAAAACAAAAGCCCCTTAGCGCCCGGGACGGGAGTGGGGGACGGCCCTACGCGGAGGCAACAGCAGCACCATGCAAAAATGGCCTCATTGTCATGGGAGTGTTAGAACAAAAATACTCAAGAAACTGATTTGAAAAAATAAAAATAGAGTGAACTTATGAAATTCCTTGTGTATATTAATCTGCAGAAAGTCTGAATTTATACAAAGAAAAAACATAAACATTAAAACTAAAATAAGAACATGTGTCACTAACTACCATAAAAGGGGGCCACTAACAGCCATAATGGGGCCACTAACTTCAGAAAGTTGAGCAACTAAAGTTGATTAAGTCTAGCTAGAAAATAGGAAGCACTAAATTGAAATAAGTAAAAAACAGTGAAAATAATAATAAGCTGAAAAAATGCCAATTGTCTAACACTCCTCCTTGGCATTTTTGTGGCAAACACCAATTCTTTGCCTCAGATCTTCAAATCTTTCCTTTGGCAATGACTTGGTGAAAATGTCAGCTAGCTGGTTCTCAGATGAACAATGAACAAGCAACACTTCATTAGATTGTTGGACTTCTCTAATAAAATGAAACTTGATCTTGATATGTTTAGTTCGACCATGAAACACTGGATTTTTTGAGATTGAAACTGCTGAATTGTTGTCACACATGATCTTGGTAGCTTCTGTTTGTTCATGGCCTAAGTCCTTCATCATCTTCCTTAGCCAGATAACTTGATTCACAGCAGATGCAACAGCTATGTACTCAGCTTCTGCTGTTGATTGAGCTGTAGTTTCTTGTTGCTCCAACTAAAACAACTTGTCCCCATACAGAAAAGATATCCAGATGTGCTTCTGGAATCATCAACTCCACCACCCCAATCACTATCAGAGTACCCGATCAGGTTCATAGTTACTTCGGCAGATGTTGGGAAAAAAATTCCAAACTTGCTAGTTCCTTTAATACCTTAACACTCTTTTAGCAGCTGTGAGGTGTGTGTCTCTAGGCGAATGCATGAACCTAGAGAGCAAACTAACAACAAATAGAATGTCAGGCCTGCTTGCAGTTAGATATAGAAGACTGCCAATTAAGCTTCTATACATACTATCATCCACTTTTTCGGAATCCTCATCGTTGCCAAGCTTCACACCCAGTAGATATTGGAGTAATCACAGGTTTGCAGTCTTGCATTTTGAACCTGTTTAAAATATCCGAAATGTATTCTGCTGGCATATGAAAATTCCATCACTGGACTGCAACACTTCCATGCCGAGAAAGTACTTCATGACTCCAAGATCAGTCATTTCAAAGATTCTCTCCATTTCATCCTTGAACCTTTGGATTTGTTCAATTTTGCTTCCTGTCACAAGCATGTCATCCACATAAATTGAGACAATTAAGGACTCACCTGCAGCATTGACTTTCACATACAAAGTAGCTTCACTTTGACTTCTACTAAAGCCAAGTTGGATGAGATGATTGTCCATCCTCTCATACCATGCCTTTGGGGCTTGTTTTAGGCCATACAAGGCCTTTGTTAAGAGATAAACTTGATCCTCTTTTCCAGGAGTTGAGAAACCATCAGGTTGCTCTACATAGATCTCTTCAGCAAGCAAACCATTCATGAAAGCCAATTTGACATCAAGTTGATGAATCTGCCAGGAACTATGAGATGCGAATGCAAGAATAAACTTGATTGTGTTACCTTGCTACAGGAGCAAATGTTTCCTGGCAATCCACACCATATTGTTGTGTGTATCCCTTCACCACCAATCTAGCCTTATGTTTGCAAATTGTTCCATCAGGATTGAGTTTTGTCTTGAAATTTACACCAATTACCTTACGATTTCTAGGTCTGTCAACAAGCTGCCAGGTTCCATTCTTCTCGATCATGTCTAGTTCTTCTTGCATATCTCCTCCATGCCTGAGAGTCTTGTGCTTCAGCATAGCTTGTTGGTTCAGAGCTTACCAAGTTACACCGCTGATAGACTTTAAGGATCGAGTTCCCCTCACTGGTACATCATCCACTAGTTCATCTTCTGAAAGTTGAGGCTGCTCTATTGAAAATGAATCAGAATTAGAGGTCTTTTATTTTTCTAATCCCAACTAGCTGCTTCATCAAACTTCACTTCTCGGCTGAGAATTAGTTTGTCTGATTTCAAATAGAAAATCTTGTAACCTTTGGATGAACTATAGCCCATAAATATGTCTTTATGAGCCTTGTTATCCAACTTACTCCTTTTTGTTTCTGGAACTCGATAATAACATATACACCCAAAGATTCTGAGATGGTGTATTGATGGTTTGTTCCCACACCAAGCTTCATATGGAGTCATGTCCTGCAAGGCCTTGGTTGGCAATCTGTTCAGCAAATATACAGAGGTATTGACTGCCTCAGCCCAAAACTGATTTGGGATCTTTCTTTCGAGCAAAAGACATCTGGCCATCTCCATTACTGTCTTGTTCTTTCTTTCATACACACCATTTTGTTGTGGAGTGTATGGTAATGTCAATTGACGTTCAATACCTGTGCTATTACAAAACTCCACAAATTGAGAAGAAGCGTATTCTCCTCCATTGTCAGACCTTAAAGCCTTAATACTAAGATTACATTGATTTTCTAATAAAGCTTTAAATTTTTTAAAAACATCAAAGACTTCACTCTTTAGTCTTATGAAATAAACCCAACACATTCTGGTGTAGTCATCAATAAAGAGGAGAAAGTATCTGTTACCACTCAGCGAATCTGCTTTCATTGGGCCGCAAACATCCGTATGAATGAGCTGAAGTTTCTGGTTAGCTCTTCGTACTTGATTTGCTTGTAATGGCAATTTTGCTTGCTTTCCCTGTTGGCAAGTTTCACAAACTTGAGCATTAGAAAGAAATTCAGGCATATTTTCCGCTAGCTCCTTTTTTTTCATCTCGGCGATGCTTCTCAGATTGATGTGACCAAACCTTTTGTGCCATAGGTTTGTACATGTTTGTGAAGTAATAGTGTAAGCCTGCTCAGTTATTTTCTCCCAATCAACTAAAACATTTTGTTGCTCATCTTGACATAAAATAACTCTACTCCAGAAGGGTCAGAAACAACACATTCACGATTCTTAAAATGCAGAGAATAATTATTTTCAAGCATTTGTCCAACACTCAACAAATTTTGACTCATATCATGTGTGTACAAAACATCAGAAATAGTTTTGATACCTGATATTGTTGAGATAGACATTATACCTCTGCCTTTGACTTCTACTGCCTCACCGTTTCCCACTTTTATTTTAGATTTGTAAGTATCATCTGGGAATTTGAACAGTTCAACATTATTGCACAAGTGATGTGTGCAACCATTGTCAAGAAGCCATGAATCAGAGGATTCACTTATTGAAAAGTATGAAACTGCAAATAGTTGCTCTTCATGTGCATCGTCAGCTTCTGCTTCTTGTGCTTGCAAAGAACCAGAGGCCTTTGCTCTTGATTTGCAGACCTTGGATACGTGTCCCGTCTGCTTACAGTTGCCTCATATAGCATCGACTCTCCACCAACAATACTTCTCCAGATGTGTATTTCTTTTACAATGTTTGCAAGGAGGGAACTTCTGCTTCACATCTCCACTATTGTTTCCTCCATCATGCTTCCCCTTATTCTTTTGGTGGAATTGTTGCTTTCCTTTTTGCTTTTGTACAGAGAAAGCTCCTTCAATGAACTTTTCCCGTCTCATAATCCTCCTTTGCTCTTGTGCTTGAAGAGCACTCATTAGTTCACCTAATGAAAGTTTGCTCAGGTCCTTGGATTCTTCAAGAGAGGAAATCTTAGAATCAAATCTCTCAGGAAGAGTCACAAGAACTTTCTCCACAATTCGTTTATCTGTAAATTCTTCACCAAGAAGTCTAATGTTATTAACAATTAAGGATATTCGATCAACATACTTACTGATAGTTTCATCCTCCTGCATATTCAAGGACTTAAGCTCTCTTTTTAGGTTCAACACTTGCATTTGACGTGTTCTATCGCTGCCTTGATATTCTTCTTTCAACCTATCTCAAGCCTCTTTTGCAGTTTTTGCAAGCCATGATTTTGTAAAACACAGTATCTGCCACAGCATTCTGCATAAGCGACTTGGCTTTAGATTTCTTTGCCTTCTCTTCGTTGTTGGATTTGATCTGAGCCAAGGTGGGATTTCCTGGTAGAGCAGCAAGTGGTTTATCTTCCGTCACAGTTTCCCAAAGTTCATAGGCTTCCAAAAAAGCTTGCATCTTCACAGACCAGATTTGGTAAATTTCACCAGTGAAAGTGAATGGTGGATTTAAAGGTAGGTTGTTGGATGCCATTTGTGTTGTAGGTTAAAACTTTTTTTTTGGTCTTGTAAGATCAACTAGAGGCTCTGATGCCATTGTTAGAACAAAAATACTCAAGAAACTGATTTGAAAAAATAAAAATAGAGTGAACTTATGAAATTCCTTGTGTATATTAATCTGCAGAAAGTCCGAATTTGTACAAAGAAAAAACATAAACATTAAAACTAAAATAAGAACATGTGTCACTAACTACCATAAAAAGGGGCCACTAACAACCATAATGGGGCCACTATCTTCAGAATGTTGAGCAACTAAAGTTGATTAAGTCTAGCTAGAAAATAGGAAGCACTAAATTGAAATAAGTAAAAAGCAGTAAAAATAATAATAAGCTGAAAAAATGTCAATTGTCTAACAGGGAGCCCTTTCCTTACTCCTCAATATAGTCGTTTGTTTCGTGTCTATCTCTGTGAAAGCACTATTTCTGCAGGAGCATGGTATAATTTCTGCTTTCGGTTGAAGCTATTAGGAGGGTTTCTGCTTTTGGTTCTAAAGAGTTTTTGATCCCATATTTTGTGTATTGAATTAGTCAATGCTGATTGACAATATTGAGCCTTGTGATAGTTATATACAAGTCTTTGAAATTTCCCAGTGGGAGGTGTTGTGCAAATACTTCTAATGGGGATTGAAAATTAATCCTCTAGTTAAAAATTCTTAGAATGTCTCATGTAGGTGATCAGTGAAATCATGAATCGTTTGATTAGGTAGTTTCTAGTTTTAATGTCTTGAATTTTTTAGCATTATTCATTTGGATAATAAATGAGAATATTTTGTTCTTGAAGGATTAATTCCTCAATTTATAAGGTGTGGTTTCACCTGCTTATATAATCTTATCCCCAATTCCCTGCCCAGCTTTATCACATTTATTTAAACCACTCAGAGACCTGTTCTGGTACTGCAGTTGATTTGCTTTGTTGTATGCACCAACAATGGTAACATCATGATGATTGCAGTTTATCGACTGACAAGGTTGATTGCTGATCATTGATTGTGTCGATGATACCTCCTACATACTCATCTTGTTCAGACCCGAACTTGTACTGGAATTTGTTTGGTTTCTTTGTCTCACTACGAAGGCACTCACCATCCTCCCATGGGTTGTCCGTGGTTTCACTGGTCATCGTAGAGGATAAGCATATCTGATGCACTTGTTTCTTCTTTTCTCCCCCAAATTTTCCACAAAGCTCCATTGCTACCGGGTTGAATTTTATTTAGATCATGACAGTGCAGTGACATGTTTTAAATCAGTTTCTGTTCTTCTTTGATCTGTAGCGGTGGTGAGTTGTCTATTCTTATTTTAATTGGTTTGACAATGACTCAGTTCTTTCCAATTACATGTCACAAGTTCAGTCCAACGTTTCTGAGTCCTCAAACTCAAATTTTTGCTGCAATCCTTCCCTTCCCTTGTAATGTGCTGTTTGTCATTAAGCATCTGATGATTGAATTATCCACAAGAAGAAAGGGGCATGGTAGTTATAGTAACTCTACAAACTATATCCTATTGCAGCTGGGTTCAAGTAGACTGTATTCTAATGGGATAATTACTGCATTTCAGGCAATTTCACTTGCAGCAGAATCTAAGCGACTAGAAGAAAAGGCGAAGGGAGTGAACCCTGACAATGGGAAAGACAACCCGGATATTGTACCATTTGAAGACAACGAAGAAGAGGAAGATGAAGAGGAAGAAAGTGAGGACGAGGATGAAAACTTTGATCAAGGTTTTGAACCAGCTGCGCTTGGTAGAGGAAGGGGCAGGGGAATTGCATGGCCTCCAATTATGCCTTTTGGACATGGGCCCAGGCCTCCTCCTGGGATGCGAGGCTTCCCTCCAGGCATGATGGGTGATGGGTTTTCTTATGGAGCTATGACACCCGAGGGTTTCCCAATGCCCGATCATTTTGGAATGGGTCCCCGACCTTTTCCTCCTTATGGCCCACGATTTTCAAGTGATTTGATGTTTCATGGCCGCCCTCCAGCTGGTGGATTTGGGATGATGATAGGTCCCGGAAGGCCCCCTTTCATGGGCGGAATGGGTCCGGGAGCGACAGGTCCACCCAGAGCTGGTCGAGCAGTTGGAATGCATCCATCATTCATTCCACCCTCATCTCAGCCTTCTCAATATCCTTATAGGGCTAAAAGAGAACAGCGGGCTTCAGTTAGTGACAGGAATGATAGATTTAGCTCAGATCAAGGTAAGGGTCAGGAAATGATGGGTTCAGTTAATGGACCAGATGGAGTACATATGCAAATAGGGAAATCTGAACACGATAACCTGTTTGGTGCTGGAAACAGCCTAAAAAATGACGGAAGCGAAAGCGAGGATGAAGCACCAAGAAGATCAAGACATGGGGATGGAAAGAAGAAGAGGCGGGATGTTGATGAAGATGCTGCAACTGGCTCAGAAAGTAGGTGTCAATAAGTCAAATATAGAGGTCATCTTGTCTCTGCAACTGTTTGTGACATTCTTCTACGGGGACAATGCAACTAGATTTTACGTAGAACCCCATCCACCAACCTGTTTTTGCAGATTTAGAATGAGGGATTCAACTTATATTCGTACTCTTATTCAGGATCCAGTCAGAGTATTCGGCCTTGACTGAACACTTAAGAAGAGTTCTATAATATATGTGCTGGTGTATAATTTGTGTAACAATTAAATCTTACAGCCTTTTATCAGATAAATTTTGAGGAATATTCCTATTGTTCATTGGCTCAACTTTTCTTTGTCTTGCTGGCACATAGTCCCAACTTAGTTTTGTTGAAGCCTTGAAGGTCGTATCATGATCCATTACAAAATGATGGACTTTGTCTATGAATTATTTTAGTTGCTGATATATGGAAAACGTGTTTAGCAGGTTTCTACTTTTCCTCTCAGCCTCTTCCATTTAAGCTACCATGTATTTAGAAAGTGAAAATGATGAAATTGGTTCCATAAGTTTGCCATTTATTATTGGGCAACTTTCACATATAACAAATAAAAAGTTCATATTTGTATGCTATAACAAAGTTTGCATAATTGCGCTTCATAGCAAACATAGAAACTGTATAATTCGTTATACATATACAATTGAAGCAAATTGTATAAAATGAAGTGCATAAAACAAGAAAGAGAAAGACATTTGGGCAGAGAAGTGTATAAAAACGAAGTGTATAAAATGAATTATATCATTATAAGTGTATAAAACGATTATATATAATTTGAATTTGTATAAAATGAAAAAGAGAGAAAGACAAAAGAGACTTGATAAGGAATATACAATTGAATCGAATTGTATAAAACGAGAAAGAGAGAAATTAGATACAATTTGAAAATTGTATAAAACGAAAAAGGGAGAAAGGCAAAAAAAACTGGGCAGGGGAGTATTTTTATTGTATAATTATAAGTGTGTAGAACGAAAATATATGTATTTGCATGTGTATATACAATTTTCTCACGCTTTATACAAACAGAAACACAATTTATACATTTCGCTTCTGTTTGTATAAGTGAGAAAGGCGAGGGTGGCGAGCGAGATTTGGGAGAATGGCGAGCGAGATCTGGAAGAGGAGAGAGAGGGGAACAAAAATATGTGTATTTATACAATTTTCTCTGCTTTATACAATTAGAAACAATTTGTATATACTTATGTTTGTATAAAAAGTGAGGAAGCGAGCGAGAGATTGGAGGAGAGTGGCGAGCGAGATATTTGGGAGAGAGGCGACTGACAATTTTTTGCAAACGTTTGCTATGGAGCACAATTAATTCAAACCCTACCTACTTCATTTATTTTAGTTTATTAGTTTGCTATTATGTACAATTTTCCCTTTATTATTTTGCTATGCATGGCCATAAGATTCTAACTTCTAACACAATTTTTGCTGTATTTGATGGCTAAAAAGTTATCGTAGACAATAAAGTTTGCGCTGAGAAAATAATAATCAAGATTGTAAAATATAGCAATTATAATAGTATTTTATATCAAATTTACGAGTGTTACAATTTCTATTAATTCTCCGATTCGTTTTTCTGTAAATTCAAGGAATTTTAGCTTTTGTTTTGGATTTGGTAAGCTTGTTTTGACTTGTACTTGGATCCAAGGTTCTTCGAACTTGATCTTAAATCTTGATGAACTTGATCTTGAGATGTTTCTTAAACTTGAGAGCTTGAGTGCTTGAATTCTTGAACTTGTAGCTTGTAGAGGAATTTGTGGCATTTGACTCACGAGCTCTCTCTAGATTCTTGTTAGAATTTTGGTGTTTTTTTCTAGTTATGAGAACCACTCTTTATAGTTGTAGCATGGACGATTTGTGACGAGGACAAGCTTTCTTCGGTCAATCAGATTTAAGTGACATGGCGGAGTAGTGATGAAGACATGTTTCCTTGGATCATTTAGATTTGATTGATATGTGGATATTTGATTGGTCGGAACATGTCACTCGCACAAATGTCACATGTTTTTATTGACTTTTGATTTAACTAGATATGTCATGTTATTTTGACATGTGACATGATTCTATTTACTTATTCATTTGACTTAGCATGCCATGTTATTTGGCACGTAAAACCAAACTAGGTCTTTAGGATAGAGGATGACATCTTGAGAAGCAAAGTGAACTCATCATTGTAGCTCAAATCAATGAAATTAAACTTTAATTAAATTATTTTTATTTGATTTCAAATAGTTAATTTAATTATATAGTCCACAATATTTATTTAAATTAATATATTTTAAATTTAATATAACATAAATTACTTTATAAATTTATAATTAACAAATTTAAATATTTGCAGATATTATGTGATTACACATTTTTTGTGGAGTTGTCTCACCGTGGGGGGGGGGGTTGGAGTTTGGAGTTTGGAATTTGAAAGCACAAAATTAAAGCCTTTCCATGAAATTACATTGGAGATACAACTCTATAATGAATTGAACTTGGATGAAGGTATAATTCCCCTCATGGCTCTCCAATAGCAAAAACACATCTATTCAATGTTGAATTGTTTCTTTTACTTAGTTAAGAAATTAAGGGAAATGTGTCAAATAAGTCTTGGTTTTGTTTTTGGTGACAGATTGACCAAGAGTTGGTCAAATCCTCTTTAAATGTAATTACGTAAATATGGGACCAAATTAACATTTCTAAAACTTTCTAATTTTTTTATAAAATACAAAAAAAACACTTCTATAATTCAATCCAAATCATTAAAAAAAAAGGTATCGTTTCATCTTCTTCTTCCTCTCTCTTCTCTCTTGGGGGATTGTTCTTCTTTTTCCTTAGAAATTATGAAATCTATTTATCTCTCCTCCATTATCTTCCTCTCCGACGGACTATTTCTATCTCCATTATTTTTTCCTCCTCTCCAGTAGTTACTCTCTCATCTTTTAGAACTTAAATCATGTTCGACTAGAAATTGGTAAGTTATTTTTTTGAAATATTTTATAATTTTTGAAGTTTTTTTCTTGGATTAATGAAGAATAAAACGTTCTATAGATGTAAAAATTGAATAATCGATTTAATGGTGTCTATTATTTATTATTTTTGAAAGAAAATCAACCAACCCGAAAAATCCTCATTTTGAGGAAATGTATATGTATTGTTAACATTCAGTGAAAAGTCATTTTTGTTACTTTTGTTATTCTTTTTGTGGCCATTTTGCTGATATGGTTTTAGAAATACAGTCTTTTCCAGTTGTCCAACAAATATTTCATTATTGAAAGATGTATCTATGTTGCCACATTTTAGTGATATGTTGGTCTATATTCCAACAATCCTCATATGTTGTAACATCTCACTTTAGGTCAACAAAATGGTCATCTGTGGCAACATAAGATTCATATGTGGCAACTTAGGATTCATCTGTGGCAACAAAAAATTATTTGTGGCAACAATAGGTACATTTGTGTCAACATATGATTCATATGTTGCAACATGAGATCTATATGTGGCACCAGAAATTTTATGTGTTGCAACAGTAGGTATATATGTGGCAACATAATGTTGATTTATGGCAACAAACTATTCATATGTGGCAACATACTGTTATTATTATTTTATAATGAATTGTAAAATCTCAATCTGATTTTGTTTACCTAGTAGATTGAAATGATACAAGAAGCTTCATCCATGACAACAACTCAATCTTTTCTTGGTGTTGCTTCATCTTCTAACATCAAATGCTCTTTTTGACTATGTGAAGAATGTGAGCAGCAACATGATTATTTTATTAGTCGTGTTAAAAAACTCACTGATATTTTTAAGAAAATGTCTCATAATATTGATGTGCAAAGCTCTAAGAAAATTTCACAGCCTTTGAAGTGTAGGAGGTTGAAAAAATCTATTCCCAAACACTTTTTATAGTTAGTGAGAAGAAAGAAAAGGAGAAGATGGCTAAGGAGGAGAAGGAGAAGGAGAAGAAGGCAAAAGAGAATAAAGAGAAGGAGAAGAAGGCAAAAGAGAAAAAGGAGAATGAGAAGAATAAGAAGGCAAAGGAGATGGAGAAGAAGAAGCAGAAGGAGGAGGAGAATGAGAAGGAGAAGGTGAAGCAGAAAGAAAAAGCGGCAACGAAAAATAAAAAGAAGAAAATCGAAGTTGTCAGTTGTGATGCAAAGCGAAAATATTCATTTGAAGGTTTTAACATTGACGGCGAGGGTCCTACTGAACTAATGTCATCCTTCTCACAATGGATAAACGAGAATCTTTACAAGCATCATGCAAAAAAGTAAGTAAGGTCGTTCAACTATTATTAGTATTTCTTCTTGTTGTTCACTAAATAATTATTTATAATGATTAACAATTGCAGAGGAAACAAGGACGATCACTACTTAGCCAATTGCTCGAAACTTGATTTTGACCAAATTGATTTTGTTGTTACATTTCCAAAGAATAAGGATTAGTTCTACTTAATGTCTCAACCCAATAAGTGCTAGAATGATGAGGTAAATCCATGCCCACTTTTATGTATTGTTTAGTACATGAATATATACAATTAAATAGATACAACAGAGATACGCATGTGTGCAGTATGTATATCATATTTTACTATTTCCGTAAGAATTTGAAGCCACATATTCATTCTAAATATCGATATACCACCACTAGTTGTTTTTTCAAAATATACATTGACAATGCTAGTGAATATGAGGATAATATCGTTGGTATAATGAAAGGGTTTGCTATACCTTGTGGATTGCCTTGGCACTTGACAGATGATGTTTGTGTCCCTATAAATAGTAATGGAGAATTTCATTGGGTCTTGGCAGTCGTTGCATTGAAGGAACGATGCATAAAAGTGTATGATTTCAATGTCCTCATCTAGGTATAATAGAAAATCGTCCTCCGAGCTTAAAAAGTTGTCTACAATGTTGCCAAAGTACCTTCAGCTAAGTGGATTTTTTTTGTGCAAAAAGAGCGAACCAACTGGTCAGTTCTTGAATGTTACCAAGGAAAGAACAAATCTCACCCATTTGAAGTCAGACATGTTGCTGGTATTGCCCAACAAGGAAGCAGTAGTCTGTAAGTATCATATTATTTTATTGTGTTATGACAATAAAAAAATGTGATGTTATTATTTTTTCTGATTGATGATATACCATGCAGAGATTGTGGAGTTTTTGTTGTTGCATACGCTGAGTTTTTGAGTGATGGATTAGAAGTACCATCTTGTGAAATTAGTGTTGACACCCTTCACATGAGATATGCTTCACTGCTATGGAATTATGGAATTTTAAAGGCTCGAAATGGCTATGTTAGTGACAATAAAGACCCCCGGAGGCCTAGACCTAAAAAGACAAAGATCGATGAAAATGTCGCGGTTACCACCATCGATTAGATAGGTGGCTATGTATATCATTGTGAATTACCTTTTTTTGTTGATGATAAGTTGTATAAAACATTTGGTGAAGTATAAATATAAATTATTTTGAGGATTATTTCAATTTTGTTGGAACAAATGTCAATTATGATGGAAAGGATCAAAGGTGGTGTCTGTGACAACATATATAACTTCTGCTGCAAAAAAACACCGCATAATTATCTGCATGTGAACAAACAGAAAGGATACATGTGGCAACATATTACACAAAAAGATGAAAGGTGGTAAGATATGTCACAGAAAAGATATATGTGGCAACATTATACTATATAACATGTCATAGAAAAAGGTCGTATGTGATGCAATAGAACGTATATATGTGGCGAAATATATCACTGTTTGAATTGTCAAAATTTTAAAAAATAAACGACTTTAATATAATAGTCTCTTCATTTTTCCTCTCTCCAATAAAATTAATTTCATTTTTTTGTTGATAAAATTAATCATCGCTTGTCTGCATGTGTACCAACATAAAGGGGTCATATGGCAAAATATAACATAGAAAAGAGATATGTGGTAAGATATGTCACAGAAATGAAATATGTGGCAGCATTATACTATATATGTAAGAAAGTATATATGTGGCAACATATGTCACAGTTTGAATTGTCATAATTCAAAAAAAAAATTAAAACGACTTTAATTTTCATTTTCATTTTCCCTCTCTCCTATCCTCTCTCCTCTCTCCTATCCTCTATAAAAGTCGTTTCATATTCCAAATTTTATTTATTTTTACTAATTTTAGTTTTCTTTTCTATTGTTCCATTATTCCTTCCTTCACAGATCATTGGTGTTGTGATATTTCTAAAACATTAGTGGTAATCTGTTGCGATCCTCTTCTACAGCAAGGCGTTGTTGTCCTCAATCATTTCTAGTTTATCATTGATATATTTTCTCAGGTAATATTTAATTAGGGTTTGAAATGCATGTGCTTATCTGCTTACTTGTTTGCCCTGTTTTGAGTGGTTTTATCACTTTTTTTGTTGGTTCTACATTTGTTATTTTTTGAAATATTTTCTGATTTAAAAAAACTTCATTGTAGTACGTTTTATATTGGATTTTTGGGGTTTGTTTGTTTGTTTGTTTGTTGTGTATTTCAAAAAGCTTCATTTGTAGCTCTTGTGTGGCATTCAAATATATTATATTTGTGGTATTAGATACAAATATAATGAGACTTGTCAAAAGAAAACTTGATACATGTGACGCAACAAAGATAAAAAAGAAGGCTAGGTCTAAAATCTCTAGGAAGAGGAATGAAAATGCCACTCTTTTAGAAGATCTTGCATCTGAAGCAGTTTCTTCTTCTCATGTAAAACTAGAATTTTCTGAAAAATAATATGAAGGAAGAGAAGTAGTGGAGGAAAAAGAGGAAAAACAGAAAGAAGTTGAGGAAGAACAAGGGAAGATATAGAAGTAGTTAATAGAGAAGTAGTTGAGCGACTAGAAGAAAAAATAAATGAAGTTGAGGAAAAATAAGGGAAAAATATAGAAGTAGTTAATAAAGAGTAGTTGAGGCATAAGAAGAAAAAATAAATGAAGTTGATGAAGGAGAACAAAAACTTCATGAAGTTTTCAATGCTGCTGGTGATGATGGGATTAAAATCATCAATGCAGACACTTTCCCTGTGCATCTGCATCGTAATGCCAATGGTGATAGCATTATTAGGTAAGGCCTAGGAAAACCTTTCATCACATTCAGGGATATCCTCAAGAGAAATCATTTGGAAGATTTTTTTAGAAATAGTGATTTTGATCATTTTCTTGATTATATCTCGACCGGAGTCTAGACTCTAGTCAAAACTGGCGTCGCTGACCTCTCAAAGGTCGCAGACAAGCGTACATACATTATCGTTACAGCATGTAGGTTAATTTGAGCGGAAAATTTGAAACTTTTAGTTACTTGAAGTATACATAGACTTTATAGTAGGATATGTTATACTCATATAAGATTTATCTACATCAGTTCATAATCGTTCACAACAATCATCTAATACCAAGATACTCAACTGAATGAAATAGTCATATTTGCACAAAATATAAAGTTGCCAGAATGGCACCAATACAATTTCTGAAAATAATTGAGAAAGAAACGCTAGTGGAACACACTCCACTAGCTCAAGCCTACATATAAGCTAGAATATAACGGGAAAGCGTCCTCGAAGGTATAACGGCCTACCAAGTACGGATGAATGCTCCACGTCCGGATAACTTAAGCATCGTCTCTTAAACTCTAGCGTCCACCTGTGCCTGCACCTAAAAGTGAAGAGTTGTATGGGATTAGTACACACTTCTACTAAGTATGGGTATATGCAAGATCACCAAGGACATGCATGATTGAAAAGAGCTCTCTCCTAATGATATGAGTTATGGAAAGTCAAGTCAGTGGACTTGCAAAATTGGATTAGGAAAGTCATGCTATGAGAGTAACATGCATCATCATACATATCATTTTGCACACATCACATAACATATCACATATAGCACATAACATATTTCACATAGCATATAACATATTTCATATCATTCGTTCATATACCATGAGACATTGGAATCATGGACTTGACATTAAGACTTCCCAAAATGAGGGTTCAACATATGGGACCTCAACTAGGGAGTCTACTTTAGCAAACACAGAGTCTGCTTCATCATTCTTACGTACTTCATTTTCATTCATTCATAGGCTAGTGTAAACACCAGCTATACCTAGGATGTAGTTTAAGACTTTCATCGGGTTTACTGTGCAATGACCAAGAATGACCTAGTGTCATTACTTGAGTCTAGTTCACCTCTTGATATCTTATCGAAACACCTTTTGTATCATTTATTTCATTATCTTTCATACTTTGAGGAACTTCAACTTTAACCGACATATATCATGTGAGCATCATAAAGTCAGTGACTTCCCCACACCAAAAAGAGGTGGAGTCACTGGCCAAGGTGAAACAAAGAACATACCTAGCTCGCTTAGGTGGAAACCACTGGCTAGTTCCTATGTTGGCAGCATAGTTCAAAGACTAGGAGATTTAGGGAGAACCATACACGTCTTGGCACACAGTCTCATCTCATGATAATTACACGAACCTCTGCCTTCCCGAAAGAAGGAATCGCAACTCATAGCTAGCCTATCGGTGCTCAGTATGAAGTTCCATTACATCTATCTTATACATCATAGAAGTTGGCTTCTAGCATGAGGGCATCATAGCTCATTAGATTATTCTCATCTCATAATTTATTATTAAGTGTGAATTGTCCTTACACTTACATGTACAGTATGATTGATACTTGTCTCTTAATATTCAACACTCTCTTAGGTGATTACTTTTGGTTACATTATATTGGTGTAGGTACAACTTATCTCACTTGCACTAGCCTCATATTGTGGTGCCACCCTATTCTTTCTTAACATCTTTTCATTTCATTTTTACTCACCTTTCATTATTTGCTCATCATATAACATACATATGCTCTCTTGGAATTTACATTGAGGGACATTTATTCTAGGCGTACATACAACTTGTCTCACTTGTTCTAGCCTATCCTCATGTATCCACTCTTTCTTTGCTTATTTATCGTTTAGCATTAATATACTCTCTTAGATATTTCATTTAGTGACATTGATTTTTAGGCGTAGATGCAACTTGTCTCACATGTACTAGCCTATAGTCATGTAGTCACTCTTTTCTTTACATATTAACTATGAATTAATTCTTAAAACTTTCTTTTGGAGTATGATTGAGATTTGACTATACATCATTCTACACTCCCATTACGTGAATGTTCATTTCATCATATGCCAATGCACTTGGCCTTTTAGTATGTTTCACACTCGTACTTAACCCTCCTAGGTTCACATCATTTCATCACATACATCTCAAGTTCACTTACTTTTAAATGTACGCTGGACTTATGGATCCATAAGACAAGCCATGAGGCTTCATTCATAATTCATTTAAGTGACTCATACTTACCCAAGATTATGTGGTACAAGACTTATGCATCTTGTAAGTATCCCAAGGTCTTGAGTTTGATTTCTTCATTTAAGTGACTCATACTTACCCAAGATTATGTGGTACAAGACTTATGCATCTTGTAAGTATCCCAAGGTCTCGAGATTGATTTCTATGGGCAACATTCATTGATTATTTATTCACGTAAGACTTATGCATCAATACGGAATCGGGCAAGGGAACCAGATTTCGAATCCCTTGAGTAACACTTAATCTTATATTAAACTTTGATAATTGTATTTTTCAAATTTGGGGGACCTTAGGTCGGTTCTCATCACCCCCATATATTTTTCTTTCTTTTCTTGATTTTTGTCTTAAACATTTCGGCCTAGGGGAACAAAGATCGAATCCCCACGCCCACATTTTTTTTTGTTTATATCTTTACTTGACTCCTTCGTTTAGACTAAGAGGGTGTGAGATCGAACCCCCACAACCTCACCTTATTTTTTTTATTTGCATTTTATCCTTACTTTCTCATTCGGCCAAGAGTTTGTGGGTTCGATTCCCACATACATCATTTTATTATTTCTTCATTTAATTTTTATCCTCTCCTTCAACCATCCAAGAGGTTGTGGGTTCGAACCCCACATGCCTTACTTCGTCTTTTTCTTTCTTATTTTCTCCTAACTTTTCACTTGAGCCTTACCCCATTTCTAATCCCCCTTACCTAATTTAATTATTTAGTTTTTTTATAACTTGTATATGGTGAGGTCTTGGGTTCAATTCCCACTGATCTCATGTATTTTTAAAAAAAATTTAAGCTTGGCCGAAACAAATTTCTAGAATGCTGGAAATTTGTTCACCCTTTTTGAAGTCCATTTTCTCAACTTTTAAATGTTAGATTTAGGAAAACTTTCGTGTAGAATCTAGTGCATCTTTAGGTGAGTTCTCATGGTTACTTTTGGAAATTTGATCACCTTTTTGCAGTCCATTTTCTCACCCTCTTTCACCTTAAACATTAAGACATTTCGAGTATTTTTTAGGGAGATCTTTTGGTGCATCTTCAAGGTTACTTTAAGTAAGAATTATCATTTAATTCAGCAACTTTGAACTTATATGAACATCAAGTTTTTAACATATTCGCACACACATAATTCATAACACTTTAACATGTCAATATCAAGCTTCAAACTGTGGCTAATTCACGGCACACACATGCACAAACAAGTTAACAAACTTCACATTTCGAAACACCTCTTTCATTTCTACATAATTCTGAATACATATTCAAACAAATAATCACAATATTCCCTAAACTCATCTACCGGAAGTCATTACCAACGCATACTTGAATATTTCAATGGATCCAATGACAGGGGCATGCAACGGGGATAACCTTAGTTTTTGGTTGTGAATAGTCTGAACCTTAGGGGTCTTTTGGGAAAGGGACCAAGAGGGAAGAAAACTCATACCTAAAGTCGTTCAAAGATTTTCTTATGTGCTGCTAAAATCCCCACTTAGCCAATGTCTCACCACCGAAATCATAAGCACAATCCGTCGAGAACTTGATTTTTACTTTTCGTTTGTAAACTTATTTTGCTTTTGAGTTTGAGAGATCAAGTTATTGAATGTGGATGAACTTTGTTATATTTTTGTTTTGTTCTTTTATTTTACAAAAAGTTGAGCGTGTTAATAAGGTGAGAGTAGAGAGATACGTGAGAATGAGTTAGCTTAGGATTAGGAGATTAAGTGGAGACTTAGTCAGATTAGGACTTCTTTTAATTGTTTAAAAATCTGTTTTTTGTCAAATGGTAAGCGAACTGACCACCAAGCCCCAAAAAAATCAGACTATAATCATCAATTTAATCCATCTGAATTTTGCTTCCACCAAGGCTCGAACTCGGGTAAAGCCTAACTTGCGAAAAATGGTCATTTCAGCCAACCCTGCCCGAAATGCCCTTCCTTTTTAAATTATTAATTAATTAGATATTTAGGTTTATTACAATACTACCTCTAGCTTGGAAAAGACCATTTTACCCCTAGACCCTCCAAACCTAAGATTACCCCTTTTATGTCCGGTAAAACTCATCCGGGTGAATCTCTTCAATTCGGGTGCCCTACATGGTTGGTTCTCACCTTGCCTAGCTCAACTAACTCACAAGTTGGTTGGCTTTTCTAGTACATCGGTTTTGAGGTCTGGTTCCACATGCATCAAGTTGTGTGAACCCGGTCTAATCTAGGCATTCTAGGTACGTTTAGGCCATACTTCGCATAGTTATTTTTGGGTTGTTACAATTTACCCATCGATACAACTTCATGTATTCAAATTACAATGTATGAACTTCTGAAAAGAAGGTTCATTTTTGAAAATCTCGAAAAGAAGGATGAGATTGTAATTAATTATTGTGGCATGACAGTTTTTTTTGGCAAAAGAGAGTTTTTCATATTTACAGGGTTAAAATATCCTCCTCTTCTTGAGCCCGTCCCTGAATACATTGTCAAAAAAAACCATGAAGAAGAAAGAAAGGAGTAAAAGAAGTAGCAGAAGTAGGACAAAAGTCATTGGCAACTGAGGAGCAAGATTGATGTCCCTTGTTGGCAAAAGATTCAAAAAATTTGACTTAGTAAATTTGTTGGAACACGAGGATACACCAAGGAAGCACAAGGACTTATTGTGCTTACTTTAATATACACATAATATACTTTCGCCGAGGGATCTCAACAACAACATACAATTTAAATGGGTGAATTTTTTTCAGGATATTGAGCCTTTCAATAACTACCCTTAGGGTCATTAAAGTTTTGAATTAACTCTCGACTACTTGTTGAAACATTTAGGAGCAAAGACCAGTAACTTGTTTGTATTTCCACGGGTTTTCATGGTAAAGCTAAATGTTCTTAATATTTTTATATTATGTTAAGTAATTAATTATCTGATTCGTGACATGTTTTATTTTTAAAAGCTTGGGCATTTCAAAAAATTCCATATTTGACCTATCAATTAATTATAGAAGAACAGAGATCATATCCAAGGATATTGAGATGGTTACGATCAAGAACAAAAACTACCAAAGATGGGCATATTCCAGATCCTTTTAACCCTCCTCTTGATGCAGTAAGTTATTATTAGTATATTATACTCTTATGTTGCTACAGATGACTCTTATGTTGCTATAGATGATTCATTCTTATGTTGCAATAGATGATTCATCTGGTGCAACATGTGAAACAAATATTGCTATAAACAATTTTTCTTTCGCGACATGTGACACAAATATTGCTACAGATGATTCATCTATTGCAACGTGTGACACAAATATTGCTACAAATGATTCGTCTGTCATAACATGTGACACAAATGTTGCTAAATATGCCCATATGTGTCAACCTATTACACATCTGTAGCAACATATGACACATATGTGGCAACATATCACCCATCTATAGCAACAAATGACATTTCTATGGCAACATATGACCCAAATATTCTTATTGATGACACACTTTTGTAATTTTAGGTTGTGAATCCATGGATTACCCAAACAGAAGAGGAATTGCAAATGTCATATCTAATTACTCTTGGGTTGATTGAATCCATTTTTGATCCTATTGTGTTTAAATAGAGTTGGCTGGAGCAACAACCATCAAAAGAGACAGAGTAGTTAATGAAATTGTTAATGAATTAGTTATTTTTATGGTGTTGATGGTGTTGGTGTTGCTGGTGGTGTTGGTTGGTGCTGGTGCTGGACAAGACCAAGGGGCTACCTCTTTTAGAAGATGTTGTGTCTTTCTCTGTAAGAAGTGCAAGAAACATGATGAAGATTTTATCAAGTATCTTCAAACATTGAGTCAAGATGTCAATGAATTTAAAAAACAACAGGGGGGTCAAGGGCATTCTACCAAAGAATGTTCGGCATCCATATACTCCACAGGCCAAGAGGATAAAAGAATCATTTGTCATGGCAATACAAAATTTGAAGAAAAAGATGTTTGGAGAATTACCAAGGGTCGTAATAGATCATCCAAGGGATCCTTTCTCCCACGAATTCGAAGAAGAATTCCCGTGATTCTTGTTAGGTTTCTTCCAATGTTGTGGGTTATGATAAATGTTGATCCAATTGGGTGGATTATGATTGTTTATGAGTGAATAGATAGAATTACATGTTTTCGGATAAATTTATATGTATCCATGTCTATCCCTTGTCTATAAATATGAAATTGACGTAGTTGGGTTGTTCCATGAAAGGAAAAATTTGGGTTTAGATGTATATTTGTAGAACTTATACGATACACAAGAATTGCCTAAGATTAAAGCATATATGGCGATCATGATGTTAATTGATTTGAGAGTAAACCTTATAATGAATTGTTGGTAATTGATGTTATTGTTGTGCAAGGGATACTTTCCACATGAATTGCTTAATTATGAATGTATGAATATGGAAGGCTTTCTCAATTGAACGATTCTAGGTTGTAATGATTGCTTACCTAAAATGAATCTAGACTAAAAGACTATTTAATTGATGAGGCTAGAGGTGACTACCCTTGACTTCCATATGAGAAGGATATGAGGTGATTTCCCGTACTCCTTATAATTAAACAAGAGGAGACTCCCCACATTCCTATTATGATGCATGGACATGGAGGCGAATACCCGTGTCATATGATGTTGTCCATGGCGGCGAGTACCCATGATCTTAAAGTAAGTAAGACAAAAGGAGAATACTCATTAGCCTTTGTATTTAGACAAATAGGTGAATCCCCGTGTCTTTAAAAGTAAGTACAAATAATGTGAATTATCTCATGAAGAATGAATAACTTGGGTTTTCGCTTGAGATTCCTTCCATTAGGTAAGTATAACGAGAGGCGAATGACCCAAGTCTT
Organism: Solanum peruvianum; assembly: GCA_027705065.1. Taxonomy (NCBI): domain Eukaryota; kingdom Viridiplantae; phylum Streptophyta; class Magnoliopsida; order Solanales; family Solanaceae; genus Solanum; species Solanum peruvianum. Next base: position 27,266,939 of record JAKWJD010001756.1, on the reverse strand, counting down.
GACTAAGGATAAGCTAAGGTTGCTTGAGAAGTATTCCTCTTTTATTATAATGATTAATGTGTATTGATTAGGCTTGTGGTTTACATTGACTAATCCTTATGATTATGTTCTTTATGAAAGCTATCATATTTAGTATACTAACACATACTCTTGTCTACATTTCTTATCCAAATGTTTGGTCCGGCAACATCTCACCTCGTGGTTATGATCATAGTAGAGCAAGACTTGAAGTTTGGTAAGTCCTCATAGCATCGAGGATGTGATCACTGTCTTCTTATGTTCTTTCATTTCATGTTTTGAACTATTGTATGAGTTGTGTCCTAAAGATTTTCATATTTTAGTTGGTTTGAGACAACGTATTATAGACCTCTGCTTCCTTTTATAAAGACTCTGATTGTATTGAAAATGTTTTAAATTTCCACATCATTTATATTACTTTATGTTATAATATTCTAAATGACTTGTATGAGGCCTCTCGGGGTCTTATATGCCTTGTTACATCTAGGGGGTACCCCTAGGTCATGATACTCTCTCACTAAGTTAGATCACATATGAATTCTTCCTATATATTTTTCCATAAGAAAGATATAATATGCTCCAAAATATGTACAGGATTATAATCATAGTCAATTATGTTCTTCAATTTACATACGTTTGAATTTTAGACCAAAAAGAGGCCTTACTCTGTTTCCAAAATATATTTCTTTCCTCTTCAACCAAAGAGTTAAAATAACCAACAAAGCAATTATTATTCACATCTTGAGTTACTTTTTTCCTTTATAACCCTTCCATATCTGAAAGACACTTCATAGAGAGTGACGAATAAATACTACTTTCTTACTTGCATAAATAAATATTTCACTTTGAATCTGAATTCATTTTCATTCTTCTTTCGCAAGTACGCTAACTAGCACTGGAAAGTGTTCCGCAGGCACGCTAACTATTACTTGAAAGCAACCAAGATGAAGGTCATTTCTGGGTAAGCAGATTATTTATCAGGAAGAGGATGAGCTTCGAGAGAATAATTTGAGGGGTTCACATATACTGATAATTATCATAATTATTATTAATAATTAAATTTTAGAAGGATTGGGATGTAAATAATACAACCACAACTATAAACAAAATGTATTGTCAACCATATAATAATGTCTCTCCCTATATATGTTTGTGTGCCCACATTTAGCCCGCTTGTATTGTGTACATCTACCTTGCAAAAGTCTTTTAACATTGTGTCCGTGCATTTCTACCTAGTATATATTTATATAGGAATAATATCAGGGCAGAAGGTCAATGAGTAGGAGTAGAGCCTATTGAGGAGAATGCATTGCGCATAAAGTGACAGAGTCAGAAAATTCATTAAGGGACTTCAAACGTTCCAACAATCACATAACTTTTTTTAAGCACAGTGGGCCCACAAAATTTAAGAATTATATTATATATCACTTAATACTAAAATAATGCAAAATTTTAAAATTATAAAACTATCAATGGAATATATAAAAATTAATGGAGAAAAGTTAATAAAAACAATTTCAGCTACTAGTTGAATATACTTCCTCTAGTTCATATTAAGTGATTTGTTTAATATTTCTTCATGATTAAGAATAACTGAATGTTTCAAAGTTCAGGATAATTATTGAATTATTTTTTCATATTTACCATTTTTCTAAGTAAGATTTTTTTAACTATTTTTCATTTACTAAAAGAATAATTTAGAAATAATCAGAAGTATAATAATGGATAATATTTAATTTTATGTTTAAAAATAATTTATGGAGAGAATGTTATACCTAATAATTTTTACTTAATATAAATCGAAAATATAAAGCTAAAATATATGTTAGGTTAATCAAAATTTAAGGCTAAAACATAAAGAAGATATGGGGGATATTTTTGTTTTATTGTTTACAAAAATATTGAGATTAAAAAATACAGATAATGGGGATCTGAACCCCAAACCTCCAAATTCTAAATGTGTAAACTTACCACCAGACTATCAATCTTTGTTGTCATTAAGGTTGTTCAATTTATTATACAATGAGATATTATACAATATTTAACCTATATGCACATTATAATTTGTAGACGAAGGGTGTTCAGGTGATCGCCCTTATTTGGTTGTAGCTCCTCCCATGTGTGCATAAAATGCATGCATGGACGGACCTATGTGGAGTTAAGGGGGTTTACCCGAACCCCTTGGTTGAAAAATTACACTATATATATAAGGTAAACTTATGGTTTTAAGTGTATCTATAGAAAAATGAACCCCTCAACAACTGAAGAGGAGCATGACTCAGTGGCTAAGGGGTTCATTGTTTACCTAAACATCTTGAGTTCAAATCTCGGGCATCAATTCTCACACAGTGTAAGAAGTAACTCTATTCCTTCACATGACTTTTGTGAGCGCGTTCATACTGAAAAGTACCTCTAGTCCATCAAGAATCTGAAACCATCAATGGAACCTCTAAAACTAATTAAAAGACACAAACTTTATGAAATAAGATTTATTATTGAATAACATAAGTTAATTTCTAAGAATTTTTCAGTACAATATCAAGAAATTTCTCAGTGTTTTACATATACTTACTCTACCAACAAAACAGAAAACCTATTCACTAAATGTTACAAAAATTTCAAAGTCAACAATTTCAACTCAAAAACCAACTAAAAGATACACACTAATTTCATTACCCCATAACGTTATTATCTATACCTAGGGTTAGGATGAATGTTTTAATTTGTTCAGTTTTATTAAATGATTATTTATGTCTACTCAAATTAAAAGATATAAATATTAGTGAAAGTTAAGATTAAAAATATGTTTATGTATTATGTTATAAAATAATGCTCCATTTTCGAACTAGATACCATTTATCTTGAAAATCATTTTTTTTCTTAGAAAGATCTATATAAACAATTATATATAGAAAAAAATAAAATTAAAAAAAGGTTTATATACGAAACTTTTTGTAATAATAAATCAACCTTACATCACCAATAAGATTTTTCGATTTTATTAAAATATTAATTTACTAAAATTAAAAAGAATCATGATTAAAATTTTATGAAAATTTCGATGTTAAATTAAACTTTAATTTTCAATTGGAATAGACTTATAAGTTCCTCACTTATCATATAATTATCGATCATTTATTTATACATCAAATTTTAAATTAATTAGATATGAAATTTTTTTGCATTACTTTTGTATTAGATGACTTTAAGTAACTAATTTTGAAATATAAGAACAATTTTTGCATTTACATTTCTCAATTCTTCTTAAATTTGGTTTCGATTTTTCAGTACCTTTACCGCAATAACACAAACAAACTTATATATAAACCAAAGACTACTCATCATTCTCTATACTTTTCTAAAACACACAAAAAAGATTCTACTTTCTTCAAGAATTATTACTATCACCCACGATTCTCCATCAATATTAGGATTCATGTTTTGACCCAAAAATGAACAACTCATTCGCTATCTTATTAAATTTGTTGCTTCTAACAATTGCATTTGGAATGATATTCAGTTTGAAGATCTTACAGGAGTAAGAAGTCATGAGAGTTAATGAAAGACTCATCAGATACTAACTATTTATTTGCTCAATTAGAGAAGTTAAAACTGCAGCATACAAATTTTGATTGAAGGTTGATTGGGGGAGATGTTGAAAAGGGAAGGTCAAATAAATATAGATGAGGTAAAGAAAGTTGGGATCAAAAGAACTTATAACTATGAAGAAAATAAAAATGAGGCAACGATGAAGTTAATGATGTTTCTTGGATTATAAAAGAATATAATATTGACGACAAGGTAATAAAGTCGTTAAGAAATAGAGGTTAATGAAGCATGAAGATATTGTTTTGTGATACCTTTAGAGTAAAATTAAAGATAAAGAATCAGGAAATCATATGCCTAGTGAAAATGATGATGATACACAACTCAGAGGGCCTAATGAATCTGGATATGGTGATCAACTTCCTCAACAGATGGTGAAATCAATGCAAAATGATATTGAATAAAGATATGTAGGATGTGATGATGAGATGATGAACAATATAAAAACACAAGCCAATGACCTAATGAGTCTTGATATGGTGACCAACTTTGACAGATGGTTAACCCAATGCAAAATATTGAATCAAAATATGTTATATGTGATGATGAGATGATGAACGATATAACAACACAACCCAGCGATCTATTTGCACCGATGAGTTTGGATTATGGTGAAGACAATGCAAAATATTGAATTTGAATGTAATGATGAGTTGATGAACGATCGATGTGATAGAACAACCCCATGACCTATCAATTATCAACTTTTTCAGCTAATCATCACTCAATAGCTCAAACAAGTATTGATACAATGAATGAAGGAAATATTAATGTTGAATTTGTTGTTCCTAAGCAGTTGTCAACATGTCAGGAAGAGTTAGTGCAAAATGTTTAAAATATAGTAACTAGTGCATCATTAGATTATCACGTTGACCCAACATCCGCTGGTGTTTTAAACAAACAAGAGTGATTATTAATAGATAAATTAGATGATTTTGACAAGTTTATGGAAGAAAATCAGGGATGGTTATCTGAGTTGGTTTCTTTGTTTAATTCTTGTCAAAAATACATAGTTAGTTTTGATTACACAAGTCATATTATATTAAAAGTGGGGAACTCCTAATCTCAAAACTGAAATACCATTTTACCCCTAATTTATAAATTGTTCATTAATATTTTTGTATAAATATATAGACACATTATCTTAAATAATGAATACAAACACATTCATTAACATTTCCATATTGCAGATTCATTATCTCTGTGAACTTTCAAACTTGAATAATTAGCACTTGCGTGTCATAATTAATAATTAGTATCTTTCACTACCCAATAATTTATATATATATATATATATATATATATATATATATATATATATATATATATATATATATATATATATATATATATATATAGAGAGAGAGAGAGAGAGAGAGAGAGAGAGAGAGAGAGAATCATTTTAAAAGTATTAAATGTGTATTAAATTATTTAATGATGGAATTAAGTAAGATATGTGAATGAGAATGATCCGTACTTTAATCAAAACATTTTTATTTTTTTATCAAAGCATGAATAATTCTAAGAGATGAAATTCAATGTACACCACATTCATTGTAATTGAATGTAGGACATCTAAAATTAGTCTAACCTTTAGACTTCTCCAATTGAACTACTATAAAATAATATAAATATCACTCATTTTCCTCAAAGGGATAAAGAAAGTTGAAAATCTAAATTTCATATGACAGTCAACTTACTTGAAGGTAAATAGAAACTATCCATCCAATTATTTTACGAGATAGAAAGTTAGTTTCATCATTTAAACATATGCACTAATAGTTTGACTGATTCTCATTCTTTATTTAGGGAATACATATTTTTTTTTGGCCTTACATATTGTAAATTGTAATAGGATGTTATTTGCTTCGAGTGTTTTGTCGATAACATTATCTAGGTAACTTTTTTAGATTTGTGTAATACAATACTTAATTATATCTTTTTTCTTTTCCTATATATTGTAATTTACACTTTAATTATATTATAATTTTCTTTTGGACAATATCCGAAGTTTTATGTAATATGAGAAAAAGGTGAACTTCGTTCAAAAAAATCTATATACGCTACAAATTTTAATAGGAGTATACCGAGAACATCTGTTACTCCATACAACTTTACTCTTCGGATAAACTAGTGTACACCCTATTACAATCATGACTAAATTCATTTCATTTTCTTAATTTGTCCTTATATTTTATTTGCAAATTCTCATTTTGATAAGATCTAGAGTTTTATAATAAACATATATAAATTATATTGTATTTGGATTAACAGTTTGCAACATAAATTTAATAGATGTTTTTCAGGTTCAATCGTGATTATTAGGATCAGATAAGTATTTGTAAGAAAGATGTATCATTTTGTTTCTGTAAATGTTATTGTTGGCATCATATGCATATATGATGGGTTATGTGAAATCGAGATATATTTTAAAATGCATTGTTAACCCTCATGTCATATTGGTGACAATATTTTTAATCATAATAAAAGTATTTGAGAATAGATGGATACAATATACACCAAGATATATGCTAATAAGTCACCACATATATATACACACACTAGTTCTACACGTGTATATTACATGTATGAGTGAAATTGTTTCATATAATAAAATCAATAAATATATTTTTATTTCATAATCTCTACTTATCTAATCGCTTACACTGTTCAGGTTAAATTTGAAAGAAACTTAAATTTCTTGTTTGCAATTAGTGTTAAGTCTCTGTTAAATCTCAGACCTCTAAATCATGTAGAAATACAAAGGTATGAAATTCTGTGTTATTAGCATAGGCTATGAATATTGTCTGAGGTTGTTGTTTTCCTGTGAGGTTTTAATTTTGATTTTCATTTAGAGAGAGTCAGGAGGTTAGATGGGAAGGGTAAAATCTAGAAAACAGTCGTTGATATGTATCGTTTTGTACTAGGCTTTCGATCATATATAAAACTTCTTTTTTCCTTTCCATGTGTAAATGGAGGTTTTGTCATTTCATAAGCAAGGTTAAATCTTTACGTATATATGGTAGATGTTGAACTCTCTTGGTGAAAATTTTGTCTTTGGACTATATAGGTTGTTTGACTTTTCTCTAAGAATACAAGTTCATCTTTGCCTACATCAAGTCAAGACTGCAATTTGTTGATGGTTGGCAGAATATTCTACTACAACTTGTTTGTTTATCCGACAAAGAATTTGTGCTCACAACTGAACATGTTGCTCTCTCATCTATTCATTTTTTATTATATATTATGTTAATCATCATATATGTTGCCACTAACATTCATGAAAATGTTGTCATATCATGTGGCACTAGATGGACGAGTATGGATTGGAGATGCAAGTTTCACTTCCTCATTTCTATGGTGTTGTGATCCCAAATAAAGGAGTAATATATGTTATTGTCGAGGTTCTAAGTAGATGAAAACATTTCAGCATAAGCCAACAAAATAAGAAGTGAACTAATAGGATTAATTCTAGTTAAATGAAAGGCAAGGGTCGCGATCAAGACACATGGCTAGGTGGTTACAGATACCCATCAAAATGATTTGCCTGTGGTCTTGACTTGAAAATCACCAGGCCCAGATATCAGACCATGGGCACCTTCATGGGCCGTGTTATTGATGACGGGCCATGGTTATACCCGTAAAATCATGGTAGTAGCCCCCTAGACAATACCTTAGACCCTCACGCCCAAGTGAAGACCACGAGGACCTTTACTGACCGTGGTTCTCACAACGGGTCGTGGTGGCATATGTAGGAGGCTAACCAATAGCTCCTCAAGACATCTCCTCATACCCCCACACCAAGTGCAGACCACTGGCACCTTCACGGTCGATTATCCCTCACACGGGTCGTGGGGGGCGTCTGTGAAGTCTAACTAGTAGACTCCCAGACCTGAGCCTCCAAAACTCAACCCAAGTAAGGACCAGTGGGACCTTCACGATCCGTGGTCATCTATATGGGTCATGGTAATGGCTCAAGGTCCAGAACCCAGAACCCTCAGATCCTAGACCGAGTGTAGACCATGACCATATTCACGGTCCGTGGCTCCTTTCACGATCCGTGGAAGTGGTCATGGTCAGCCTCGTCTCCAAATTAAGTTAGGGGTCTTTTGGTCTATTCCTATTTCATTGGACCCTAAACTACGTCGTTTTAACCCTAAACTATGTGGCTTTGATTAGGTTTAGCCTAGAAGCATAACTAGAAATTACCGAAGTTAAATCTTTCATCTAAACTTAAAAAATTAGAACCTAGAGAAAATAAAGTGTCACGACCCAAATCGGGGACGCGACTGGCACCCACATTTACCCTCCTATGTGAGCGAACCAACCAATTTACCCTTAACATTTTAATACAATATCAACAAAAGAAATGCGGAAGACTTAATTCATTAATAAAACAACTCAAAACTATTATTAATATCCCCAAAATCTGGAAGTCATCACCACAAGAACATCTATCTCAAATTTCTAAACTAAAACTGTCTAAGAACAAAATACTAAAAAGCTAGTCCATTGCCGGAAGTTCAACGCATCAAGACTTGAAGAAGGAGACCCAGTCCAAGCTAGACGCATTAGCTCACCCTGAATTTCCGATGAAGTGAAGACTGGCTTGATCTACTGCTGAGTCGAAGTTGACAGAACGTTTGCTGCATAACACAAATAACAAAGGGAAACATAAAAGTAGGGGGTCAGTACAACCACACGTACTGAGTAGATATCATCGGTCAACTCAAAATAGGGAACAATATATATCAACAATAATGTAAATCAACTACAATACTCAACATGTAGCAACAACAATTACTTTATCATTAACAATTTCCGTCAAGTTTACACATGAGGTCTCAAGCCTCAATACCATACTCATTGGGAATTAAGTTCATTAGATTGAGTATATTCATTATCTTTCAAGATTCATTATCTTTCTTCCTCTTGTGTCGGTACGTGACACTCCGCTCCTCTAATTCTATCCTGGTGTCGGAACGTGACACTCCGATCCTCATATTCATTCTATCCTGGTACCGGAACGTGGCACCCGATCCTCATATTCTATCCTGGTGTCGGAACGTGACACTCCGATCCTCATATTCTATCCTGGTGTCGGAACGTGACACTCCGATCCTCATATTCATTCTATCCTGGTACCGGAACGTGGCACCCGATCCTCATATTCTATCCTGGTGTCGGAACGTGACACTCCGATCCTCATATTCATTCTATCCTGGTACCGGAACGTGGCACCCGATCCCCTAATTCATCAAGCCTTCTTTTATACTAAGGCATCCTCATTATCATTATATAATTTTCCAAGCCTTCTTTCATACTAAGGCATCATCAATCTTATTATATAATATATCAAGCAAATTAGGGTTCTTTCAAGATTTGGGATTCAATAGCTTCATCATGCTTGTTAATTCATCACAATTTCATAATCATAATCATGCAAGCATACAATTTAAGCACATAGCAGGGTTTACAATACTATCAACACATAATATTCACTATTAAGAGTTCACTACGATTATCGTAACATAAAAGCCATAACCTACCTCCACCGAAGAATTGGAATCAACAAGAAATCTCCCAAGCTTTGTTACTTCTTCCTCAACCAATTCGATCGATCTGCTCTCTCTCTTTCTGTTCTTTCTCTTTTGTTTTATTCAAACCCTCTTTCCTTTACCCTAATTAATCATATAATTAAGTGTGAAAAAGGACAATAAAACCCCACTAATTCACTTAAGGTTACCCCTTTTAACCCCTAAGAAATTAGACTTATTAATGTTACCCCTCAATCTTTATAATTAAGGAAAGAATAGTCAAAAACGACCCTTAAAACGTGTGGAGAAATCCTAAACTGTCTGGGACTGCGTGACCTGTGACGGGCCGTCATACCTGCGACGGTCCGTCATGATGGCCGTCGCACCTGCCCAAAATCCCACCGTCACCACGGACGCTGTGACGGTCCGTCACGCCTGTGACGGTCCGTCCTGCACGTCCGTCATGGCGGTCAGAAACTCGTTTCTCGAACCAAATTCTCAAACGTTGAAGTGTTTTGCAACGGAACCTCACGACGGTTCGTCGTGGATGTGACGGCACGTCCTGCAGGTCCGTCACAATTTACAGAGAGTCGATTTTCAGTACCCAATTTCAGAATTCTAAGTGTCATGGGACGAAACATCCATGACGGGCCGTCGTGACTACGACGGTCCGTCACTACTTCCGTCGTCCCAACCAGTTTTTCCCGAATTTCAATCTGCTGCTCAAAACGACTAAACAGGTCGTTACAATAGATACCAATTTACCCATCGTTCGTCCCCGAACGATCAAAAGAAGAAAAACAATGGCGAAAAGGAGTACCTGAATCTGTAAACAGATGTGGGTATTTTTCTTGCATATCTGCCTCCTTCTCCCAAGTAGCCTCTTCAACCGGTCGATTCTTCCATTGCACTTTGATGGATGCAATCTCTCTCGACCTCAGCTTGCGAACTTCTCTATCTAATATAGCAACCGGTTCCTCTTCATAAGTCAAGTTCTCATCCAACAAAACTGAATCCCAGCGGATAATGTAGTTTCCATCTCCGTGGTATCTCTTCAACATGGATACATGAAACACCGGATGCACTCCGGACAGCCCTGGGGGCAAGGCTAATTCATAAGCCACCTCCCCTATTCTCTTAAGCAATTCAAATGGTCCAATGTACCTTGGACTTAACTTACCTCTTTTTCCAAACCGCATCACCCCTTTCATGGGCGAAACCTTCAACAAGACTTGTTCACCTTCCATGAACTCCAAGTCTCTAACCTTTCGGTCTGCATACTCCTTTTGTCTACCTTGAGCCGCTAAAAGCTTTTCTTGAATAGCTTTCACCTTCTCCATAGAATCCCTTAACAGATCAGTCCCCCAAGGTCTAACTTCAAAGGCGTCAAACCAACCAATGGGAGATCTACACCTCCTCCCATACAATGCTTCAAATGGAGCCATGTCAATACTGGAGTGATAGCTATTATTGTATGAAAACTCTGCCAAAGGTAAAAAGCTATCCCAATGGCCACCAAACTCTATCACACAGGCGCGAAGCATATCCTCCAAAACTTGAATTGTTCGCTCAGACTGACCATCTGTCTGAGGATGAAATGCAGTACTAAGGTCCAACCTAGTACCTAACTCAGCATGTAATGTCCTCCAAAACTTAGAGGTAAACTGCGTACCTCTATCCGATATGATGGAGAGTGGAACTCCATGCAACCGAACGATCTCTGAGATGTAGATTTTGGCCAACTTCTCTGCATTGTAGGTCACCTTGACCGGAATGAAGTGAGCAGACTTAGTTAACCTATCAACAATCACCCAAATAGAGTCATACTTACCCAATGTCTTTGGAAGACCAACCACGAAGTCCATCGCGATTCTCTCCCACTTCCATTCAGGCATGGGCATTCTCTGAAGTGTTCCTCCGGGCCTCTGGTGTTCATACTTTACTTGTTGACAATTTGGACACTTGGCAACAAACTCAACAATATCTCGCTTCATTCTACTCCACCAGAAGTGTTGCTTTAGGTCGCGATACATCTTGGTTGCACCAGGATGTATAGAATATCCGGAACTATGGGCCTCTGTCAGAATAGTGGTGATCAAATCATCGATGCGGGGTACACCTACTCTTCCCTTAATCCTCAAAACACCTTCCCCATCGATTATTGCTTCCTTAGCCTCTCCTTGCAACACTTTATCTCGAATTCGCCTTAGTTTCTCATCGTCAAACTGTTTCCCCTTAATCTGATCAAGGAAAGAGGATTTTGCCTCCACACAAGCTAACAATCCTCCCTTCTCATTTATTTCTAACCTCATAAGGTCATTAGCCAAAATCTGCACTTCTCTAGCCAATGGGCATCTAGAAGCTTGCAAATGAGCTAGACTTCCCATGCTTCCGGCCTTTCTACTCAAGGCATCTGCCACAACATTCGCCTTCCCCGGATGATACAAGATAGTGATGTCGTAGTCCTTTAGTAGTTCCATCCATCTCCTCTGTCTCAAGTTCAAGTCCTTCTGAGTGAAGACATACTATAGGCTACGATGGTCCGTATAGACTTCACACTTAACCCCATACAAATAGTGTCTCCATTGCTTTAGTGCAAATACTACCGCGGCCAATTCCAAGTCATGAGTTGGATAGTTACGTTCATGCACTTTAATTGTCTTGAAGCATAAGCGATCACATTCTTCTCTTGCATTAGCACTGCACCCAACCCAGAATAGGATGCATCACAGTAAACAATGAAGTCTTTACCCTCTATTGGCAAGGTAAGAATTGGTGCGGTAGTCAACAAAGTCTTAAGCTTCTGAAAGCTTTCCTCACACTCATCCGACCATACAAATGGGACGTTTTGCTTAGTCAAGTTCGACAATTGGGAAGCAATGGAAGAGAATCCCTTGACGAATCGGCGGTAGTAGCTAGCTAACCCCACAAAACTCCTTATTTCTGACACGTTTGTAGGTCTTACCCAATTCTTCACTGTCTCAATCTTAGATGGATCCACCATCACTCCATCCTTAGAAACCACGTGCCCCAAGAAGGACACTGAATCTAGCCAAAACTCACACTTGGAGAATTTCGCATAAAGCTTTTTCTTCCTTAGCAACTCTAACACCATTCTCAAATGCTCCTCATGTTCCTTCTTACTCTTGGAGTATATCAGTATATCATCAATAAACACGATCACAAAGAGGTCCAAGTATGGCTTGAAAATCCCGTTCATCAAGCTCATGAAGGCAGCAGGGGCATTTGTAAGACCAAATGACATTACCACAAATTCATAATGCCCATACCTAGTTCGAAAAGCAGTCTTTGGAACATCCGTTGCTCGTATTTTCAATTGGTGATAACCGGACCTCAAGTCAATCTTTGAGAAGACACAAGCACCTTGTAACTGATCGAACAAGTCATCAATGCGAGGAATGGGGTACTTGTTCTTAATAGTTACTTTGTTCAACTGTCGGTAATCTATGCACATTCGGAAACTCCCATCCTTCTTCTTCACAAATAGCACCGGAGCACCCCAAGGAGATGCACTTGGTCTAATGAAGCCCTTGCTCAACAACTCTTGAAGTTGAGCCTTTAACTCTCTTAATTCGGCGGGAGCCATTCTATACGGGGGTATAGAAATGGGGCGAGTACCAGGTTCAAGATCGATACAGAAGTCAATATCCCTATCTGGTGGCATACCGGGAAGATCTGCAGGGAATACATCCAAAAACTCACGGACTACCGAAACTGACTCAATCGAAGGTACTTGGGTAGTGTCATCCTTGAGATGTGCCAAGAAAGCTAGACAACCCTTACTAACCATCTTCTGAGCACGAATAAAGGACACGATGCGAACTGGTTTGGAAGTGTAGTCGCCCTCCCACACTAACGGATCTGCCCCAGGTTTGGCTAACGTCACTGTTTTAGCATTACAATCCAAAATCGCAAAATTTGGGGAAAGCCAAGTCATACCCAGAATTATATCAAAGTCACCCATTTCTAAGATAACCAAATCTACATAAGTGTTGCTCCCCACAAAATTCACCAAACAAGACCTATACACTTTTTCGACTATCACAGACTCACCCACCGGAGTAGAAACACGAATAGGCATGTCAAGTAATTCACAATGTAAATTTAGACCATTAGCAAATGAGGAAGATACATATGAAAACGTGGAGCCAGGGTCAAATAATACAGATGCCATGTAATCACAAACCAAGAGATTACCTGTGATAACAGCATCAGACGCCTCCGCTTCAGACCTCCCAGGGAAAGCATAACAATGGGCCCCATTATTCGTCTGTCCGTTGCCCCTACCATGTTGTGTAGTAGTGGCTCCGTTTTGCCCTTCACCTCTGCCGTTTTGGTGACCACCATTACCTCGGCCACCACGCCCTCCAGAATAACGACCTCTACCATTACCACCTCTTCCTCTAGCCATTGGGGGTCTGTAACTTTGGTTTGGACAGTACCTCTTAATGTGTCCAATCTCTCCACACCCATAACATTCTCTGGGTTCACGCGTCGGCCTCTCAGAGAAGTGTTGACCGTTCTGAGGTGGACCCCCAACTACAGTCTGTAGTGAAGACTGTATTGGTCGATTTGAGTGACCTCCGGAGTTCTGTCCTCTAGAATAAGAACCATTATACTCACCTCCCCTTCGGAACCTCTTTGATGTCGATGTCGTGGTGAAGTCATCTGGTTTCACTCCTTCCACCTCAATCACAAAGTCTACCACCTCTTGGAAGGATGTTGCTGTTGCCGCTATCTGTAAGGCTGAAATCCGCAATTCTGACCTCAACCCCTTCACAAAACGGCGGATCCGTTCTTGTGGACTGAAACAAAGTTGGGTGGCATATCTGGATAGTGCGCGAAATTTAGCCTCATACGCGTTTACTGTCATCCTTCCCTGTTCAAGACTCAAGAACTCATCCCTCTTCCTATCTCTCAAAGTCCTTGGGATATACTTCTCCATGAACAAACTAGAGAATGATTCCCAAGTCATAGGTGGTGCCTCGGTTGGTTGACACTCAACATGTGAACGCCACCACATTTTGGCGTTACCTTGGAACTGATAACTCACGAACTCGACACCAAACCTCTCTACTATCCCCATCTTGTGTAGTAGCTCATGACAATCAACCAGAAAATCATAAGCATCTTCAGATTCTGCACCCTTGAAGACTGGAGGTTTCAGTTTCAAGAACTTACTAAAAAGTTCATGTTGATCGTTTGTCATAATAGGCCCAGTAGTCAGACGTGGAAATGTGCCTATTCCCAATGGTGCATCCATGCGGGGAGCCATAGTAGCCGCATGTCGTATCTCTGAAACCGGAGGTGTTGGTGCAGAAACCACTGGAGGTGCTTGACCCTGATCAGACAAACCGCTAAGATAAGCAAGTACTTGGTTGATCATCTCTGGGGTAGGTTGGGGTGGCATTTCCTCATTCTGCCCTTGTTCAGTTTCCCCTTCCTCACCCTCTCTAACTACCTCCTCAGTCGGTGGAGGAGTCACCGCCCTAGCATCAGATGGGCTAGGGGCTCGTCCTCTTCCTCTAGAGGACGTCCTCCCACGACCTCTCCCACGGCCTCTTGCCGTTGTTCTTCCTCGAGCCACAGCCCCAGTGGCTGGCTCAGTAGTTTCCTGTCTTTCCGTTGTCGCTGCTGGTGCGGTCGTTGCTCTAGTTCTAACCATCTGCGAAATAGAATGAAGATGGTCAGATACCAATTTGTATCACCTAGATACCAATTGGACTCAAGTAGTAGCACGAAAGAAAGAATGAAAGAATGGAATTTTTCCTAAAGTCTTATAGCCTCTCAAAGAAAAGTAAAGGCGTCCCCCTACGTTCTTTAAGACTCTACTAGACCTGTCCTTGTGTGATGAGACCAATGAACCTAATGCTCTGATACCAAGTCTGTCACGACCCAAATCGGGGACGCGACTGGCACCCACATTTACCCTCCTATGTGAGCGAACCAACCAATTTACCCTTAACATTTTAATACAATATCAACAAAAGAAATGCGGAAGACTTAATTCATTAATAAAACAACTCAAAACTATTATTAATATCCCCAAAATCTGGAAGTCATCACCACAAGAACATCTATCTCAAATTTCTAAACTAAAACTGTCTAAGAACAAAATACTAAAAAGCTAGTCCATTGCCGGAAGTTCAAGGCATCAAGACTTGAAGAAGGAGACCCAGTCCAAGCTAGACGCATTAGCTCACCCTGAATTTCCGATGAAGTGAAGACTGGCTTGATCTACTGCTGAGTCGAAGTTGACGGAACGATTGCTGCATAACACAAATAACAAAGGGAAACATAAAAGTAGGGGGTCAGTACAACCACATGTACTGAGTAGATATCATCGGTCAACTCAAAATAGGGAACAATATATATCAACAATAATGTAAATCAACTACAATACTCAACATGTAGCAACAGCAATTACTTTATCATTAACAATTTCCGTCAAGTTTACACATGAGGTCTCAAGCCTCAATACCATACTCATTTGGGAATTAAGTTCATTAGATTGAGTATATTCATTATCTTTCAAGATTCATTATCTTTCTTCCTCTTGTGTCGGTACGTGACACTCCGCTCCTCTAATTCTATCCTGGTGTCGGAACGTGACACTCCGATCCTCATATTCATTCTATCCTGGTACCGGAACGTGGCACCCGATCCTCATATTCTATCCTGGTGTCGGAACGTGACACTCCGATTCTCATATTCTATCCTGGTGTCGGAATGTGACACTCCGATCCTCATATTCATTCTATCCTGGTACCGGAACGTGGCACCCGATCCTCATATTCTATCCTGGTGTCGGAACGTGACACTCCGATCCTCATATTCATTCTATCCTGGTACCGGAACGTGGCACCCGATCCCCTAATTCATCAAGCCTTCTTTTATACTAAGGCATCCTCATTATCATTATATAATTTTCCAAGCCTTCTTTCATACTAAGGCATCATCAATCTTATTATATAATATATCAAGCAAATTAGGGTTCTTTCAAGATTTGGGATTCAATAGCTTCATCATGCTTGTTAATTCATCACAATTTCATAATCATAATCATGCAAGCATACAATTTAAGCACATAGCAGGGTTTACAATACTATCAACACATAATATTCACTATTAAGAGTTCACTACGATTATCGTAACATAAAAACCATAACCTACCTCCACCGAAGAATTGGAATCAACAAGAAATCTCCCAAGCTTTGTTACTTCTTCCTCAACCAATTCGATCGATCTGCTCTCTCTCTTTCTGTTCTTTCTCTTTTGTTTTATTCAAACCCTCTTTCCTTTACCCTAATTAATCATATAATTAAGTGTGAAAAAGGACAATAAAACCCCACTAATTCACTTAAGGTTACCCCTTTTAACCCCTAAGAAATTAGACTTATTAATGTTACCCCTCAATCTTTATAATTAAGGAAAGAATAGTCAAAAACGACCCTTAAAACGTGTGGAGAAATCCTAAACTGTCTGGGACTGCGTGACCTGTGACGGGCCGTCATACCTGCGACGGTCCGTCACGATGGCCGTCGCACCTGCCCAAAATCCCACCGTCACCACGGACGCTGTGACGGTCCGTCACGCCTGTGACGGTCCGTCCTGCACGTCCGTCATGGCGGTCAGAAACTCGTTTCTCGAACCAAATTCTCAAACGTTGAAGTGTTTTGCAACGGAACCTCACGACGGTTCGTCGTGGATGTGACGGCACGTCCTGCAGGTCCGTCACAATTTACAGAGAGTCGATTTTCAGTACCCAATTTCAGAATTCTAAGTGTCATGGGACGAAACATCCATGACGGGCCGTCGTGACTACGACGGTCCGTCACTACTTCCGTCGTCCCAACCAGTTTTTCCCGAATTTCAATCTGCTGCTCAAAACGACTAAACAGGTCGTTACATAAAGAGGCGACCAAAACCCAATTCAAGAACGCATCAAGATTTCGTCAGTTCGTGCCCCAAAATCAAAATATTTCTCCATGGAATTTTTCACCAGATATGTGGGATTTTAATAGTGGGTTCCTTTCACCCATTAGGTCCCTAGATTTCAGTCAGATTCTTAATTTCCTACTATTAACTAGACCTACGGTTTCTAAAACTTCAACAGATTATCATGAGTTAGTTTTTTACATATTCTTGCATGAATTTCATAACACTAACTATGTATTTTTTAAGTTCTTGAATTACACATGCTAGGTCAAATATTTTAGCTATTCAGATATACATGCCTCAATTTTTAAATGTGTCATTATCAGTTTAATAATGTTGCATTCTCAGTTTGCATGCCAAATTGAGCTATCTAGTATAATGAAGGAATTCAATCATAATACATTAATCACTAAATCTATTAGCGGTAACATAATACCGAGTTGGACAAGGGTCAGTCACACATATAGTCTCAGAACTACGAGCCACGTAGTTTGTAAGTCCCCTGTGTGGGTATCAATTTAGTGATCACGCTACCATGCCTCTATACCTTTGGTCGGGTATATTAGGTCCTCTCGATGGGGCGTATACATCAGACTCCACATTTCGCTCATATAGTTTTATGTTAGTTATTAGTATCTCTCACAGGCCAGTCAAACTCTATTGCATTGACCACATTTTTTTTAGTATAGTCGGTATTTAGTCTCAATGTATTATAAATTTGGTCATTACATCCAGTTTTTTCAGTATTAAGTATATATATCATTGCTTTATTGCTTTGTGCAGTTATGTTGTTATTAAACTTTACTCTATCATGCATGCTCAATACCTTTCAAGTAGTGATACATAGTCTACGTTAGATCTTCTCGTGATATAGGTCAAAATTCTCAGCATCCAGATCGTGCATAGATCGGTCCCCGATCTTTAGTTCAGTAGCATCAATGGTGAGTCCTCATTCTTTGAGGACTAGTGACATGTTTATCTTTATGACTTTTAGTCATTTAGATTCAAATTTTCTAGATTTAGTTGGGGTATGTACTAGCACTTCTAGTCAACTTAGAGTCTTATTTCAGACATAGTTAGATGCATCTTAACATTTGGGTTTGATATTTCTTTTGTATTAAACTCTCGGATTTTATATATTCAGTTTCTAGAATGGGTATTCCCCATCATTTTAGACTTTCATTATTATTTAGATACCGCACAGTTTTATTGCTTAGCTTATCTTTAGTATGCTCATGATTATGCCGACAAGGTTAGCTTGAAGTCACTCGTGATCCTAGGTCCCGTGTCCACGTCTTTAGGGTAGCTCGGAGCATGACACCTTTCTTGTGTGAATTAATCCAGTTTGGGTCGGTAGTCCAATGACACCCTTTCATGTGTAATAATGTCAAAGTAATAAACTAACTATATGGGAATAGAGGCTAAGTACCGACTGGATATCCTAAAATGGAAGCTCTCTTTATGTAAGGTCGAGTTATAGTGAACATATTTCCTATCTCATAACTATAATCCTGCATAGGTTATTAGCTAGTGGATCCACCAAAGCTAAGTTTATCGATTCAACCTTAGGCAAGTAGAAAAAACCCTTTACGGTGTGAGAGAGACACCAAATTCCATGATTTTATGGTCTATGTCGGTTCAAGATTATTCCCGTTATGTGAATTATGTGCTATGGCTACTTGAGAGGTTCTATGAAGTGTGGGTGGTAGTATGGGATGTCATCCATGTATTGCACGAGTAGGATTCGAGAGGGATATGGTATGTTTCTCTAATGTCTTAATGTCTAATGAAATGAATGTGCTCCTAATTGTGAAAATGAGAATGTTGATTAAAAGGTTGAATTTAATTATGAATGCTTAAATTGAAAAATTTATTATGATTTACTTTCTTGTCATGACTTATGAAATGTATGCGTTCCTTATGTACAGGTACTGACTAAATATGAGTAATGAAGAATGGTAATGTAAGACCCCGAAAATGACTTAGGTAAAATAGATCCTAACATGTTGGTCTTTATGGTATAAGATCCTAAATAGGTCTATTATATGGTATTGAGGCAATGTCTAAGAGTTTAGGTGTATTGGAAGTCAAACGTCAAGGGACCACCAACATGTTCGACGACTAAGTCAACTATGTGCCTCACATGTAGTTTTATGTTATTATGTGTGATTAATGAGATTATAAGGTCCTTAATTGAGATATATTGCATATATAGGCAGTTTGTCAAGTTTCATGGAGTTTGGAGGTCAAACGTCCATGACGTTTGAAAGGTTTGCCTTGAAATGACAATGTGTGTCTAAGCATGTTTCATTAAAGTTTTACGTATTCATTTTGGATGAAATTAATGTGAGATGTGATAAACTAATATACTATCATGTTTGGGTTGGAATTGTCCGGGCAAACATCCCCAAGGACCAACCAAGGGTCCTTGAGGGAGGACCCAAACTTGGTGTCAAGGCAGTCGACGCCTAGTGGGTCAATCGACGCCCCGTTGGTTGGGTATCGTCGATTGGAACATAGCCTGGATAGGAGAGGGACTAAGTTCTAGCCTCATCCCCAGACCACGGACCAACTTGACGGTTCGTAGGTTAGGGGACGGCCCGTTGGTTGATGTCCGTCGATGCCACTATGTCATGCACGCAGCTTCACTATAAGTTGAGGGGTGAAGTTGTAATTTCACCCTACTCCAAAATATAAGGTTTGGGGTTATTAAGGGGTATTTTCGATATTTTAAACATGTATATAAGTGTTTAACACTTAGAAGATTTCATTCTTCCAAATGAAAACCCCAAATCCATTAGAATTCTCTCTAGAACTCCATTGGAGTCAAAACTCAAGGAAAGGCTAGGGTGACGAATTGAGTGGAGATTCTTCATAAAATTGAATGAATTAGATTCATCAAGGTATTTATTTTGATCCTTGAAACTCTCTTCATCAAGGAGCCCCAATCTCAAAATGTTTTCTAAAGTTTTCAAGTTGAGTTGTCCAAATTTCATGATTCTACCATGGGTTCTTGCGTTAATGATTTCTAAACATTGAATAATGATTTAATTAATATTGTATTGATTATTTTAACCTAAATTACCTATGAACCCCTGAATTGGATGAACCCTAGATTTTTGAGTAAGTTATGGGTTACTTGATATTGATCTAACGTAGATGAATTATGGTGTAGATATCTATGGGCTATCTAATGAGATAAGAATTGTGTTCAATTGATTTATAGGTTATCTTAGATTGATGATTATTGAATTGACCTAGTTTCATTTATTATCATAGTTTCTACATTGAACTATTGTTCATGGCCATTAGTAAGGGCCTTATGGTGTTGAATTGGTTGATTTGGCATTGAATTGAGGTGTTGAGGATGTTTTGGTGGTAATATGCCCTAATCCTTTATATTGATGTTATTTATACTTCAATTATGTTGTTATTGGTATGATCCACTTATGGTGGCGGTGTTATGTGCTTTAATTGCAATTGATGTGGCCTTGTCGGTGTTACTTTATGCAATATGATGATCATGACCTTGCCGGAACTACTTGAATTAGTGAGGCTATTTGTGTAGTTTATTATGTGAAGTATGATGATATCTATCTACATGTTAAGCAATAAGAAAGTATAAGTGTTCTATTGATGTTATGTAGGTGATTATGTTAGACTATGACTTTGACCTAATGTGTATAGTCTTAGGGTTGAGTATTTGTTTATTATTAATTGACTATATGAGTCTATGATGGTCATATTGATGATGTTATGATAGTGAATAGGATTACTTAAAGATGATAATAGTTACATCTATGTGCTTGTAAAATGATATGTATTATGAGTTAAAGTAAAGTATGTGGTGTCTTGTCTTGGTTGACTTGTCCCTTGCTTGATGTATATATGAATGTGAATATGTGATGTCCTGACTTAGGATTTTAAAAATTCTTAGTCTTGAATGTATGAATGACATATGACCTTGAATGATGTTAGGCGGGTCTTTTATGTGAAACCTTGAACCTAGTGGTAATGTTATGAATGTTGAAGTTCTAAGCCGTAATGGTATATTTCAAAGTAAAGGAATGATGGACTTAAGGTTAACTGTCTGGAATGGTATCATATTAATCCTTATGAAAGTCATCATGAGCTTCTTGTCGCCATTGGAAGGTAGCCTTAAGAGTACCTCTTTGGTAGGGTAAATGTAATAGGGTTATGAACTTGTTATGGAACCCTTTTATGTGAACCTTTAATGTGAATTAATCTATAATAATGAAGATAGCACCGAGTGAGTATGGTAAGGGAAGTAGTTCTAGATAAGAATGAGACTAGATTACAAAGCACGTCCTTCATATCCTTAACCATGTGCCTACATAGGATGTGTCCAAGTTCTACCATTGGCAAGTAGAACACCCTCATCGGAGTAGGTTAGAACTTCAGATTCCATGTCTTGCTCTCATGGTCTATGTCGGTTATTGCCTATTCTCATCATGTGGGATATTTACTAGCATTAGATAAGTCCAATGAAGTTTAGGTGGTGGTATGGGACTCTATTAAGACATTGCAGAATAGGCTTTGAAGGTGTTAGTTAGAGTCCTAGGTCTTGTCCAAGACCATTACTTGAATGTCCTTTATGTGTTGAATGTCTCCTAAATGAACTAATGAATGTAATGACTTAAATTAAGTAAGAATGTATGTTAATGGAATAAGTAATTATCTAGAGTAGTTAAGGGTTGTCTAGTTAAGGTGTGTGGGGGGCATAGGAATGGTCACTTCGTATCTTACCTAGATGAGTCATAAGAATGACTCTAGTTAGGGAAGATGTTGATTATGTGGACATGATCCAAACTTGGCACGTCTTAAGGATTATTTAGGTAGTCTTGAAGAGGTCAATCATGGACGTTATATTCTTGATCTACTTAAGTAAGTCTTTTGATAGCCTTTGATGAGGAAATTTCATATTATCTATGTGTTGATACTTTGATGTCTTGTAAATGTTTATGTGACATATTATAAGTGTTTTTGAGGGTCATTTAGATATGGTTAGGGAGGTTGTATGGGCAGTCTCTCTTTATGTTGCTTAAGTGGGTCTTAGGATAGCTTTTAGTGAGAAGACTACACGTTCAGAAGTTTTAAGATGGAAGGAGAAGCACTTCACTGTACAGTGAAAGTAGTTTACTCTAAAGTGAGTTCGAAAATGTGAATAATTAGTTAAATGTTATCTTATGTGTTTTTAAGTTGCTAAATGTTGTTCTTATTATTGTAATATGATTTTTAAATGAAAATGTGCATATTTCTACTAAATGTCTGTTTTCGTGATTTTTATGCATTATGCCATACTTAGTACATGTGGTTGTACTAATCCATGCTTTTATCTATCTCTATAGTTGTTGGTAGGTGAGGAGCATTTGGGAAGTAAGACTTGGACCGTAGCATCGTTCAAGAGAATTCGAAGTATGTCCTCATTTGATTCGAGGGTATAGATGTCTTTTATGTTTCCATTTGAAATATTCTAATAGACTAAGTATTTCTATATTTTGAAGCATGGGTCGTGTCCCAAGTATTCTTGTGTCTTAAGATTGATGATGTTGAGACTTAGTATTTCCTATGACTTTATATGAAAGAGAATTTTAACGATTATGATATGTTTTGTGAAAAGTTTTAATTCCGCACTACTTTTCACTATGTTTATGCGATGAATGATATGTAAGGGTTTGTACGAGACCTCCGAGATATCAAGTACGCGGTTTCAATTTGAGATTGCCCCTAACTTCTAGGGTGTGGTTTAGGGATGTGACAAGCTTGATATTAGAGCATAGGTTGTGAAAGTAGTATTAGGAATCAAAAAGTCTCATCAAGTCACGTCTAGTAGAGTCTTGACCATCGGTGTGAGTCGAGACACATCTATGGGCGAGAAGCTATAGGACGACAGAATTTCCCTTCTTTTCTACTCCTATGTCATGCCGTAGAGTAAAAGTTATGATTACTCTTCTCTTATGATTTTCCTTTTATTTCTAGGATAATGAATACGAGGACACAGGCTAGGAGAGTTGAGGAGAATGAGGTGCAAGAGGATATTCCTCCTCAAGTTGAGGAAGTTGAGAAAGTTCCTCAAGGTGCTCAAGGTGATCAAGTCCCTATCGTGGGAGGAGGTGATGAGCCCCCGGAGTTGAGTAATAGGGATATTAAAGAGGCTTTGCTTTCTTTATCCCGAGCCATGACTACTCAAGTGAATTTGAGTATGGTGCCTAGGGAAAATGTGGTGGAGAGCACTATGACGTCTAGGTTAAGATATTTTGTGAGGATGAATCCTCCTATTTTTCTTGGCTCTAAGGTGGGAGAGGATCCCTAAGATTTTCTTTATGGAGTATACAAGGTGTTGAGTGCTATGAGAGTTACATATAGGGAGAAGGCGGAGTTGGCTTCGTATCAATTGAGAGATATTTCTCAAATATGGTACACCGAATGGAAGGATAATAGTCCGGAGGAATCAGATCCTATTGAATGGGAAGAATTTAACGAAGCTATTCTTGGTAAGTACTTTCCGCGTGAGAGGAGGGAAGTTAAGGTGGAGGAGTTTATCAATATCAAGCAAGCCAATATCCGTGTTGAGGAATACTCTTTGAAGTTCTCAATGTTATCTAGATATTCCCCTTCTCTTGTGTCTAATCCAAGTGATGAAATGAGTCATTTTGTGACGGGTGTGGCCGACTTAGTGAGAAAGGAATGTTGTACCGCTATGTTACATTATAATATGACCCTAGCTATACTCATGGTGTATGCACAATAAATTAAAGATTAGAAACTTAGGAGGATGGCTAGGATCTTGAAAAGGAGTGGTACTAGTGATCAAGGGCAACCTAGATTTAAGAAGATGGCCCAAGGTCAAGAAGAACCTAAGAGTGTTGAGGTTAAATTGGAGAGAGGAGGTGGTTCTCAAAATGTCAAACCTACATGTGTCACTTGTGGCAAGAAACACTATGGTGAGTGTCTATTGGGTACTGGGAGTTGCTATGGTTGTGGTAAGGAAGGACACAAGGTGAGAGATTATCCTATGATTGCTTCTAGAGGAAGAGACGGTAAGCAAGTTACTCCTAGTGCTTCAAAGGATGATGCTCCAACAAAGAGGAATTTCTATGCACTCCGAACTAGAGGATCAAAGCCGGATGAGAATGGTGATGATGATGAGGGTAAGTCCTTGCATTTCTTTTTATAGATATAATTTCCTTCTAAGTGGGGAAGTATGGTTAGAAGATGGGATAGAAATTCCTAGAAGTATGTGGTATATGCGTGGTGTTTAGGAGTTTCGTTGAAATTGAATTTCATTAACTTCTTGCATTGTGTGATTTATGAAGTTATTATAATGTCGTAATATGTGTGTTTATATGATGTTACCTTGCATACTAACTTGTTCATATCATGAGTTGCATAAAAGTTGCATTTTTTGAAAATTTTGCTCAAAATCACTGTAGCTTGGAAAACTGCTCACTGTTAAATTTTTTGAGAAATTAAATAATTGATTCTTTAGTCTAAAATTATTGTAATGTGGTTATAACTGATGTATATAGGCATGATATTTAATATAAAATGATTTTCGTTAATTGAAATGAAGCATATGAGTTTTGAAGCATGATGAGTTATATAATTGTCTTTATAGTTTCTTTTTGTGTTGGGAATATCTTGACTATGTGAAATTGATGTTTTTTTATTGATTATGTGTTATATCGTATGGTCATGAGATGCTAGTTGAATCTCTATTCTTGGAAGTGTTCGGAGAGTGGCAAGTGTCATTCGAGGACGAATGTTGTCCAAGTAGTGGAGAATGTACGACCCCGAAAATGACTTAGGTGAACTAGAGCCTAACATGTTGTTATTGATGGTATAAGGTTCTAAATAGGTCTATTATATGGTATTGAGCAGTGTCTAAGAGTTTAGGTGCATTGGAAGTCAAACGTCAAGGGACGACCAAGATGTTTGACGACTAAGTCACCTATGTGCCTTATATGTGGTTTTATGTGCTTATGTGTGATTCATGAGGTTATAATGTCCTTAAATGATATATTATACCATATATAGGCAGTTTTTAAAGTTTCATGGAGTTTGGAGGTCAAACGTCCAAGAACGTCCATGACGTTCGAAAGGTTTGCCTTGAAATGACCTTGTGTGTCTAAGCATGTTTCGTTGAGTTTTATGTGTTCGTTTGGGATGAAATTCATGTGACAGGTGATAAAATCATATACGATCATTTTTGGATTGGAAATCTCCAGGAAAACATCCCCAAAGACCAACCCAAATTTGGTGTCAAGGTTGCCCAAGACAGCCCAAACCAAGGAGGCAGTCAACACCCAATGGGTAAATCGACGCCCCTTCGGTTGGGTCTCATCGATTAGGACTTAGCCTGGGGAGGAGAGGGACCAAGTTCAAGCCTCAGTCCCATACCACGGACCAATAGGACGGTCCGTAGGTCACTGGACGGCCCGTTGGTTGGTGTCTATCGATGCCACTATGTCCTGCACGCAGCTTCACTATAAGTTGAGGGGTAAAGTTGTAATTTCACCCCACTCCAAAATAGAAGGTTTGGAGGTTATTAAGGGGTATTTTGGATATATTAAACATGTATATAAGTGTTTAACACTTGGAAAATTTCATTCTTCCAAATCAAAACCCCAAATCCCTTAGAATTCTCTAGAACTACATTGGAGTCAAAACTCAAGGAAGGGATTGGAGTGACGAATTGAGTGGAGATTATTCATCAAATTTAAGAATTATCTTCATCAAGATATGTATTTTTATCCTTGAAACTCTCTTCATCAAGGAGCCCCAAATCTCAAGATGTTTTCTAAAGTTTTCAAGTTGAATTGTCCAAGTTTCATGATTCTACCATGGGTTCTTGCATTAATGACTTATATACATTGAATAATGATTTAATTGATATTTTATTGATGATTTTAACCTAAATTACATATGAATCCATGAATTGGATGAATTCTAGATTCTTGACTAAGTTATGGGTTTCTTGATATTGATCTAATGTCGATGAATTATGCTGTAGATTTCTATGGGCTATCTAATGAGGTAAGAATTGTGTTCAATTGATATATAGGTTATCTTATATTGATGAATTTTTATTGAATTTACCTAGTTTAATTTATTATCATAGTTTTTACATTGAATTATTGTTCATGACCATTAGTAAGGGCCTAAGGGCATTGAATTGGTTGAGTTGGCATCGAATTGAGGTATTGAGGATGTTGTGGAGGTAAGATGCCCTATTTCCTTTATTTTGATGTTATTTATACTTCAATTATGTTGTTATTGGTATGGTCCACTTTTGGTGGCGGTGTTATGTGCTTTACTTGCAATTGATGTGGCCTTGTCGGTGTTACTTTATGCAATATGATAATCATGGCCTTGGCGGCACTACTTGAATTAGTGTGGCTATTTGTTTGTTTGATTATGTGAAGTATGATGATATATATCTACATGTTAAGCAGTGAGAAAGTAAAAGTGTTCTATTGATGTTATATAGGTGATCATGTTAGACTATGACTTTGACCTTGTGTGTATAGTCTTAGGGTTGAGTCGTGGTTATTCCTACTTGACTATATGAGTATATGATGGTCATATTGATGATTTTATGATAGTAAATAGGATGACTTAAAGATGATAATAGTTATTTTTGTGTGCTTATAAAATAGCATGTATTATGACTTAAAGTAAAGTATGTGGTGTCTTGTGTTGGTTGACTTGTGTCCCTTGCTTGATGTATGTCTGAATGTGAATATGTGATGTCTTGACTTAGGATGATAAAGTCTCTTATTATTGAATGTATGAATGATATGTGACCTTAAATGAAATTAAGAGGCTCTTTTATGAGAAACCTTGAACCTAGTGGTAAGGTTATGAAGGTTGAAGTCGTAAGCCATAATGGTATCCTTAAAAGTAAAGGAATGATGGAATTAAGGTTAATTGTCTGGAATGTCATCATATTAATCCTTAGGAAAGTCAACATGAGCTTCTTGTCACCATTGGAAGGTATCCTTACGAGGACCTCTTTGGTAGGGTAAATGTAATAGGGTTATGAACTTGTTATGGAACCCTTTTATGTGAACCTTTAATGTGAATTAATCTATGATAATGAAGCTAGCACAGAGTGAGTATAGTAAGGGAAGTAGTTCTAGTTAAGAATGAGACTAGATTACGAAGCACGTCCTTCATATCCTTAACCATGTGCCTACATGGGATGTGTCCAAGTTCTACCATTGACAAGTAGAACACCCTTATCGGAGTAGGTTAGAACTTCGGATTCCATGTCTTGCTATCATGGTCTATGTCGGTTATTGCCTATTCTCATCATGTGGGATACTTACTAGCATTAGATAAGTTCTATGAAGTTTAGGTGGTGGTATGGGACTCTATTTAGACATTGCACAATAGGCTTTGAAGGTGTTAGTTAGAGTCCCTAGGTCTTGTCCAAGACCATTACTTGAATGTCCTTTATGTGTTGAATGTCTCCTAAATGAACTAATGAATGTAATGACTTAAATTAAGTAAGAAAGTATGTTAATGGAATAAGTAATTATCTAGAGTAGATAAGGGTTGTCTAGTTAAGGTGTGAAGGGGGCATAGGACTGGTCACTTCGTATATTACCTAGATGAGTCTTAAGAATGACTCTAGTTAGGGAAGATGTTGATTATGTGGACATGATCCAAACTTAGGAAGTCTTACGGATTATTTAGGTAGTCTTGAAGAGGTCAATCATGGACGTTATCTTCTTGATCTACTTAAGTAAGTCTTTTGATAGCCTTTGATGAGGAAATTTCATATTATCTATGTGTTGATACTTTGATGTCTTGTAATTGTTTATGTGACATATTATAAGTGTTTTTGAGGGTCATTTAGGTATGCTTGGGCAGTCTCTCTTTGTGTTGCTTAAGTGGGTCTTAAGATAGCTTTTAGTGAGAAGACTACACGTTAAGAAGTGTTAAGAAGGAAGGAGAAGCACTTCACTGTAATAGTGAATTACTTCAGTGTACAGTGAAAGTAGTTTACTGTAAAGTGAGCTTGAAAATGTGAATAATTGGTTAAATGTTATCTTATTTGTTTCTAAGTTGCTAAATATTGTTCTTATGATTATAATATGATTTTTAAATGAAAAGATGCATATTTCTACTAAATGTCCGCTTTCGTGATTTTTATGCATTATGCCATACTTAGTACATGTGGATGTACTAATCCATGCTTTTATCTATCTCTATAGTTGTTGGTAGGTGAGGAGCATTTGGGAAGGAAGACTTGGACCGTAGCATCGTTCAAGAGAATTCGAAGTATGTCCTCATTTGATTCGAGGGCATAGATGTCTTTTATGTTTCCATTTGAAATATTTTAATAGACTAAGTATTTCTATATTTTGAAGTATGGGCTGTGTCCCAAGTATTCTTGTGTCTTAAGATTGATGATATTGAGACTTAGTATTTCTTATGACTTTATATGAAAGAGATTTTTAAAGATTATGATATGTTTTGTGAAAAGTTTTAATTCCGCACTACTTTTCACTATGTTTATGCGATAAATGATATGTAAGGGTTTGTATAGACCTCCGAGAGATCAAGTACGCCGGTTGCAATTCGAGATTGCCCCTAACTTCTAGGGTGTGGTTTCGGGATGTGACAAGTAAGTTCATCTATGGTGGCCTCAAAGTGGTACTTAGTAGGAACAATAGTATGAGATATTATTCTTACATTGCACAAGTGTAGCTTAGGGTTGCTTAAGGTGAAGGTACTAATGTGTTGAAAAGGCTTATATGTTGATTATGTTTGTAGCTTATACCTTTTATAATAAAGTTCATGTTATTTCTCAAAATTGGCATATAGCATAGTTTTCAAACCAAAATGTCTTTTTAAGCATGGTTTTTGCATGGCTATCATACTTATTACATTTTTGTGTGCTAACCCATATTTTTACTTTTTTCTACAAAGTTTAGGTTTCGGAAATTGGGTTGATTCCTTCTAGTTCGAATTGGATTGAGTTCTTCCAAAGTTTGTGGTATGTCCTCATGGATCCGAGGAAAAGTGCTTTATTGATGTTTCATGTCTTTCATTGTACTAGATAATTTTTTGACATTCTATTGTAAGGGTCGTGACCCTACTTTTGATTCGAGATGTTTTTAGATGGCCATGTGAGTCAAGTAGACTTTCGCTTTTTTATATAAAGTTGTTCGATTGTATGAATTAAAATAGTTTTAAATTCCGCACTATTTCTATTATCTAGCTATGAGTCTTCTATGAGGCTCTTCGGAGTCTTGTATGTCATGTCACATTTGGGGTGTAGGGTCGGGTCGTGACAAGTACAAGAATGGAGTAGAGAATAAAGTGGTTGATGCATTATCTAGGAAACAAGAAGGTTTAGGCCATGTGAAGGATCTAGCCCAAGGGCAACTAATGGCTATTACTACTTGTACTCCTACATGGATACAAGAAACTGTGGGAAGTTATACCGATGACCTACATGTTCAGGAGATTCTGACCTAGTTTATGGCACTATTCAACTGGAGTTCTCTAGAAGAATTGCAAGGTATATGTGGGGTTACGACAGCAACTTATCTCTACATTCCATGACACTCCACTGGGGGGGCATTCTGGATAGCTCGGAACCTTGAAAAGGATGACTCAACACTTCTACTGGCCAAACATTGAACTTTTGGTGAATGACTACGTTACTAGTGGTGATGTGTGCCACCGATGCAAAGACGATTACCGATTATCGATTCCCAACCAGGCACGGAGTCCTATACGTATGGATTTTATAGAAGGTCTCCCCAAGTCCAGAAGGAAGGATTTCATATTGGTAGTGGTGGATCCATTCACCAAAGTATGCTCAATTCATTGCCCTATCTCATCCCTACACTGCGGCTACAGCGGCAAATATATTCTGGAAAAGATACCACATCTTACATGGTACCCCTGAATCCATTGTTACTGATAGAGATAAGGTGTTTGTGAGTAACTTTTGGCAAGCTTTATTCAAGTTGATGGATACACAATTACGCTACAGCTCGGCATACCATCCACAGAGTGATGGACAAACTGAGAGAGTGAATAGATGCCTAGAGAATTGCCTGCGATGTATGGTCTCTAATCGACCTACTCAATCGAAACAATGGTTATCAGCTGCATAGTGGTGGTATAATACTAACTTTCGCACTGTATAAGTTGTTAAAGATATTGTCATGCAAAGACAACAATTCCTACAACTACTTAAGGATAACTTGAATACCGCACAAGCCAGAACGAAATATTTTGCTGATAACAGGAGGACTGACACAGAGTTTGAAGTTGGAGATCAAGTGTATTTGAAGCTGCAACCCTACAGACAATCATCTCTAGCATATGGAGGAATCTCAAGCTTGGCTCTAAGTATTATGGCCCTATTTGGTCACTGCCAGAATAGGTGTTATGGCCTATCGGTTAGCTTTGCTTCATGAATCTAGAGTGCACCCTGTGTTCCATGACTCTCTTCTTAAAAAGAAAGTGGGTGATCGAGTGGTGGTGCTATGTTCATTACCATCGAGTGGCTCTGATGGCCAGTTTCTGGTCCAACCAGTGACTATTTTGCGAAGAAAAATGGTGAAGAATAATGTGGTTGATGTTCAGTGTTGGTGCAATGGTCTAACCTTCCCCCTGAAGATGCTACTTGGGAAGACTATTAGTTTTTGCGTGCTAAGTTTCCTAATTTTGATGCTAGTGTGCATCCTACTACAAGTTCAACACCAGAAAAATCAGAGGAATATGTGCTGTTCTGACATTGCAAATTGCAACTGCATGTACTGACATTTATAGTCACTTTGATTAATGTTGTTGTTTATTACATTAGGTGTAATGCAGAAATAAAGTCTGGCAAGACGAACAATGGAATATCTTCAGGAGAGCATCAGTGTCGTCAATTTTCACTGGATGAGATGGAAAGATCAATGAACAATTTTGATCATCAGCTTGTCATTGATAACGGTGGATATGGTACAGTATACAAAGGGGATATTGATGGTGGAGAGGCCACTGTAGCAGTTAAGCGATCGAAACCAGGATCTAGCCAGGGAAAGAAAGAATTTTCGATGCAAATTAAAATGTTATCTACGCACCGCCATGAGAACACTCTATCCCTAATTGGTTACTTCAATGAAATGAAGGTTATGCGATGGTATTAGTTTATGATTATGTGCCTAGAGGATCATTTGCTGATCATCTCTTCAAAATGGACAGAAATAGCTCATCACTCTCTTGGGAACGGAGACTCAAGATTGCTATAGGTGCTGCACGTGGACTGGATTTCCTTCATACATCTCGAAATAGGGGTGATACATCGTGATATCAAAAGCTCAAACATTCTGTCAGATGAAAACTGGGCAAGTAAGATTTCAGATTTTGGATTGTCCAAAATGAATCAGCTACTCATGTTGGTACACAAGTCAAAGGCACATTTAGGTACCTCGATCCTGAGTACTTCCTGACTAATAAATTGTCATGGAAAACTGATGTGTACGCTTTTGTAGAAGTACTAGATCAAAGCATTATGGGTTGTGTCTAGCTACTTCATGCTCCACCTAAACATATTTGTTCTCTTTGTTTGCTTAGACCGCTCTGTTGCTTTTTCACTTCCATGGAATTTGAGGGTTCAAATTGTGATTAGCGCAGCTCGAGGCTTGGCATTCCTACATGCATCAGAGAAGCAAATCATTTAATTTACAGAAACTTCCAAGCCTCAAATATATTACTTGATGGCGTATGTTTTCTTTACTTCTCCTATTGAGTATAACAGTGACAACATTAGAGAAAGGTTGTTATTAACAAAACTGTTTCATGATATTCTTTAATTCCTTTATGTTTCAGTCTTACAATGCGAAGATAGCAGATTTTGGCTTGGCAAAACAAGTTACTTGGGTTAGTAAATCACATGTGTCAACACGGATAGCACAGGTAACGAGTAGTTATGCTGCTCCCGAGTATATTGGAACTTGGAAATTCTACTTCTCTTGAATCACACCTTGCGATTCACGGCTAGGTGGAAAATATCCATCCACAGCTGCAGTACATGAAATAGCACAACTGGCATTGTCATGTCTTGGAAATGAACCTAAATGCAGACCATTGTGATAGCAATAAAAGATTTTGATTTCACAACCCATATTAAGCATCTTCATCACATTACTACTTATTTGCAGTAAGTTGGATTCATAATCATCTAAGGTTGAGGTACCTTCTGATGTTAAGACAATATATAATTACATTATCTTTTTTTTTTCATGCTAATTTTATGCTTGTTTTTTCATACACTACTTTTGGCCACGTGTGTTTTACATGCATTCCATATTAATTTGTGTCTAATCATGTGAACAATATATATACATAATATGAAATACATTCGTGAGATGAGTAACAGAAAATGTAACCATGAAAATTACAAATTCATTATGTACAATAGTCTACGTGTTTAAAGTTGACTAGGTTTTATCTTTATCATTGTGTTGTGCTACTACAGAGACACAAATAATTCTTAAATTACATCTCATCAGAGAGAAAAAAAAATACAAATTTAAGTAGATAAAGTCATAGATATCATAAAAAAGAAAAAAAAAAAAAAAAAAAAAACAAACAAACAAACTTGTTAAAGTAGTTAGCTTCAATTTACCATATGTATTGTAAATAATATTCTGAAGATAATAACTTGGAAACTAGATGAGGAAACAACTTCAGGAACACAATGTATATTAAACAATATTCTTAAACCCATGTTTATTTGGATTGAATGATTAATTTGGGTTTACAAATAAATAAGTCTTTATTATTAAATTCAAGTCCATAGTTCATTTCACCTTGGATCTCAAATCCATACCACGTGTCACGATGCCTAGGCATCGAAGACCAACAAAAATAAAGCAATGTTTCCAAATGAGGTGGTAGTCTCAGTCAAATTCAAGAATCAATTACGATCTGCCAAGTGTCAAAATGACATGCTTTGGCCAATCATAAGTAACATTGTCCACCCCCTACAACTATAAACAGGGGATGGACAAGACATTTGAAGGTGCATTAAAAAACTCTTCAACAAGCATTCAACAAAGATTGAAGAAAGTTATAACACTAACTACACAACTCTTCGAATTAGTGGTCAACAGAGTCTTCATGGATATCGATTTGGACGGATGAAGAGTTATCCACGTTCTTGGAGATCAACTGCATCTTAAAGAGGTCGACATCATTCAAGAATTCAAGAAGCATGCTACTGATGGTCCTCGAATCACGATAAATTTTAGGAGAGAAAAATCAAGATAACAACAGAATTGTACTCACAAAATTTATTAATAAAAATCATATTTTTATTTTTATTTTATTTTTGCTTGCAGTTAATTTTGACCGCTTATGAAAATTTATTGCAAACAAATTTGACACGCCCAGTACGACCAGCTCTGCTCTTCATCTCTTCCTTCTACAAATCAAGAAAAAATATAAGTTTAACTATGGCAATGACCTTCAAAAGGATCAACGATGTTTCATGCAAGGACTCTACGATTTCTACATTTTATTATCTTAGTGATGTTAATCCAATCACTCAACGCGAGTTAAAGGCTAGTGGTTTAGATTGATCTGATTACTTTACCACTTTGGAGATGGAAAGAAAGAGAAAGTCTGAAATGACACTCGTAACTGCATTCTCGGGACAACATTGCATCCACGTTGTTTGATAAAATTTCTCACTCTAGCTTCAACTTTGGAGAATTTGTGAATGCAATGAATTCTTCAATTCCAACAATGGTCAACGCCTTGATGGTCGACACAACTGACATGACGAGAAGTTCGCAATGATGAGAAAAAGTCTATTGATGATAAAAATCTCCAAATCGCCCAACTTATTAAGCAAGTCAGATCTCTCCAGCTCTAGAGAGGCACGTCACAATCTAAAATCGCAAGAAAAAAGGTGTGTTCCCACCAATCCAATTGAGTCTCGATGCGCAAAGCAATCTATTTCAGTGGTCACTCTAACACTTCAATAACTACATGATATGATCACAAAACACCATCAAAGATCATAATATATGTTGGCCTACCATAAAGTTCCGTAGAATATTCAATGTTGTATTCTAAGTGAATCTAGGGTTTCCTGATGCCTATTGGATATGAATCACCAAAAATTCAACAATTTGTTCGGAAGGGAAATCCAAGGCAACACGTTTTTCATTTCGTCAAAACTTGTAGAAGTGTTGATACACATGGAGATCTTCTTGTCAAGCAGTTTATTTTTTCTTTAAAAGAAAACTTCATTGATTGATATACAGACATGGATCCTGAATCAATCGATTGTTGGGAGAAATTGGAAAAATAATTTCTCATTCTTTTCATAATACTCATTGTATATTGAGCATGATGGAATTAAAAAACACAAAAAAAAAAAGTAGGGACGAACCCTTAGTGGATTACATCAATCGTTGGGGAATGTTGAGCTTAGATTGCAAGGATCAACTTTCTGAAGTCTCTACCGTTAAAATTTGTATACAAGGAATACATTGGAGCTTTGTATATATCATTCAAGGAATTAAGCCTTT
Organism: Solanum peruvianum; assembly: GCA_027705065.1. Taxonomy (NCBI): domain Eukaryota; kingdom Viridiplantae; phylum Streptophyta; class Magnoliopsida; order Solanales; family Solanaceae; genus Solanum; species Solanum peruvianum. Next base: position 27,232,240 of record JAKWJD010001756.1, on the reverse strand, counting down.
AACTTTTAAAGAATTAGCTACATAAGCGCCTGACATGGAGTTGAGCATTGCAAGTCATGTAAAGACATAAAAAAGAACATATATAATTCAAGAAATTGTTAAAGTACCCAATTAAGGAATCTATGGCGGTGACCATGAATTCTACTAAAGTCTCTGCAAGGAAAAGTTGAAAGAGAATGTGATGCATCAACAAATGTGATAAAGTGAAAAAGAATACCTTGAAGGAGTTACAAGCCAATGAGTACCCATTTCCAGACTCTAACGTTCCTATTAACTAAGAAAGCCATTGTACTCCCAGAGTCAAGTGATCCAAAGAATCCAATCATGTCGATTATCTTACGTATTGTAAGTTTCACCGCATCATGGGTCATCACACCACAAAATGCTTCATTCTAAAGGAAAAGATCATGGCATTGGTGCGAGAGGTAAAGATAACCATTGACAATGGTTAGACAAACCATGATAGTGTCAGACTTGATCATAAAAAAAATTCAACTTCAGAAGCTCTTACCCTATGGTATCTCCAAAAATTGAATAATTTGTCATCATGCTACAAGTTGAGAGAATTGAACTAGTTGATGTTTCTGCCTTGAAAGAAACAACAAACACATCCAAAGTATATGACTTCTCTAATGAAAAGAATGACAATACTTGGATTTTGGTCGCTCACAAAAGGAAAAAAATATCAAGGGACTTCAAAATTTCGACTTTCAAAATTCGACACAAAATCAAGTGGAATCATTTTCAACAATGCGAAGGCATAAAATTCAACATCAAATTGAAGTGCATGAATGTTTCATCACAAAATGTTAGAAGGATAGTACATTGATGAATTCTTTCCCCAAATTCTTCTTGATGTATGAGCCAAAACTACAAGTTGAAATTCTCATCGATGCATGAGCCTAAACTGCAAGCTAAAATGTTCGATGTACGAGCCTAAACTACAAATTAAAACGCTCCTCAATGCACGAGCTACAAGTTGCAACAATTCTCGATGCATGAGCCTGAACTGCAAGTTGCAATGCAATGTGTGTGCTTACAATCCAGTTAAACCCTTAAACTTATTGAAACTTAATATTTTAAACTCCTCTCTCATCCGATGTGTGTGCTTGTATTATACTCATTTTACACATGAAAATAAATTTCACGTTAATTTTAATGACACATTATTTATTTTTATTATTATTATTATTATTATTATTATTATTTTAATAACACATAAAAATTAAATTTTTAAAATAAATATTTTTTAGAAAAGATGCATATCTCTTTCTCTCTCTCTCTCTCTCTCTCTCTCTCTCTCTCTCTCTCTCTCTCTCTCTTTTCATTTTCTTCACATTCAAAAATTTTCTCAAATCACAAAAATTTATTAGTCATTATAATGTAATAGATTGTAATTAGTCATTGCACATGCTTTAGACTTCTATTGATTTTAATTTGGTAAAAAGAGGTATCAAGAAAACTTCAAGTTCAAAAGATATGTTTATGAGTAAATTCAAGCAATAGATTTTGCAAAATTAAGTATACAAACATGGTGAATGATACATTTAGAAAGACTTTTCTCTAAATCTTTTTTTGATGACTATGAAGATGGGTGCAGTGTCGGGGCAGGGGCAGGGGGCTGAGGCTGAAGAAGAAGGGATAGGATGGGGGTTGAGTGGGGGCTTGACTTGAAGAAGATGAAGAGAGAAGGAGTGGTCACGTGGTTCTGGTGGGGCTGGGTTGAAGAAGAAAGTTTTGAGATTTTTTTTTTTTTAAAAAAAAAAGAAGAGATAAGTGTTAAAAACACAAGTAATTATATCTTTTTTAGTTTCATATCTAAACTATTCAGATTATGAGTTCATACATAAATTATCACTTATTAGTTTGGGAAACATACATCTCTCTTTTATATCACTCTCATCATGATGTGTGTAATGCACTCACTCTTTTACTTAAAAAAGATGTCATATCACACTCCATATGGACAAAATATTTCACCTTGACAAAAATTAAATAAATTATGTATTAGTTGAAATTAAAGATTAAAAATTATTATCCCCAAAAAGTAATTATTTATTATAAAATAAAATTTAATAAATTTCTTTTATAAAATTTTTTTTTACTTCATCTCCCCCTCCCTCCCCTTCAAATATTAATTTAGATATTATTTAATTTTTTTTAAAAAAATTCTATCCACTCAACTTAACCCTCAACTTCCAATTTTTTTTCTTGTTTCCATGTTAGATATATACATATCGAAAATATGTTTATTTACTGCCGCAAGACTGTTTTTAAATAAAATTTTTGTTTATGTTATATTTGATACATTAAAAATTCCTAAAATATGTACATACCTAACACAAGACGAGAAAAATATAAAAATAAATAAATAACTAGGAAGGGAGGGGGTATAAATAGGATGGGGTTAAACTTTATTTTTTAATTTTACTTTTTTGGGGAATTGAGTGGGTAGTTGGGGGAGGGGGGATGAAAAATGAAAATTATAAAATATATCATAAAAGAAACTTAAAAAAAAAAATAAAAGGACCGAAGATTTCTGTGGGAGGGGGGGGGGGTACGGGAAGGAGGTGGTGTAGTGGGGTAAGATAAATAATTTAACTTTTTTATAAAAAAAATTGGGAGGGGGGATAGTAATACTTTAATTTTTAATTTTTAATTAATATTAATAGTTTATTAATTATTTTTTATACCAAGGTGACATATTTTATCCATGTGCAATGTTAATGTCAAGGTTTTTTCAAATAAAAAAGAGAGTGCATTACACACAACATTGAGGTGTGTTTCTCAAATTAATAAGTGATAGTTTAGGCATGAAATTCACACTCTCAATAGTTTAGATATGAAACTAGAAAAAATGATAGTTCATATGTGTTTTTGATATTTATCTCAAAAACATATTATTATTTTGTTATATAATTTGAGATGTAAAAAATAAAAAATAATTCATTCAATTGATTCAAAACGCGACATACTTGTCCAACTCACTCATTTTAATATCATATAAGCTCGGTCAATAATAAGAAGGTTTAAAAAATAAAATATTATGTTTAAGTATTCATTTGACAAAATAATGAATAAAAATATTCAACTGACAAATAAAATCGAATAAAAATATCTACCAAGTTATTCCGCCTAAATTAAAACTTATTGCTTAACGATATGAATGCAGATCTATTACCCAATGTATATATAAAGAGAGTATTGTGATTTTCTTTTATTAGGAGAAAATAAAATAAAGTATTGTAATGATTGTATATATATAATGGAGATAGGAGAAATGGAATGGACAAGATTCTAACTTTGGACGCAATTGTCCCGATAACATGCATTTAGAAGCGTCACCCGAGAAATGCGGCTACTTGCCTGTTTAAATTTCGATCACATAATATTTAAATATTTTGGACAAATTTTTTTATATTATATTATATTATTTATTCATTTAATAAAATGATTTCTCCACCCCTTTAGAATTTTAAGGATAACGATTTCTTTCTTTCTCTTTTAATTTAGCTTGAGACTATATTTCTTTTCTTCGAAAAAGTTAGTTCTTCTATTAGCTAGCGTTTAATCATAAATTTTTAAATATTTTTAGTAAATATTATTTAGGTAAAATTTTACTATATATTTGGTTGTAATATTTGAAATATATATTTTACTTTTTTAGAAATTTATGATTTATATCCATAAGTTCTAAAAATTATCAAAACTAACCATATAAGTTTGCAATTTAAGTAAATTGGCTCTTCGTTGCAACAAATAACAAGTAGTGTCCATGACACCTGAGCAATGTGGTAGTTTGGAGTGTGTGCAGCAAACATTATTTCATACATGGTGAAGTAGAACAAAGCACATGACTTTATTACCATGAGTCGATTGTTCATCATTTTCACAAAAAAACATATCATAACATTCATATTCACTAAATATTTCATCACTACTTTGGTGTTTACATAAAAAAATTATGTAATACAACGTAAACAACTAATATAGATGTCAATTAATGAGATTTGGCTCAAATACTAGAAAAAACTGATATTTAAAAATTTGACATCTTTGCCAAAAATATTTATTAAATAATGACAAATTATATGGACAAACACTATTTGCAAAAAAAATTCAAATATTATTTGAAAAATCTATAGTCAAACTGACCCTGAGTCAATTGTGAACAGAGGTAGATCCACTCCTTTTTCGGTAAACGGGCATCCAGTAACTTCGATAAAAATCATGTATATTTATTTTGAAGAAATTGACAGAAATTAAAATATAATTAACTGTACATTCATCAAAAGCATGAGAATATCATTTTGTTACTGATACAAGCAACAAAATTCACACGTCATATGTTTATTTTAATATTTTATTTTAAATTTATTTAAAGCTCATATTTAAACTAAGATAAATATTATTACGCCTAAAATTTTTAAATCTTCGATTCGATTGTGAGCATATACCTTTGTTTAAGCATATGTATCATATCTTATACAATCTCAAACTGAAAAAGAACTGTCGGAAAGAAAACTGAGTAAAAGTTTGTCAGTGTCTTTTTGTCATATTTTCTAATAATAAAATTAGTTCTTAATTTCCATGGTTTAAATCATTGTTTACAAAGTCAAATAAATTTCATTGGATGCCGATGTTTAGTTAGAGATTGAAAATTAATATTTGAGATGCCAATAATATTAAATAATATAAAATTTATCTCGAAATATTTTTATTATATAATAAACTTTCGTATATTCAAAGGTTTGACAAAGGCTTAATATATTTTAAATTAATATAGGAAAGAGTTTACAAAAAGAAAATTATTTAAGAGTCAATTTTACGAATGATCATCTTATTTTATCCCCTATAAGGCTATTACAAAGGCCATAGGCCGATGATCAATTTCATACTTTTTTTTATTTATATTATATAGTTTGATTTAATATAAAAAAATTATTTAATAATTATTTTTAAAATTAATAATTGTAAATGTTGATCCGCGCGCTGGAAAGTCATTTTATTGAGAGAAATACTACAATAGTAATAGTAATTATAATTATTATATTGGAGACCATGTTCATTGACTAGAGATGGAATATAATAATAATTATTATTATAATCTTCAAAAACAAAAATTAAAATTTGTAGTCTAAAATTACTAATTATAAATATTGGTCTGCCCGCTGTAAAATTATTTTATTAAGAGAAATATAATAATTATTATATCATATTCGAGACCATGTTCATTGACTAGAGAGGCAACTTTTTTTATTAAAAAAAAATTATTCACTAATAAAATGCTTCTGACCTATAATTAATTCAGCTTTTAAAATAGTCTTAAGATAATAATAAGACTCTCATTATGAATAAATATATAGTTAAAAATTGGGTAATTAATTAAGGAGGTATCCAGCAATTTCGTCAAATTATTTATCTATCACATTAAAGTAACTAAACTAAACTACGTGTGAGATGCTAAAAACTCAGAAAGAGAGAGAGAGTTTAGAAAAATAATAATAATGTTTAGAAGAGAGAGAACATGAGTTAAAATATGATTAAAGAAGAGTGGCATTGATTTGATGGGCATGATGAATGACATATTGAAGTAAATGAATCATCTCAAAGCCCTAATTGATTAATTAATTAATTAATTAATACTAGTAGTTGTTTTTTTAAAACTCTCTTTTTCTATCTATCCCCCACTTGTGTTGCGTATAGAAATAAACACTTTTATGTGAAAAGTCAGCGACTTCAACTTTTCCTTTATCTCTCTTGCTACTATCCATCAAACTCATTTTCTTTCTCTATCGTATAGAAATCAAAGATACTTGTTTCAATATTTTGCTTCTTTGTCCATGTTGTTTGTTTACGTCTGTTTGGTGCAAAACATACCAAACTAATTACTCGTACAAGAGAGTTGAAGACATCATGTGCAGCAGCTAGACTAGAAGTGATTTATCTATGGAGAATAATAATTATCAAGGTGATTTAGCTGATATATTCCGAGGTGGAAATAACAATACAACTTCCGGTGAATCATCATCAACTAATAATACGATTATTCCTATTCCTGATGGATGGACGCAGTTCCCTTATTCCGCTACTGAAGAACCAACATGTGTTCAAGATTTTGGAGATCCGTTTTGTAACTTGAGAGATCCACTCTTTCATGATCTTGATATGTTGCAGGCCACACCTACTGAAGATAATAACAATAATAATAATAATAATAATAGTGTTTTCGGAGATTCGAGAAAACGAGGCAATAATATGTTTTCAAGGATGCTTCAGATCTCTCCTACAAACAAGTTGGCTATGTCAGTACAAAATCATGATGCTATGAATTCATCAAAAACTTGCTTAATTGAAAATTCTGCCTTACAGATCTCATCTCCGCGAAATACGGGTATCAAAAGAAGGTGAGTAAATTCTTCAACATTATTATTATTATTATTATTATTATTATTATTATTATTATATATACTATATATTATACACTTCAGAATTGAAAATTCATAAGATAACATGGTTGCCTAGTTTTAAGAGATTTTTATTAGAGTACATGAACAAGTTGAAGACTAATTATGTAAGCAACTATTAATTCAACAATATAATTTGAAGAAAAGTAAAAGATTATATTTGCATGAAATCCGGATAATATTTTTATTCAATCAAAGTAGACAGAATTAGACTTACCTTTCAATTTTTTGTGGACATCATTTTCAGCTTCTAAATGGAAAAAAGAAGTATTTTCCATGATTACTTCTTATGAAAAAAACACGCAAAATAAAATGGAAAACAAAATAAATCGAAAGTTGATCTTAAAAAAACAAACCGCAGGTTTAAAATTTTGAGTCAACGGTTGTCATGTTTGTTAAATTGAAAAAAAGCTAAATAAAAAAATTGATTTAAAATTGCAGCAATAGATTGTGAATGATCGATTCACGAACTTGACATGACATATAGATTCCAGTTAGCACCAGTTTGAGAATTAATGATAATTAACAAAGGATTATGATACAATATTACAAGTTTATACAGACATGAATCATGGACTTCAATACTAATTCTATGGAACAATAAATTTGTTGATATGATCGGAGGTTCAGCAAAAATGAATAGCTATCACGTATGTGTTGGTAAAAAATTATCAGAAAAATGGTAAATTTGTTAATGTATTAGGGTTTGTTTGTGAATTTGCAGAAAGAGTCAGGCGAAAAAAGTGGTGTGTATACCAGCAGCAGCACCAGCAAACAGCCGGCAAGGGGGAGAAGTTGTTCCATCTGATTTATGGGCATGGAGAAAGTATGGTCAGAAGCCAATCAAAGGCTCCCCTTACCCAAGGTCACTCACTCACTATATATTTTCGACTATCTTCATGTCATAAATTTAATTGTCATGCTAAAATAACATTTTGTACATAATACATAAACCTGAGCTTCAAAATTTGATTTTAACTGATATTTATACTCTCTAATTTAGGTGTCATGTACAAATAAACACTTTTACACGCATATGTTATTACACATGAGATTACATTTGAACTGATTTATAGTAGACCACGTGTGTATCTTCTTATAATGTTTATTTTAGCACAACGAAACTTAGAGAACATACATATGCGTTTATGTATTATGATAAATGTAAAGATGTGACATCTAAACCTAATTCAACTCTAAAAATTAAATTTTTAAGGGAAGAATTATCCAAGCTCATATAAGGAGACCATCAGTCTATTTTCCAGCCAATATGAGACTTTTTTTAACCTACTCTAAGACCCCCTTCACGCCCAGAACTGACTGGAGCATGGATCGAGAGCTTAAACGAGGAAGAATCTTGCTCTGATACCATGCCCCAAAATCTAGCTCACGGGTGAGGATTATCCAAACTCATATAAAGAGACAACCAATCCATTCCCTAACCAACTTGCAACTTTTGTTTTTACACAAGTATACTTGTTTTGATATTTAACTAATGCATTTTGATGTTTAAATAAAATAAATATGCAGGGGTTACTATAGGTGCAGTAGTTCAAAGGGATGTTCAGCAAGGAAACAAGTGGAAAGGAGCAGGACAGATCCAAACATGTTAGTAATCACCTACACTTCAGAACATAACCATCCATGGCCAACTCAAAGAAATGCCCTTGCTGGATCAACAAGGTCTCAACCTAATAATTCCAAACACACCATCATACCAAATACTCCTCAATCCCAAACCGATACAGACGATCAACAAAAAGATAATGCTGTGAGCATTTCAAAAGTAAAAGAAGAGGTGGCTGAAGAAGAAGCTGTTCATAATCACAAACTAGTAGAAATGCGCGATGACGAGGAGTTTACTAAAGATAGTTATCAGCCAATAATGTTACCAGATTCATCAAACCAGTGTCATGAGGATTTCTTTGCAGATTTAGTTGAACTCGAAGCTGACCCTCTAAACCTTTTGTTTGCCAAAACTCTATCAGGAGATATAAATGACTCGAGACCGAAGGAGGACATCGAATCATTCAACATGTACGATTGGAGTAAAGACGGTAACACCAGCAACAACAAGACCGACACATTATAACAAGATTTCAGCAAACACAAAAACATAAAAAACAATCAAATTAAATTCCGCTTGGTACATATTATTGACTGATGCTAAGCCAAGTAAGGAGGGTTTAGTTATTCTCTTGGCCATAATTTTCCTCTTTTTTTTTTTTTTTTAATTTTTGGGTTGGTTGTTTATTTGGTTCAATATTGCTACATACTGTACAAGTACTCTTTTGATAATCTTGTCTTCTGACACGAGCAAGAGTTGACGTAGAGTGATAAATAATCTTTTATTTTTAATTAAAAAATTTTAGATTTGAGTTTTTATGTTATGAAATCACGAAACATTTTACCTTTAATATAAAAATTTTTAATATAAATTTAAATTTAATCGAACTTTAATATAAATATTAAATACGAAATGATAAATAGAAAAATATTTTGTTTTGTGACTTAGTAGAACAGTGAAGAGATTAAATAAAAGGGGTAAAGGAGTGCTGGTTGATTGGGAGCAGGGCCCAGTCCATTCCTTTTGGGAATATTAATGGATGGGACAGAAAGGTGAGGAACAGAAGGTTTGAACAGTTAAAAGCTATCAAGTACATCTATCAGATCAGATATGACCAGATATAGCTCATAAAGACTCCCATTTTTTCAGTGGGAAAAATAATTGAACTCTTCACTCATTCTTTCTTACAACTTTATTTTTTAATTTTTATTTATTAGGGAAAGAATTAGTGGAACTTAAACTCATATATTTTGACAAGACTAAAGAGTTTAAGGTGGTTGGGAAGGTGTTTCTTTAATATGTGCTGTCGAAAATGCAAGCTTTTAGTTTCCTCTCAGCTTTCTGATAGTTAATTCCAATATTGTTATAATTATGTCTGGCTTGGTTATTGTATCATATTTAAATTAAAAGGGGTTTCTTTTTAACCGTCTGCATATCGATCAGTTCGATTTGATTTATTAGTTATTAATGGGTAAACATGCTAAGAACTATTAAGATATTAGTTAATTTATTAATTATCGATTTATTGGTTAATCTTTTTTAGTAATAAAATGTGAAATATTATCATATTAAACAAATATCCCTATAAGAAAACTGTAAATTACATGACAATTTTCTGGTGTATGGAAATTTGTAAGAAAATAACTTTTTTGCGAATTTTCATACCAATCCCCAAAAAATTTCTCATGTAATTCACAATTTCTTGTAGTGTATCACGCTCTACGGAGCCTCTAGTATTTTCAGTTACCTTCTAAGAGGGGTACCTCATAACCACTAGGTCTCGAGAAGATAAACATCTAATTACATAAGTCGCAAAAACAATCTTTGACATCTAAGAGCTATCTTTGTACTTTGTAAGATGTACCCTCTCTCACGTATTTCCTTCTGTATTTGTGTAATCATATATTCTGTACACTCTTGTGCTTAAAAATTCTAGAATTTCTTGACTGCCATGTGTAGTAGATCATTGTCACCCATACTGATGCTACTATCTCTTTTTGGAACTGTTTCCATCTACTTCTCTTGATCCATTGGAGTGTTTTATATACTCCTTTACGTTGTGTTATTGGTTATTGATTTGTAAACATGCTAAGAATCATAAAGATATTGATTTATCGATTATATATTTATTCGTTATTGATTATTACCGATTTAACTGTTAAGATTTGACACAAAAAAATAAATAATTGAAAATCACTTTAAAACATGATGAAAAATCAAATAAGTCATGTAAATGAGGTGATAGATCGCATCTTTCTCAAAAACAACACTAACACATTGTGGGTAACCGAAAGTTTGAGACGACTAGAAATAAAAATATGAAACTAAATTATAAGTCAAGGACTTTATATATTGAATGGTATAAATATAATTGTTTATGTACTATCGAATTATTGGTTAACCCATTAAAAAAAATCTCAAATAGTTAAGAATTGATAACCTTATAAAAAATCAAAATTGTTAAACCAATAACTTTTTTGAATCGAATTATCAATTTTGATTCGATTTTTAACGGCCCTATTTCACTAAAATGCATTTACAATAACTCTAGAGATGTCTGGACTATCTGTTAATTATGTCTAATCGTACACTTAATTCAAAAAGTAAATGTCACATCCATTTGATAAATATTTAAAGCTAACACATATTTTTAGAGAAATTACATATAAAAAAATTCTAAACTACACAACTTCCTTTAGTATATAAGCCATACAAGCGTTTAAATATTCCCCTTAATATTATTAAAGTGAATTAAGTACAACTCCAAAAATAGAATACCACTTTTACCTGCTGCATTAGAGCCATGTAAGCAATACATTATTAATTTTCAATCTTTATTTTGCTTAATTTTACCTTTTTCTTGAACACTTTCTTAAAATTCATTACACTAATCAATTAATTAAAAATACACTTTAAAATCAAAACTGCTCCATCTTCTTTGAACCTTCTCTTCTATGCACCCCCCCCCCTCCCCCGCCCTTCCTCTCTTTCTTCTTTCTTGATTTTCACAATTTTCAACCTTCACTAGCTTCCTTTTTTACCCGAATTTCCAGCTTTCAATAGTTGTTTTCTCAATTAATATTTTTTAAAAAAACATACTTACTATTTCTTCTTGGTACCCCCTTTATCTCCCATAAATCTTCCCCTTTAAAATAATATTTTTTGTAAAGTTATTTTTTTTCTTAACAACTCAAATGAAAAAATAAATAAGAAAGTTGAGAGACCCACATTTTTTGCATCACAACTAATCGAATTCAATATGGATTACTTAAAATTCAAGAAAGTTTACATTCAACAATATGAATTAGGTGTTGGATTTTGTGATTAGTGAAGATGGGTGAGGTGAGGGATGAAGAAGAAGGAAAAATTTTAATATGAAAGAAGTAACGTATAAGGAGTGCTTCAATGGGGAAGAAGACATTTAGGGAAGACAACAAAATAAAGAGAGAACAAAAAGATTAAATATTTTATTAAAAAAATTGAACCCACAAATTTCATTTACTTCTAAATAATAAATTTCATGTTTTTTTAAACTTTAACTTATATAAAAAAATTTAAAAATTATTAATTATATATTGACCAATAAAAAATATCATGTGCATGATTTTACCTTTCAGTTTTTTTATTTTTATTTTTTCACGCGCCTTGAGAAGAGTGAATACACTCATTTTTCTACACCAGCTCTTAGGGTGATATTTAATTAGTTCAGAATTATTAGGGGGGAGGGGGTATTTAAATCTCTGTATAGTTAAAATACTAAAATAAGTTTTGCTGCCAAGTTTAGGAGAATTTGTATGTATTTTCTCAATTTTTTATTTAGGCACTTTAAATAAATTTTGTATTTTTTTATTCACCTGTAATAATCCTTCAATATATTATTTGACACAATCTTCACATTCTCAAAACAATATTAAGTATGTATTGGCAAGCGCTCTACGTGAAATCATAGTTGAATTCGTATTAACACATAAAATTGTTATATATATAAAAGAAATCCTTTTTTAAATATTTTTTGAACTTTTTTTTTTATCACCATATTAAGTGAGAATCATATGATTATGTTCATTATCTTGGCAAGTAGGATACTCTCGTTTTTCGGTGTGGGAATAATACAACTCCATGTTATAACTCATGTGATTTTTGTTGATTAACGGTATCTCCCACATTTTCTAAAAAACTTGTGATTTATACCTATGTTATGATATCACTTAAAGAAGAATGCATGACCTTGTATTATGTTTTATGAAAATATATGATTAGTTTTATGTTATGTTCACGTGGTCATTGCATTATCATGTTTTCAGACTTATCATGTTTTTATTTTATGATCATGCAACTTTTCCTATTCATAGTACATTTCGAGTGCTGACTACATACCTTATTGTGCCTATATTGTTTTATAAGATATGTATTGACACTCCATATCAGACTCGTAATCAGAACATAATCTTATCAGTGTTGCTCAATTTTGGTGAGTCGTCATTATTTGAGGACATTCAACTTATGTTACTTTCATGTCATTTATTATTTACTTCAATTTCAGATGTTAGAGTGAGTTAGGGATTGTCCTAGCTAGCGACTCATTTATGTAGTATGTATATGCTTGTTGTTAGATATAGTACTTCTACATTATGCTTTTTGTTCTCTAATTCAGTATTATATTGAGATTATCTTTTGAGACTATGATTCCGCTTCTCTCTTAATTTAAGCTATGTTGATTACCTTAGTGTCATGCTATTTCAGGTGGTTTGCCTGGGGTATCTCGGGAATCTAGGCATTATTTCATATCTAGGGGTAGTCTTAGGTCGTGAAATTTGGTATTCAGAATTTCAGATTTAAGTGTCTTAGGGTGTCTAACAAGCCGCATTTAGTATAGTCTTGTTCATGAGTGTAGGTGCACTACATTTATAAATAAGAGTCTACAAGATTTTTTTATGAAACTTCACTTCTTTCAATACTCTTAAGTAGTATAATAGACTTGAACTCTATAAGATTTCCTTCTAACTCATACTTTATGCGTTTTTGAATAATGCCTCAAAGAAGAGCTCTAATGAGAAGGAACTTAAATATGGAACTCGAAGCTCCAGAAGCTCTAGTTGATCCTTTAGGCTAGAGTTTCACTCATGCCGAGTTTAGGGTAGCTTTCCAAGTTCCTTCCCAAGACATCACTTCTCAAGCTAACTGTTTGGTTATAGCTCTCGTGAAACCACATGTGGGTACAACAACGACTAGGGTGTAAGACTTCACAAGGATGAATAATTCTCTAGAATCCCATATGGTTCTAAGGTATATAAGTACCTATAAATGTTTTTTGAGGGGATTTAAAAGATTGTTGACATTATGAGTGTTGCTCCAACTAAGAGTGTAGACTGGGGTGCTCACTAATTAAAAAGTCTTGCTCAAATTTGTTTCAAGCAATGGAAGGAAGAAAGGGTTGTTTAAGTGGGTTCTTTGGATAAAGTCAGGTTTAGAGGTGCTTTTATAGATCGATTCTTCCCTTTTTAGATGACAGAGGTTGAGGTTCAAGAGTTCATTAACTTTAGGTAAGGTAATATAAGTGTGAGAGAGCATTCCTTGACATTCACTCAACTCTCCAAGTATGCTCGGACTATGGTAATTGACTCTAGGGTGAGTATGAGAAAGTTTGTTTCCAGTGTCTCAAAGATGGTCATGAAAGAGAGTATAACTTCCATATTTATCAACAAAATGTATAGTTCTAGGTTGATGACTCATGCTCAAGATATTGAGGTAGAAGCTTAAGAAGAGTGCTAGGAGTCTATAAGGGCTTAGACCGACAGTGTTGACTACTCTCATCAAAGGTACTCTTCCTTGATCTATCTTCTTCTAGTGATTTAGTGGTTAAGTTCAACAAGTATAGGGTGCCCAACCCTAAGTCTCATTGTTATACTCATAGTGGACGTTCATTACCTAGATGTGAAAACTGTAAGAAGGCCATTCAGGAGATTGATCAAATGGTTTTGGTGCATACATTGGATATGGTAAAATTGGTCATAATTTGAGGGATTCCCTTTTGGCTGATAGCAAGGATCGATATGGTTGTCGAGAAACTCAACCTAGTCTTCTTCATGTCGCTCGACTTAACACGATACTTCATCTAGTTATGGGGGTGGATAGAGTCAGAACATATTTTAATATGCTCTTTAGACTTGATAGGAGGTTTTCTTTAATGTGGCCATTGGTATGTTACGAGTTTTTCAGAATGATGTTTATGCCTTGTTAGAGTCATGAGAAACACATTTCTTTGTGACACTTTATGTTGCTATGAAGTTTGATGTCAGTCGTAAAATTCAATTAAAACCCTTCTAAGTCTACTCATGCTGGTGAATCACTTTTGGCTAAATGGATTTCTAGAATTTTCCGGATCTCAATTTTTTTAAAAATCACCTCAGTTGATCTACTAGGGTTTGACATGTTGAATTTCGATGTTATTTGGTATGGATTGGCCTCATGCTTGTTATGTTTCTATTTACCATAGAACTTGAGTTGTTAGGTTCTAATTTTTTATTGAACAAGTTATAGAGTGGAAGGGTAGTAGTTTAACGCCTATGGGTCAGTTTATATCATGCCTTAAAGCAAGAAATTTAATTTATAAGAGTTAAATCTATCATCTAGTACAAGTTAGGAATATAAATTGTGCAACCCTTACATTTGAGTCGGTTCTTGTTGTGAATGCATTTTTGAAAGTGTTTCCAAATAATCTTCATAGAGTTCCTTCCAAAAGGGAAATTGTAACGACCCTAAAATGAAAGAGGAAGAAGTAGATCTCATATGTGCATTTGAAGTTGGTAACTTGATTAAACCATGAGAAATTGCTTTTGAAGTTTAGTTTAAAGAGTTTTGAAGTTGAACATTAAGGAACGATCATGACGTCGGGAGACTAGTCATTAGATCTAATGTGTTGTAGTGACTTGTAGTGAAGTTTTGGAGTGTCCTTTTAAAGGTCGAAATAAAGATAAATGGTTCTCATACTTAGAACTACACGTTTAGCGGTTATACGTTCGGTAAGACTCCCTGAGGACCACCCAAGGATCTTTGAAAAGGATCCAAATGTTGGCCAAAAAGCTACCAAAACAGCTTGAAGTACGGTGGTCATCCACACCCCTTAACCCAATCTACGGACCGTGGATGATGGGCGTAGGTCAAGACTTAGTTTTGGGATCCTTTGCTCCCATTGACAAGTCTCTTACCCAATCTACGGTGGTGGGATTATGGGGCCATAAAACCACCTACGATCCATAGGTGGTGGCTCGTAAGTTGCAGATATTGTGTTGTCAAGCACACGGCCAAGCAAGGGGTGAGCTGGAAAATTCAACCCAAGTCTTTTAAAGGGTATAAATGGTTATTTTATGTATATTAACATACTTTAAGATTACTAAAACATTTAAGTCCCGATTTAGACTTCATCTTTCAAATCAAAACTCTTTCTCTCAAAAGTTCTCTCTAGAAACTCTTTTGGAGTCCAAGGTCAAGTTCAAGTTAGGGTTTGGGAATTTCAAGGCGTTTCTTCTTCATTTTCGTGGGATTCCTCAAGATTTAAGGTATGGTGACTCTTTATCTAGGGTTTTCTGTCACCCTAGAGTTCATTTCAAATAACTTTTCAAGCTTTCAAGTTCATGAAAACTAGGGTTTTAATCAACTTCACGGTTCTCTAAATGGTTTTAGAAAGGTTTGTAATGACATTGTGTAGCTATAGTGATGTTAAATTGGTGATTGAAAGTGAAAATAATCTATGAACCCATGATTCCTCTCTATTTTTAATTTATGCCTTTATAAAGTGGATTTTTGATAATGAATGCATCTGAATATTAATTGTCTGAGTGGCCTTAGATTGTTGAAGTATGTTATTATCTATGATTATTCATGATGAAATTGTTAGTTTATTGATACTTGAGATTTATGGCCTTGAAGGCAAGATTTGAGAAATTACTTGTTGATATAAAATTGCTTATTTGATGTTGATCCGCTTAAAAGGTGGAGGTGTTTACTCAATGCATCTACTATTGAATATACATGTCATATCGATGGTTGGGTCATGATTATGTCTAGTACGAAAAGGAATTATATTTGAGGTCTTGTATTTAAATGATATTTATGAATGACGCATGAATGAAGTTTCTAAGAATATGTTAACGAGTGCAAAGTCTATTGAAAGGTTATTCTCGATTGAACTCTAATGAATGAAGGAGAGGTGTGGATTGAGATAAATACTCATAAATGAGTTGAGTGTCTAATAGCAATCTCAATATCTTTATTGAGTTATCCAATGAATGAATGTAGGATGGGGATGAATACTCATCCATGAGTTGAGGCGAGGTACCCAATAACAATCTTTTTCCCTTAATGAATGAAATACTCTATTATAATGTAGGCTAAGCACCGAGTGGATATTATATGATATGGATGCTCATCAGTGAGTGGAGGCGGGGTATATAGTAGTAATCTCTTGGGATGAATGTCCATCCGTGAATTGAGGCGGAGTGTCTAGTAGCATCCCCCTTATCCCATAAGCTATGAGCCCTCATAGGTCTAGCTAGTGGATCCATTTAACCTAATTTATGGTGTACCTTAGGCAATTTGTAACGACCTGTTTAGTCGTTTTGAGCAGCAGATTTTATTTCTGGAAAAACTGGCTGAGACGACGGATACCACGACGGACCGTCATGGGCATGACGGACCGTCGAGGGTGTCTCGTTCCAAAACACTTAGGAATTCTGAAATCTGAGTACTGAAATCGACTCTCTGAACTCTGTGACGGACCTGCAGGACGGACCGTCACAGGTTCGACGAACCGTCGTGAGCCCCCGTTTCAAAACACTTCAACTCTTGAGAATTCGGTACAGGGAACGATTCTCTGAACGTCGTGACGGAAGTGCAGGACGGACCGTCACAGGCGTGACAGACCGTCACAGACTCCTTGAGGAAATCGAGTCTCTGATGAACCTGCATGACGGACCGTCGCAGGCACGACGGGCCGTCACAGGTTGCGTAATCCCAGTCTGGATCGGATTTCTGGTTAAGTTTTAAAGGGGCGTTTTGGACTATTCCTGCAATAATTATAAAATTTGTGGGTTTATATTAATAACTCAAATTCTTGGGGGATAAAAGAGGTAACTTTGAGTTAATTAGTGAGGTATTATTGTCATCTTTTACACTTAATTATATGTTAATTAGGGTAAAAGAAAGAGGGTTTGAATACGAAAAATAGAAAGAACAAGAGAGAGAGAGAAGAGAACGATCGAGAGGGAGGAAAAAACACAGCTTTGGGAATCTTCTTGCTTGATCACGAATCTTCGGTGGAGGTAGGTTATGGTTTTTCTATGATATTCGTAGTAAACTCTTAATAGCGAATGATATGTGTTGGTAGTATTGTAAATCCCTTCTATATGCTTAATTGTATGCTTGCATGATTGTGATTATGAAATTGTGATAAAATAAGCATGATGAAGCTATTGAATCCTAAATCTTGAAAGAAAACCCTAATTCACTTGTTAATGATGATGCCTTGGTGTAAAAGAAGGCTTGATAAATTATATAATGAGATTGATGATGCCTTAGTATAAAAGAAGGCTTGATAAATTATATAATGAGATTGATGATGCCTTAGTATAAAAGAAGGCTTGATGAATTAGGGGATCGGGTGCCACGTTCCGGTACCAGGATAGAAATAGAGGATCGGGTGCCACGTTCCGGTACCAGTATAGAATGAGGATCGGAGTGTCACGTTCCGACACCAGGATAGAATATGGATCGGGTGCCACGTTTCGGTACCAGGATTGTATATGAGGATCGGAGTGTCACGTTCCGACACCAGGATAGAATATGGATCGGGTGCCACGTTCCGGTACCAGGATAGAATGGGGATCGGAGTGCCACGTTCCGGCACCAGGATAGAATATGGATCGGTGTGTCACGTTCCGATACCAGGATAGTATATGGAGCGGAGTGTCACGTACCGACACAAGAGGAAGAAAGATAATGAATTTTGAAAGATGAATAATATACTCAATCTAATGAACCTAATTCCCAAAACGAGTATGGTATTGAGGCTTGAGTCCTCATGGATGAACTTGGTAGTACTTATTGATGATTATAGTACTTGTTGTTGGTACATGTTGAGTATTATAGTTGATTTATGATATTAACTGATATATACTGTTTTCTATTTTGAGTTGGCCGATGATATCTACTCAGTACTTGTGGTTGTACTGACCCCCTACTTTTATGTTTTCTTCTTTGTTATTTGTGAAGTGCAGCAAACGTGCCGTCGTCTTCAACTCAACAGTAATTCTAGCCAGTCTTCGTCACACCGGATCTTCAGGGTGAGCTAATGCTTCTAGCTTGGACTGGATCTTCTTCTTCAAGTCTTGATGCCTTGAACTTCCGGCATGGACTAGCTTTTTACTTGTTTTTGTTTTCTTAGATACTCTTAGTTTAGTAATTTGAGGATAGATGTTCTTGTGGTGATGACTTCCAGATTTTGGGGAAATAATAGATGTTGAATTTTAATAGTTATTGAATTGGTTTTTATTAATGAGTTTAAGTCTTCCGCATTATTTTCTGTTGATATACATTGAAATGTTAAGGGTTAGATTGGTTGGTTCGCTCACATAGGAGGGTAAATGTGGGTGCCAGTCGCGGCTCGGTTTTGGGTCGTGACAAACTTGGTATCAGAGCATTAGGTTCGTTGGTCTCATCATACAAGAACAGGTCTAGTAGAGTCTTAAGGAACGGTAGGGGGACGCCTTTACTTTTCCTTGAGAGGCTATAAGACTTTAGGAAAAATTTCACTCTTTCTTTCTTTCTTTCATGCTACTACTTGAATCCAATTGGTATCTAGGTGATACAAATTGGTATCTGACCATCTTCACTCTATTTCGCAGATGGTTAGAACTAGAGCAACGACTGCACCAATACCAACACCGGCAAGACAAGAAACGTCTGAGCCAGCCACTGGGGCTGTGGCTCGAGGAAGAGCAGTGGCAAGAGGCCGTGGTAGAGGTTGTGGGAGGACGTCCTCTAGAGGGAGAGGACGAGTACCTATCCCATCTGATGCTAGGGTGGTGACTCCTCCACCGACTGAGGAAGTAGTAAGAGAGGGTGAGGAAGGGGAGAATGAACAAGTGCAAAATGAGGAATTGCCACCCCAACCTACCCCAGAGATGATCAATCAGGTTCTTGCTTATCTTAGCGGGTTATCTGATAAGGGTCAGGCACCTCCAGTGTTTTCTGCACCAACACCTCCGGTTTCAGAGGTACAACATGCAGCCACTATGGCTCCTCGCATGGATGCCTCATTGGAAATAGGCACGTTTCCTCGTCTGACTACAGGGCCTATAATGACAAATGATCAGCATGAACTTTTCAGTAAGTTCTTGAAATTGAAACCTCCAGTCTTTAAGGGTGTTGAATCTGAGGATGCTTACGATTTTCTGGTTGACTGTCATGAGCTACTACACATGATGGGTATAGTAGAACGGTTCGGTGTTGAGTTCGTGAGTTATCAGTTTCAAGGGAACGCCAAAATGTGGTGGCGGTCACATGTAGAGTGTCAACCGACAGAGGAAACACCTATGACTTGGGCCTCATTCTCTAGTTTGTTTATGGAGAAGTATATCCCCCGGACTTTGAGGGATAGGAAAAGAGATGAGTTCTTGAGTCTAGAGCAAGGTAGGATGTCGGTTAATGCATACGAGGCTAAGTTTCGGGCATTATCCAGGTATGCCACCCAACTTTGTTTCAGTCCACAAGAGCGGATTCGCCGGTTTGTGAAGGGGTTGAGGTCAGATTTGCGGATTTCGGCCTTACAGGTAGCGGCTACGGCAAAATCCTTCCAAGAAGTGGTAGACTTTGTGATAGAGGTGGAAGGAGTGAAGCCCGATGATTTCACCACGACATCGACATCAAAAAGGTTTCAAAAGGGAGTTGAGTTTAATGGTTCTTACTCTAGAGGACAGAGTTCCGGAGGTTACTCAGTTCGACCCATTCAGTCTTCACTACAAACTGTAGTTGGGGGTCCACCTCAGACCGGTCAACACTTCTCTGAGAGGCCGATGCTTGAACCCAGAGAATGTTATGGATGTGGGGAGACTGGGCACATTAAGAGGTATTGCCCAAAACAGAGTTACAGACCTCCCATAGTCAGAGGTAGAGGTGGTCATGGTAGAGGCCGTTATTCTGGAGGACGTGGTGGTCGAGGTAATGGTGGTCACCAAAACGGCCGGGGTGATGGGCAAACTGGAGCAACTACAACACAACATGGTAGGGGCAACGGACAGACAAGTAATGGGGCCCATTGTTACGCTTTCCCTGGGAGATCTGAAGCGGAGACATCTGATGTTGTTATCACAGGTAATCTTTTGGTTTGTGATTGCATGGCTTCTGTATTGTTTGATCCCGGATCCACATTTTCTTATGTATCTTCTTCATTTGCTATTGGTCTTAATTTACCTTGTGAATTACTTGACATGCCTATTCGTGTGTCTACTCCGGTGGGTGAGTCTGTGATAGTAGAAAAAGTATATAGGTCTTGCTTGGTGACTTTTGTGGGGAGCAACACTTATGTAGATTTGGTTATCTTAGAAATGGTTGACTTCGATGTAATTCTGGGTATGACTTGGCTTTCTCCAAATTTTGCAATCTTGGATTGTAATGCTAAAACTGTGACGTTAGCCAAGCCTGGGACAGATCAGTTAGTGTGGGAGGGCGACTACACTTCCACTCCGGTTCGTATCATCTCCTTTCTTCGTGCTAAGAGAATGGTTAGTAAGGGTTTTTTAGCTTTCTTGGCACACCTCCAGGATGATACTGCCCAGGTACCTTCGATTGAGTCGGTTTCAGTAGTCCGTGAGTTTTTGGATGTGTTCCCTGCAGATCTTCCTGGTATGCCACCGGATAGGGATATTGACTTCTGTATTGATCTTGAACCGGGTACTCGCCCCATTTCTATACCCCCTTATAGAATGGCTCCCGCGGAGTTAAGAGAGTTAAAGGCACAACTTCAAGAGTTGTTGAGCAAAGGCTTCATTAGACCAAGTGCATCTCCTTGGGGTGCTCCGGGTTTTGTTTGTGAAGAAGAAGGATGGGAGTTTTCGGATGTGCATAGACTATAGACAGTTGAACAAGGTAACTATTAAGAACAAGTACCCCATTCCTCGCATTGATGACTTGTTCGATCAGTTACAAGGTGCTTGTGTCTTCTCTAAAATTGACTTGAGATCCGGTTATCATCAATTGAAAATACGGGCAGCGGATGTGCCAAAGACTGCTTTTCGAACTAGGTATGGGCATTACGAGTTTGTGGTAATGTCTTTTGGTCTTACGAATGCCCCTGCTGCTTTCATGAGCTTGATGAACGGGATTTTTAAGCCATATCTGGATCTCTTTGTGATCGTATTTATTGATGATATATTGATATACTCCAAGAGTAAGAAGGAACATGAGGAGCATTTGAGAATGGTATTAGAGTTGTTGAGGAAGAAAAAGCTTTATGCCAAATTCTCCAAGTGTGAGTTTTGGCTAGATTCAGTGTCCTTCTTGGGACACGTGGTTTCTAAGGATGGAGTGATGGTGGATCCATCTAAGATTGAGACAGTGAAGAATTGGGTGAGACCTACAAACGTGTCAGAAATAAGGAGCTTTGTTGGTTTAGCTAGCTACTACCGCCGATTTGTCAAGGGATTCTCTTCTATTGCTTCCCAATTAATGAACTTGACTAAGCAGAATGTTCCATTTGTATGGTCGGATGAGTGTGAGGAAAGCTTTCAGAAGCTCAAGACCTTGTTGACTACTGCACCAATTCTTACCTTGCCAGTAGAGGGTAAAAACTTCATCGTATATTGTGATGCATCCTATTCTGGGTTGGGTGCAGTGTTAATGCAAGAGAAGAATGTGATTGCTTATGCTTCGAGGCAATTAAAGGTGCATGAACGTAACTATCCGACCCATGATTTGGAGTTGGCCGCGGTAGTATTTGCACTAAAGCAATGGAGACACTATTTGTATGGGGTTAAGTGTGAGGTCTATACGGATCATCGTAGCCTACAGTATGTCTTTACTCAGAAAGATTTGAACTTGAGACAGAGGAGATGGATGGAACTACTGAAGGACTACGACATCACTATCTTGTATCATCCGGGAAAAGTGAATGTTGTGGCGGATGCTTTAAGTAGAAAGGCCGGAAGCATGGGAAGTCTAGCTCATTTGCAAGTTTCTAGACGCCCATTGGCTAGAGAGGTTCAGAATCTGGCTAATGACCTTATGAGGTTAGAAATAAATGAGAAGGGAGGATTGTTAGCTTGTGTGGAGGCAAGATCTTCCTTCCTTGACAAGATTAAGGGAAAGCAGCTAAACGATGAGAAATTGATCCAGATCCGAGATAAAGTGTTGCGAGGAGAGGCTAAGGAAGCAATAATTGATGACGAAGGCGTTTTGAGGATTAAGGGAAGAGTATGTGTGCCTCGTGTTGATGACTTGATCCACACTATTCTTACAGAGGCTCATAGTTCCGGATATTCGATACATCCTGGTGCAACCAAGATGTACCGCGACCTAAAGCAACACTTTTGGTGGAGTAGAATGAAGCGTGACATTGTGGATTTTGGTTGCCAAATGTCCAAATTGTCAGCAAGTAAAGTATGAACACCAGAGGCCCGGAGGAACACTTCAGAGAATGCCCATTCCTGAATGGAAGTGGGAGAGAATCGCAATGGACTTCGTGGTTGGTTTTCCAAAGACATTGGGTAAGTATGAATCTATTTGGGTGATTGTTGATAGGTTAACTAAGTCTGCTCACTTCATTCCGGTCAAGGTGACCTACAATGCAGAGAAGTTAGCCAAAATCTACATCTCAGAAATCGTTCGATTGCATGGAGTTCCACTCTCCATCATATCAGATAGAGGTACGCAATTTACTTCTAAGTTTTGGAGAACATTGCATGCGGAATTAGGTACTAGGTTGGACCTTAGTACTGCGTTTCACCCTCAGACTGATGGTCAGTCTGAGCGAACGATTCAAGTGTTGGAGGATATGCTTCGTGCATGTGTGATAGAATTTGGTGGTCATTGGGATAACTTCTTACCCTTAGCGGAGTTTTCATACAATAATAGCTATCACTCCAGCATTGACATGGCTCCATTTGAAGCATTGTATGGGAGGAGGTGTAGGTCTCCCATTGGTTGGTTTGATGCCTTTGAAGTTAGACCTTGGGGTACTGATCTATTAAGGGATTCCTTGGAGAAGGTGAAATCTATTCAAGAAAAGCTTTTAGCGGCTCAAAGTAGACAAAAGGAATATGCGGATCGAAAAGTTAGAGACTCGGAGTTCATGGAGGGTGAACAAGTCTTGTTGAAGGTTTCACCCATGAAAGGGGTGATGCGGTTTGGAAAAAGGGCTAAGCTAAGTCCAAGGTATATTGGACCCTTTGAAGTACTTAAGCGAGTAGGGGAGGTGGCTTATGAATTAGCCTTGCCCCCAGGGCTGTCCGGAGTGCATCCGGTATTTCATGTGTCTATGTTGAAAAGATACCATGGGGATGGAAACCACATTATCCGTTGGGATTCAATTTTGCTTGATGAGAATTTGTCTTATGAGGAGGAACCTGTTGCCATTTTAGATAGAGAAGTTCGCAAGTTGAGGTCGAGAGAGATTGCATCCATCAAAGTTCAATGGAAGAATCGACGAGTTGAAGAGGCCACTTGGGAGAAGGAGGCTGATATGCAAGAAAGATACGCACACCTGTTTACAGATTCAGGTACTTCTTCTCGTCCTTGGTTTTCTTAGTTTGATCGTTCGAGGACGAACGATGGGTAAATTGGTATCTATTGTAACGACCTGTTTAGTCGTTTTGAGCAGCAGATTTTATTTCTGGAAAAACTGGCTGAGACGACGGATACCACGACGGACCGTCATGGGCACGACGGACCGTCGAGGGTGTCTCGTTCCAAAACACTTAGGAATTCTGAAATCTGAGTACTGAAATCGACTCTTTGAACTCTGTGACGGACCTGTAGGACGGACCGTCACAGGTTCGACGAACCGTCGTGAGCCCCCGTTTCAAAACACTTCAACTCTTGAGAATTTGGTACAGGGAACGATTCTCTGAACGTCGTGACGGAAGTGCAGGACGGACCGTCACAGGCGTGACGGACCGTCACAGACTCCTTGAGGAAATTGAGTCTCTGACGAACCTGCATGACGGACCGTCGCAGGCACGACGGGCCGTCACAGGTTGCGTAATCCCAGTCTCATCGGATTTCTGGTTAAGTTTTAAAGGGGCGTTTTGGACTATTCCTGCTATAATTATAAAATTCGTGGGTTTATATTAATAACTCAAATTCTTGGGGGATAAAAGAGGTAACTTTGAGTTAATTAGTGGGGTATTATTGTCATCTTTTACACTTAATTATATGTTAATTAGGGTAAAAGAAAGAGGGTTTGAATACGAAAAATAGAAAGAACAAGAGAGAGAGAAGAGAACGATCGAGAGGGAGGAAAAAACACAGCTTTGGGAATCTTCTTGCTTGATCACGAATCTTCGGTGGAGGTAGGTTATGGTTTTTCTATGATATTCGTAGTAAACTCTTAATAGCGAATGATATGTGTTGGTAGTATTGTAAATCCCTTCTATATGCTTAATTGTATGCTTGCATGATTGTGATTATGAAATTGTGATAAAATAAGCATGATGAAGCTATTGAATCCTAAATCTTGAAAGAAAACCCTAATTCACTTGTTAATGATGATGCCTTGGTGTAAAAGAAGGCTTGATAAATTATATAATGAGATTGATGATGCCTTAGTATAAAAGAAGGCTTGATAAATTATATAATGAGATTGATGATGCCTTAGTATAAAAGAAGGCTTGATGAATTAGGGGATCGGGTGCCACGTTCCGGTACCAGGATAGAAATAGAGGATCGGGTGCCACGTTCCGGTACCAGGATAGAATGAGGATCGGAGTGTCACGTTCCAACACCAGGACAGAATATGGATTGGGTGCCACGTTCCGGTACCAGGATAGTATATGAGGATCGGAGTGTTATGTTCCGACACCAGGATAGAATATGGATCGGGTGCCACGTTCCGGTACCAGGATAGAATGGGGATCGGAGTGCCACGTTCCGGCACTAGGATAGAATATGGATCGGAGTGTCACGTTCCGACACCAGGATAGTATATGGAGCGGAGTGTCACGTACCGACACAAGAGGAAGAAAGATAATGAATCTTGAAAGATGAATAATATACTCAATCTAATGAACCTAATTCCCAAAACGAGTATGGTATTGAGGCTTGAGTTCTCATGGATGAACTTGGTAGTACTTATTGATGATTATAGTACTTGTTGTTGCTACATGTTGAGTATTATAGTTGATTTATGATATTAACTGATATATACTGTTTTCTATTTTGAGTTGGCCGATGATATCTACTCAGTACTTGTGGTTGTACTGACCCCCTACTTTCATGTTTTCTTCTTTGTTATTTGTGGAGTGCAGTAAACGTGCCGTCGTCTTCAACTCAACAGTAATTCTAGCCAGTCTTCGTCACACCGGATCTTCAGGGTGAGCTAATGCTTCTAGCTTGGACTGGATCTTCTTCTTCAAGTCTTGTTACCTTGAACTTCCGGCATGGACTAGCTTTTTACTTGTTTTTGTTTTCTTAGATACTCTTAGTTTAGTAATTTGAGGATAGATGTTCTTGTGGTGATGACTTCCAGATTTTGGGGAAATAATAGATGTTGAATTTTAATAGTTATTAAATTGGTTTTTATTAATGAGTTTAAGTCTTCCGCATTATTTTCTGTTTATATACATTGAAATGTTAAGGGTTAGATTGGTTGGTTCGCTCACATAGGAGGGTAAATGTGGGTGCCAGTCGCGGCTCGGTTTTGGGTCGTGACACAATTAGACCAACCCTTACGATGTGGGATAGTACATCGGATTCCATAATTTAGCATTATGGTTTCTTGATAGGTTCTACAAAGTATGGGTAGTAGGATGCAATTGTACCTACGCATTGCACGAGTAGGCCTGGAGAGGGTCATAGTGAGTATCTATAAATCCTAATGACTAATGAAAGAATGTGTCCTTAATGAATGAATGAGTCTCTATGCTAGTTAATGAAGAATTTTGACTTGGAGCCTAATTGAGATTATGCATGCTTTACTTATATTGTACTTATATATTACTTTCCTTTTCATGACTTAATGAATTAAATGTGCCTAGTTTGTGGTGGCTCCAAAGGAATACTTAGTTGACTAGTATTATGGGATGCTACATGCACATTGCACAAGTATGACCTAGAGTTTCCTAAGATGATGGTTCGAATGTGATAATGTGATTCATGTAATGCTTATATTTCTTAAATTATTTATTGTGTAAAGGAAAAAAGTATGGGAAGGTGAGTTCACTTTTGGTGATCTTAGTGTGGTGCCTTAGTATGGATGGTGGTATGGGACGTTATCCATACATTGCACAAGGTATAGCCTAAAGGTTGCTTGAAGGTAAGTTTCAAAGGTAAAGATAAAGGTTTGCTTGTATTATGGTCTAAATGTGATGTTATGACTTAAATGATGTTTATACTTGATTATGGTTTCTTTTATACTATTGTTTATGATATTTCAAAAGTGGCATAATGCATGATTTCCAATCAAATTGTACCTTTTCAGCATGTTTTTGAATTGTCATCACGCTCAGTACATTTTTTTGTAATAACCCATATTTTTCATGTTTTTACTACAAATGTAGGTCCCGGCAAGTGATATCCCTTCTAGCTAGTTTAATGTTGGATTGCTTTCTTCCAAGACTTGGTATGTCCTCATGATTCAAGGACAAGACTTTATGTTTCCCTTAATTGATGTAATAGACATTTTAGTAGTTATTTTCAATTGTAAAGGGGTCTTGTCCCTAGTATGTTTGAGATTTGGGTCTCAGATGGCCACGTGAGACTTAGACTTTCGCAATATTTCAAATTTTATGTTAAATGAAGTTCTATCATTTTAGACTTAAATTAGTTTTAGTTTCACACTATTTCTATATCGAATGCAATAAATGCTAAGAGGCTTGTATAAGACCTCTTTGCTTCAAGTACGCCATGTTGCAACTCAGAGGTCCTCT
Organism: Solanum peruvianum; assembly: GCA_027705065.1. Taxonomy (NCBI): domain Eukaryota; kingdom Viridiplantae; phylum Streptophyta; class Magnoliopsida; order Solanales; family Solanaceae; genus Solanum; species Solanum peruvianum. The sequence continues at coordinate 27,205,070 of JAKWJD010001756.1, read as the reverse complement.
CGGGTCATGAAAAACTTGGTATCAGAGCATAATGTTTTGAGAATGATTTTTAGGATCAAAAGTCTCAAATGTCACGTCTTGTAGAGTCTTATTCATCGGTGTGAGTCGCGACACATCTATGAGTCAAAGGATATAGGACATTAGAAATTTCCACTTCTTTCATATTCTTGAAGTTTTGGTTTAGAGTTTAGTTCTATAAGTGTTATTTCCTAATCTTTCTCTTGTGTTTATAAGATATGAATACAAGAGGGAGACCCCCGAGGAGAGTAGGAGGAGAGAATGAGGATGAGATAGTTCCTCCTTAAGGTCCACAATGTGACTAAACTTCGGTAAAGGTTCCTGATATGACCAATGAAGAAATTAGGTCGGCTCTCTTGGCTTTGGACTGAGCCATGACGGCTCAAGCAACAAGAGATGTGGGGCCTAGGGTGAATTAAAATGAGGGTGTTATGGCTTCTAAATTGAGGGACTTTGTGATGATGAATCCTCTAGTGTTTCTAGGTTTTAATATGGGAGAGGATCCCCAAGACTTCTTAGATGGGGTGTATAAGATATTGGATTCTATGAGAGTTACCTATAGAGAAAGACAGAGTTGGCTTCCTATCAATTGAAAGATGTTGCTCAAGTGTGGTTCACTCAATGGAAGGCTAATAGGAGTAGATCATATAGAATGGGAGGAGTTTAAGGAAGATTTCCTTGGTAGTTTTTCCCCCGTGATAAGAGAGAAGCTAAGGTGGAGGATTTTATCAACCTCAAGCAAGGTAACATGAGTATGCAAGAGTATTCCTTAAAGTTTAGTCAATTGTCTAAGTATGCTCCATCTTTGGTATCAAACTCTAGGAATGAGATGAGTAGGTATATGACCGGGTTATCCGACCTAGTGAAAGAAGAATGTCGTTCGACAATGCTTCATGGTTACCTGAACATCTCTAGACTCATGGTGCATGTTCAATCCACGGAGGAGTTTAAACTTGATAGGATGAGTAAGGAGATGAAGAGGTCTAGTCTCGATTAACAAAGTCAACCTAGGTCCAAGAAGAGGTTCTACAACCAAGATGCTTCAATGGTGAACAAGGATATGGTGTCTAACCCTAATTCTCAAAGAGGAAATGAAGGTGGTTCTTCTATTGAAAGGTCTAGGTGTGAAAAGTGTGGGAAGCAAAATCTGGGAAAGCTCCTAGCTGGCAAGGATGGATGCTTTGGGTGTGGGAGGAAAGGTCATAAGATCAGGTATTGCCCAACCCTTTGGGGAAAAGGAAGGGAGGCTAAGCAAGCTTCTAACGAGGGTACAATTTCTATTCCTCCAAACTATGGTCGTCTCTATGAACTTCAAGCCAAAGAGGGCAAAGAAACTAATCCAAATGAAAGTGTGGGTAAGTTGTTAATTTATGTTGCCTTAGTTTAATTTTTCTCTTAAGTGGGGGATAGATGTCAAAGATTGAGGTCATGAGAGTACCCTTGTCTTTTCCTTATATTCTTATTCAATCTTGAAACCTAAAGATTTCTTGTGGTTTATTTCATGTATGGAGTCATGAGTGTTAATGAGTTTTTCATAGCTTCTTTATGTTATGCATATTTTAGTTGAATTCTTGTTAAATGAAAAAAATGAGTTTTCATAATTATGTTCCTCATGTTGATATTCATCTATAATGAGTTGACTAAATGTTTCATAAGTTTTTAATTGTTGAAACATGTTTATATAGTATTTGATGAAAAATTGCAATATTTGTCTAATGATGTTGTAATGAGCATAATGTGATATGGGGGAGGAAGTTCATCTAATGAAATGAAGAATGTGAAGTTTTTATGCATAATTAGTATGTAGATGTATTTTGATGTCGAGTTGATGATCCCTCATATGTTTTTAACTTATATTGATGTTGCATGCTTGGTTGTGGGCTGCTAGTCTTGAGTCATTACTCTTGATGTGTTTTAAGTGTCATTCGAGGACTAATGTTCCCAAGTGAGGGATAATGTAACGACCCGAATATGAAATAGGAAGAAGTAGAGCCTAATATGTGTGTTTGACGCTGACAACTTTATTATACCATGAGAAATTGCTTTTGAAGTTTAGTTTAAAGAGTTTTAAAGTTGAACGTCAAGGAACGTGTAAGATCCCAAAAATTACTTAAGTGAACTAGAGCCTAAAATGGTTGTAATGATGGTCTAAGGTCCTAAAGTGGTAAAAAATATGGTATTGAGGCAGTGTCTAAGAGTTTAGGTGCATTAGAAGTCAAACGTCAAGGGACGACTAAAACGTTCAACGACTAAGTCACCTATGTGCCTCATATGTGGTTTTATCTGTTTATGTGTGATTCATAACTATATAAGTTCTTTAAATGAGTTATTACAGTGCATATAGGCAGTGTGTCAAGTTTCATAAAGTTTGGAGGTCAAACGTCCAAGAACGTCCATTACGTTCGAAAGGTTTGCCTTGAAACGACCTTGGGTGTCTATGCATGTTTCGTTGAGTTTTATGTATTCATTTTGGATGAAATTCATGTGAGAGGTCCTAAACTTGTATACGATCATGTTTGGGTTGGAAATGTCCAGGAAAATATCCCCAAGGATCATCCAAGGGTCTTGAGGAAGGACCTAAGGCTGGCCAAGACATCCCAAACCATGGAAACAATCGACGCCCCGTTGGTGATGCATCATCTATTGGAGCATAGGCGTGGGGGAGAAGCATCCAAAGACAATACCAATTCCCAGAACACATACCAACAAGAAGGTCCGTTGGTCAAGGGACGGTCCGTCATTTGGCAAGTCGTAGATGGACTGCCTCCCTGCGCAGTTCACTGTTAAGTTGAGGGGTGAACTTGTAAATTTACCCCACGTAAAAATAAGAATATTGGCGGTTCCTTAAGGATCTTTTAAGTATTTTAAATATGTTTATAATCCTAATACATAGAAGATTTCATTCTTCAAAAATCAAAACCTAAATTCCCTTAGAAATTCCCTAGAACTCCATTGGAGCCAAAACTCAAGGAAGAGCTTGGAATTGGAGAATTGAGTGAAAATTCTTCATCAAATTGAAGAATTAGCTTCATTGAGGTATGATTTCTGATCCTTGAAACTCTATTAATCAAGCAACCCAACTTTCAAAGATGTTTTCTAAAGTTTTCAAAGATAAGTGTCCAATTTCATGATCTATGCATGGGTTCTTGCATTAAAGGTTTTTAAGCATTGATTAGTGATTGAATTTTTGTTAGTTAGATTATTTTAACTCAATTAACATATGAACCCATGTAATTGATGAACCCTAGTTTTTTACTAAGTAACGAGTTAGTTGATATTTACTTAATGTTTATGAATTCTAGTGTAGTTTTCTATGGGTTATTGATTGATGTAATAAGTGTATTGAATTGAAATCTAGTTTGTCTTACATTGACATTATTTAATTGACCTAGTTTCATTGATTATCATTGTTTTCTATATTGAGTTATTGGTTATGGCCATGGGTAAGGGACTTATGGTATTAAATTGGATGATTTAGCATCGAATTGAGGTGTTGAGGATGGAGTGGTGGTACACTGCCCTATTTCCCTTTATTTTATGTTAATTAGACTTCAATTATGTTGTGATTGGTATGGTCCACTTATGGTGACGGTACTATGTGTTGTACTTACATTTGATGTGGCCTTGTCAGCATTATTTTAAGTAATATGATGATCATGGCCTTGTCGGCAATGATTTGAATTATTATGATGATTTATGTAGTTGATTTATGTGAATTATGAGAATATCTATCAATATATGAAGTAATGTGAAAGTATGTGTTCTTTCTATGTATGTTAGGAGATCATGTTAGACTATGACTATGGCTTTATGTGTATTGTCTTAGGGTTGATGCATGATTATTCCTACTTGACAATATGAGCCTATAATGGTTATTTTGATGATTATATGGGAGTATATAGGATGACTTAAATATGATAATGGTCGTTTACATGTGCTCCTAGAATGACATATATTGTGTTTTGTCTTGGTTGACTTTTGTACCTTACTTGATACATGTATGAATGTGAATATGAGATGTCTTGACTTAGGATGCTAAATCCTCTTAGTCTTGTATGTATGAATAACATGTGACCTTGAATAATGTTAACGGGGTCTTTTACGTGAAACCTTGAACCTAGTGGTAAGGTTATGAATATTGAAGTCAAAAGTCATAATGGTATCCTTCATGTAAAGGAATGATGGACTGAAGGTTGATTTCATGGTACGACATCATATCAATCCTTAGGAGAGTCATGATGAGCTTCTTGTCGCCATTGTAAGGTATCCCTAGTGGACCTTTCTTTGGTAGGGTAAATGTGATTGGGTTATGAACTTGATATGGAACCCCTTTATATGAACATTTGATGTGAATTAGTCAATGAAAATGAAAGCTAGCACTGAGTGAGTATGGTACGGGAAGTATATCTAGTTAAACAATGGGATTATATTACAAAGCACGCCATTCATGTTCCTTAACCATGTGCCTACATGGGATGTGTCCAAGATCTACCATTGGAAAGTAGAACACCCTCATTGGAGTAGTTTATAACTTCGGATTCCATGCTTTGCTATCATGGTTTATGTCGGTTATTTCCTATTCTCATCATATGGGATACCTACTAGCATTAGAGAAATTCTATGAAGTTTAGGTGGTGGTATGAGACTCTATCTAGACATATCACAATAGGCTTTGAAGGTGTTAGTTAGAGTCCCTAGGTATTGTCCAAGACCATTATTTGAATGTCCTTATGTGATGAATGTGTCTTAAATGAACTAATAAATGTAATGACTTAAGTTAATAAAGAAAGTTTGTTAAATTCATAAGTGCTTATCTAGAGTAGTTAAGGGTTGTCTAGTTAAGGTGTGGAGGGGGCATAGGAATGGTCACTTCGTATCTTACCTAGATGAGTCTTAAGAATGACTCTAGTTAGGGAAGATGTTGATTATGTGGACATTATCCAAACTTAGGAAGTCTTAAGGATTATTTAGGTAGTATTGAAGAGGTAAATCATGGACGTTATCTTCTTGATCTACTTAAGTAAGTCTTTTGATAGCCTTTGATGAGGAAATGTCATATTATATATGTGTTGATACTTTGATGTCTTATAAATGTGTATATGACTTATTATAAGTGTTCTTGAGGGTCATTTAGGTATGCTTAGGGAGGTTGTATAAGAGTTATCTCTTTTTGTTGCTTAAGTGGGTCTTAGGATAGCTTTTAGTGAGAAGACTACACGTTAAGAAATGTTGATTATGTGGACATGATCTAAGCCTTAGGTAGTCTTAAAAATTATTTAGGTAGTCTTGAAGAGGTCAATCATGGACATTATTTTCTTGATTTACTTAAGTATGTCTTTTGATAGCCTTGGTAAGGAAAATGTCATATTACTTATATATTGTTGTATTAAGTGAGAACTATTCTATCTTAGTTATTCTATAAGATCTCTTAAGTGTGTGTGTATAGAATTATATGGGAGGTCGCTTCACAACTCACTCAAGTGAGACTTATAATCACCTTTGGTAGAGGAAATCTCATGTTCATATGTTTGATGTCTTGTAAGTGTATGTCTTACTGTAAGTAGTCTTGAGGGTCATTTAGGCATGCTTAGGGAGGTTGTATGGGCGGTCTCTCTTTGTGTTGCTTAAGTGAGTCTTAGGATAGCTTTTAGTGAGAAGACTACATGCTAGAAAGTGTTAAAAAGAAAGAGGAAGCACTTCATTGTTACAGTGAAGAAATTCACTGTACAGTGAATCAACATTACTGTAATGTTGCCTAAAAAATGTGTTAATTTGATTAAATGTTATCTTACGTGATTCTAAGGTGTTAAATGTTATTCTTATGATTATGATATGATTTTTAAATGAAAAGATGCATATTTCTAATAAATGTCCATTTTCATGATTTTATGCATAATGACATACTTAGTACATATGATTTTACTAATTGCATGCTTTTATCTATCTCTATAGTGGTTGGTAGGTGAGGAGCATTTGGGAAGTGAGACTTGGATCGTAGCATCATTCAAGTGAAGTTGAAGTATGTCCTCAATTGACTCGAGGGCATATATGGATGTCTTTTATGTCTTTTATTTCGAAGTATTATAATAGACTTAGTATTTCTATAATTTGAAGTATTGGCCATGTCCCAAGTATTCTCGTGTCTAAGTTTGATGAGATTGAGACTTAGTGTTTCCTATGATTTTATATGAAAGAGATTTTAAAGACTATGAAATGTTTAGTGAAAAATCTTAATTCCTCACTACTTTTCATTATGTATATGCAATGAACGATACGTAAAGGCTTGTATATGACCTTCGAGAGTTCAAGTACGCCAGTTGCACTCCAACAGTGTCATATCTTCTAAGGTGTGGTCTCGGGATGTGACAGAACGACCATGACGTCTCTAGATTAGTCATTTGATATAATGTGTTATAGTGACTTGTAGTGGAGTTTTTTTAGTGTCGTTTGAAGTTAGAAATATTAATATAAATGGTTCTAGTACTTATAACAACATGTTTAGGAAATGAACATCCGGGTACGACTCCCGGAGAACAACCCAAGGGGTCCTTGAGGAGGACCCAAATTTTGGCCAAAAATCTGCCAAAACAGCTTAAAGTACATTTGCCATCTACATCCTAATCTACGAACCGTACATGGTGGGTGTAGGTCAAGACTTAGTTTTGGGAGATTTGGATCCTATTGCCAAGTCTCTGAACCAATCTACGGTGGTGCATTACGGGGCTCATAGGTTACACCTAATATGTTGTCAAGCACACGACCAAGAAAGGGGTGAATTGTTATGTTAACATATTTTAAGAGTATTAAAACATTTAAGTCCTTATTTAGACTCTATCTTTCAAATCAAAACCCTTTCTCAAAAGTTCTCTCTAGAAACTCTCTTGGAGTCCAAGGTCAAGTTCAAGCTAGGGTTTGGGAATTTCAAGGCTATTCTTCTTCATTCTCGTGGGATTCTTCAAGATTAAGGTATGGTGACTCTTCATCTAAGGTTTTCTTTCACCCTAGAGTCTATTTCAAAATAGCTTTTGAAGTTTTCAGGGTTTTACTCAACTTCATGGGTTCTTTCTCTAAATGGTTTTTAAAATGATTTGAATGACATTTTGTGGCCATATTGATGTTAAATTTGTATTTAAAGTGAAATACTCCATGAACCCATGATTCCTCTCTATTCTCAATTTATGTCTTTATAAAGTGGGGTTTTTGATAATGAAATCATATGAATATAAATTAAGTGTTTAAATGGACTTAGATTATTGAAGTATGCTATTATCTATGCGTATTTGTGATAAAATTGTTGGTGTATTGATACTTGAGATTTGTGGCCTTGAAGGCAAGGTTTGAGAAATCACTTGTTGATATAGAATTGCTAGTTTAATGTTGATTCGCTTGAAAGGTGAAGGTGTTTACTTGATGCATCTATTGTTGAATATATGTGTGATATCTCTATGGTTGTGTCATGATTACGTCTAGTACGAAATGAAGTTATAATTGAGGTATTTTTCTTAAAGATATTTATTAATGAAGCATGAATGAAGTTTCTAACATTATTCTAATGAATGTACAGTCTATTGAAAGGTTATTCTGACTGAACTCTAATGAATGAATGAGAGATGGGGCTTGATATGGATACTCATCCTTGAGTTGAGGCGGAGTGTCTAGTAGCAATCTCAATATCTCTATTGAGTTACCCCATGAATGAATTTAGATAGGGGATGGATACTCATCGATAAGTTGAGGCAGGGTATCCAATAACAATCTGTTTTTCCTTAACTAATGAAACACTCTATGGGAATGTAGGCTAAGCACCGAGTGGATATTGTATGAGATGGTTGCTCATCCGTGAGTGGAGTGGGGTATATAGTAGCAATCTATTGGGATGAGTTCCTATCTGTGAGTTGAGGAGGATTATCTAGTGCAATCCCCCTTATCCGGTAAACTATGAGCCCTCATAGGTCTAACTAGTGGATCCACTTAAGCTAATTACTAGTTTACCTTAGGCAAGTAGACTAACCCTTACGATAAGGGATAGTACATCAGATTCCATGATTTAGCTCTCATGGTCTATGTCGGTTTAACGCTTATTCTCATTATGTGAGATGTCATTATGGTTTCTTGATAGGTTTTACCAAGTGTAGGTAGTATGAGATGCTACCTATGCATTGCATAAGTAGGCTTGGAGAGGGTCATTGTGAGTATCTCTAAATCCTAATGACTAATGAATGAATGAGTCTGTATGCTATTTAAGATGCTAGTTAATGAAGAATGTTGACTTGGAGTCTACTTGAGGTTATGCATGTTTTACTTGAATTGTACTTATGTTTTACTTTCCTTTTCATAACTTAATGAATTGAATGTTCCTAGTCTATGGTGACTCTAAGGGAATACTTAGTGTGAGTAGTATTATGGGATGCTACTTTCACATTATACAAGTATGACCTACGGTTTTCTTAGATGATGGTCCTAATGTGATAATGTGATTTATATAATGCTTATGTCTCTTAAATGCTTTATTGTGTAAAGAAAGAAAAGACGGGAAGGTGAGTTCACTTTTGGTGATCTTAGTGTGGTGCCTTAGTATGGATGGTGGTATAGAACGCTATCCATACATTGCATGCGGTATAGCCTAAGGATTGCGTGGCTTGAAGTGAATTTTCAAAGGTAAAGGTAAAGGTTTACTTGTATTATGGTCTAAATGTAAAGTTATGACTTAAATGGTGTTTATACTTGATCATGGTGTCTTTTATTGTATTTTTCATGATATTTCAAAAGTGGCATAATTCATGATTTCCAATCAAATTATCCCTTTTTAGCATGTTTTGCATGGTCATTATACTTAGTACACTTTTGTATACTAACTCATATTCTTCATGTTTTAACTACAAGTGTAGGTCCTGGCAAGTGATATCCCTTCTAGATAGTTTGAAGTGTTGGATTGCTTTCTTTCAAGACTTGGTATGCCCTCATGATTCGAGGACAAGACTTAATGTTTTATTAATTTATGTAATAGACATTTTAAAAGTTATTTTTAATTGTAACGGGGTCTTGTCCCTAGTATGTTGAAAATTTGGGTCTAGGATGGCCATGTGAGACATAAACTTTCACAATATTTCAAGTTCTATGTTAAATGAAGTTTTATCATTTTAGACTTAAATGAGTTTTAATTCCGCACTATTTTAATATCAAATGCAATGAATGCTAAGAGGATTGTATGATACCTCTTTGGGTCGTGACAGAAATAAACTTTGGAATGAACTGATACCAGCCTATCTCCATTGATCTTTATAGAATGGCTACAACAGAACTTAATGAGTTGAATGAATTCTTGATAAGAGCTCCACTATGAGTATTTCTTCATGGAATTCTCTAGTTCTCTTTGTTCGAAAGAAAGATAGTTCTATCATAATGAGCATTAATTATTGATAGTTGAAAAAGTTCACAGTCAAGAATAAGTATCAAGATTGATGACTTGTTTGATTAGCTTAGGGTGATAACTTTTCTCAAATATTGACCTCCGATCGGATTATCATCCGATTAAGGTGAGAGAATGGAACATTCTGAAGACAGACTTTAGGATTCGGTATTTTCACTATGAATTTGTAGTTATGTATCTTGGACTAACAAGTACTTTCATAACAGGAAAACTCAGTCCCTGTTATGTAGGTATCTAATTTTGAGGTGTTTCGATGACGTAGTTTATGAGTTGTATTTGCCTTAAAATTTGGCATCTGGTGGATCAGTGTTTTATGCTTCCTTATAAAAGAAGTGTACTGGGATCCGACTTCACTGGTTCCATTAGAAAGTTTTGGCGTGAAATAAAGTATCTCTTATGAAGAGGTATCAGTTGAGGTTCTTGACCGTCATGTTCATAAGTTAAGAAATTAAAATGTTGCCTTTGTGAAAGTCCTTTGGAGGAATCCATAAGTTATAGGTGCTACTTGGGAGTCTCAAAATGATATGATGTCCAAGTACCCCATCTCTTTCACTCTAATTTAGTTTCAATTTAAAACTTATAATTTATAGGAGTTTTGGTTAGGTTATTGTTTGATTATGATTGTGTATATTACATTGGATTGATAGTTAGTTGCTTAAGTGATTGGTTTTGACCTATCTTGGTACTCCTTTCATTCGTTTGTAGTAATGTTAAATAGTAGTGCTACCATGTATCTTTCTTTGGTAAGTGGAATTCCATAGTAGGATCTTATCGTGATCAAGTTGTTGGGCTTGCGCCTCTGGGTATGTTCCTTCGACTCAGTCTCTTTCTCAGCGTGTTCTATTGCTTCATTCTTATTACCTATGTTATCATGATATATCTCCTCGTCAGATACTTGTGTTGTACTTTTTTTTTACAGGTTGTTTTTACTTTCTTCGTCGTTAGAGCTACCTCGATTTGTGCCTACTGAATACCACTTTTTAGTACTCATACAAGACTTTTCACCCTACAGATCATAGTAACAGTTCTCACTATTAATTTGGATCTTGCGTAAAGTAGCTTTAGAGACTTCGAGACTGGCATCAGCTAATGGAGTTGGAATACCGATCTCCCTCTATGATTGTTAGGGGTAGTGTTTATTTTACTTTTGGATACAATTCTATATTTATTGTGTTTTTAAACTCTTGTACTCCTAGTTGATTAGAAGCTCGAATAGCGACTGAAGCCAAGTCTTTGTGATATGTCGACTCAAAAGACTACTCTCATATTGTCATATGTCGCGATTTCACGATAGTTTTCTCAATCTTTGCGCTTTTTGGTTCTAAGTCTCAGGACTTTTAAAAAAAATTCTTTTGGATCTCTTCATTTTTGTTGTTGGGTGTTCCAAATCAATTCAGATCCTAAGTTACATGTAAGGTAAGTATTCATGGCATTGGGTGTATCCTTCTTCCTCTTCGAATTTCATAGACCAAATTTCCCGCCTTACCGCCAATAATTATATATATTTATGTTTTTTTCTTTTTCTTCTTCTTACTATTGTTCGTTGCTTTTTTTTATTAGTAGAGAATATAATTTGTAAAAAAAAATTGTCAATATTTTTAAGGGTTCTTTTCTTCTTATTATTCTTTTCTAGACATCAGTAGTTAAAAGTCCTTTGTCTGGCTGTAGCTACATGTAATTTTTGAATTGATTAACTAGAATTAACGATGACTATCTCTAAAATTACTTTATATTATTATTTTAGTATTTTGATGCTTAATAACCATAAAAATAAATATATTGTCTATTCTTGGACTCGTGAGACGAAGACCAAAGGATACAAAAATCTCAATTTCTCTTGCACATCACTTGTTTAGATTCGTTTTCAGGATTGACACCCGGACGAACACCGAGCTTGGTTACTAAACAAGATGAAATATCAATGCTCATCAATTGAGTCTATTTATCCCCGCTCAAGTTAGACAGTCAACTGGGGTGGGCGAATAGAGGTCGGGAGATCATGATCATAAAATCAATCCTGTAAATTAGTAATTTAATAACCGTAGTTAGTTCATTGCATGAGATGTGATACATGAAACCATATGTATGTTGCCACCCTGAAATTTTCCCAAACATTGTAAGTTAGTTTTATTATTCCATTCTTGCATTCTTAGAAGTTAAATATAAATCAAACTTTTTTGGCTTACCTGAATAAATAATAAGACTAGTATAATTCAGTAAAATTGTTAATCAACATGTCATTTGGTTTCAGTAATTCAGCGCTTTTAGAGGCACTATATTACTTGAGCGACCACATACACTTGTGTGTGCTAGTGGAAGAAATAATCATCGCTCAAATTCAACAAAACTCTCAAAATTCCTATCTGAGCATCCAAACTCCGAATGTTGACTAAAGTCAATCCAAAGGCTAAATTTTCACATTTTTCCAACTTAGGACCTCAAATCCTCAAAAAGACTCTGAGTCTAAAACTGATAACTCTCACTCATCGGATTCGACATTCTAGAATGATGGAACTAAAGGAATTCCCTTCCGATCCTTGAAACTCTAAAAGACACCGAAAATCATTTTCTTTATAATATTAGTCTTTCAAACTCGAAACTTACAAAATGCACAACTATAAACTCAAAGTACGAAATCAACCTTTCAAATCTGAATCAAAAACTACTCTGGTTCAAGATCAGGAGGGGAAATGGTAAATTTACGAGACTTTTCAGAAATGAACGAAAAATCATTACACAACTATTCAACTACAACAAGTTCTTTCCCAAGAAAAGATATTATAGAGGTAAGAACTCGACTAATAATTTGAAGAAAAATAATTCTTCTTCCTTGTGATAGTTTGTACAAAATGTCTACTATAGTTTGCTCAAACTCATAATGTGAACGAAATTTGTAAATCTAGCTTCTCTTCCATTTAAAACACCAGAAAGACTCAACTAAATCCTATCAATTTATGCCAGGAGGATGCAATTTTTAATAATATTATAAAGGATAAATGAAAAAATAAAACTAAACAAAAGCTTAATGAGACAAAGCTGAGGTTTTATTTTGTCTCCAAAAGTATATTTTTGGACTCTATTAATGGTTCATCTTTTTGTGATGACCATAGTCAATTAAAAGGAGTAGAAGACCAATTCAAAATGACCAATCCAACAAGATTAAATTATTAGAAAGGATAACAACAAGATCAATTTGACCTACAGAGAGAAATAAGAATTAAATTAAGAAGTTAGACCCAATTATACTCCAAGTTTTACTTAACTATATATATTGATACCACAATTGTTTGTTTACTAACCTTCTATATACACTCCACGTGCTTTTACTAATTTTCTTGGTTGACTCTTTATTTCTCATCAATCATTGTTCTTAGGAGTATTTACGAAAAATTAGTATAGTATGATATTAAAAAATTAATTTGCTTATAAACTTCAAATTATTTATAACAAAAATTATGATTTTAATTATTCAAAAATTTACTTTATTATATCATATTTAACATCTTATTTAATTTACACATAGATTTTCAAGAAAATCAAAGGCAATATCAAAGATGACATTAAATAAGATTTAACTGTACTAGTACTATTTTATCATTTAAATTTATAAATATTTGTTAGTTGTAATACAATGTATGATTATATTATAAGTTTCGAAATTATCTAGACAATTAAATTTAAGACTATAGATATTTTATTACTGTATATTTAATTAAAATTATTACTATCTATAAAATCATATAATAATACATAACTAAATATTTTGACACAGCATTCATCATTTTAATTTATATTTAATATTGAATATATTCCTGAACAACAAACTCTTTAACAGTTACATAAAAAAATTAAATAACGAAACAAAGAAGGATTTGAAAAAAAAAAAAAAAAACAGGTGAAATATTGTGTGCTGACAAAGGGAATCACAAAACACTAGTGAAAGGCAGAAGTTATTTTAAAAAATTTCCACCAAATTTCTTGTATTTGCCTAAAACTTCAATTAAATTTGAATCGCTGCGCTATAATTTTTTTTCAAGGTGATCCTTTCAAGCAAATTTTTTCTATATTCATGACTCAAACTCAAAATTTCTTATTAAGGATGAAGCAAGTTTTAATAGTGCATTATAATCCATATTGATAGTTCATTTTTATTAGTCATTCATTCATTTAGTACAATTATTAAGAAAATAATTATTGATATGAGTATTTTTATCAAACTATCTCTATTAAATAATGTTTAGTATTCCCTGTGTCCCAATTTATATAACTTACTTTCTTTTTTGGTCAGTCTAAAAAGAATGACACATTTTTATATAAAGTAACTATTTAATTATAAATGTTCATTTTATCTTTAATGAAAATATTTACAATCAATCAGACAAACACACGTTTTAAAAGTCTTCCTTCCTTTCTTAAACCTCGTGTCGAGTCAAAATACATCACATAAAGTGGGATGGAGGGAGTATTAGATTTTAAAATTAATTTGGAGAATAAGTATTTTAATAATGAGGATATAACATGGAAAATAAATAATATTTATTTTTTCTTGATATGTTAAAAGTGATAAGTAAAAAGAATAATTTTATGTTATGTATCTTGCCCGAAATAAAATTTTTTGAGGGATGGATATGTGGCTTTTGTTTAGTAGTATATAATATATATTTGAAATTAAAATAATTGATGTTCCCAAATGGGCCAATGATCATAGAGGTGGTAATCACCGTCCACTTTCTATTTTGATGGGACATTTCGAAGGTCTACTCAACAACTATTACTATTTTCTCTACTTTATTATTCATACGAAGAGAACTTCAAAAGAGAATTGGCATTATAGTCTTTGAAAAGACAATTTTTTAAATAGGAAAAGGTTCAAGTATGTATTAAACTTTCAGAAAATAATCATTTATATCAGTTAAAAGTTTAACTTATTTATGTTATTATTATTAAAGTAAAGACTCATTCATGTTATTATCTTTTAACAGTGACTTTGCAAAATCATTTTTGCAAACCAGAACATCTCTATCCTTGGGTACCCAACGGATTGAGTTGCATTTTATGTCAATTTCTAAGAGTTTTTTTTCCATGGTGATTATTTCTATGTTAACAAGATGATACATCCATATATAAACTGTTCGTTCTCTATATATAGAGAACATAAATCTACTTACAAACTTTTTAAATCTAATTAAATGAATGAATCTAGACATTTCTAAATCTACATTTAAGCTATGATTTTTAGTGAAAATTTATTACAATTTAATATGTAAGGTAAGAAAATCATATTAATCAAATACTCGTGAATTCTAGTCAATAAGGTATTAAAGAATAGATCAAGACATTAATCAAAGTAATTATTTTTGAGTTATCCTAATAATTTTATTCAACAATCCTCCATATATCACAAAAAGAACAATAATCATGAACAAAAAGAAATAAAAAGTTTGTTATGAATGGGCTTTCAGATATGTGAACAATGCATCAAATTTGATGCCTTTTAGACTCTGAATAATCTTTGGTTAAATTAATAACTGAACTAATAATTAACAATCAATAATTGATAAATCGATAATAATTAATAAATGATAAATCGATAATCGAACAAAAAACAATCAATGACTGATAAATTGATAATCGAATAAAAAATTATCAATGACTGATAAATTGATAATCGAACTAATAACAATCAATAATCGATAAATCAATAATTATGCCGATAACAATCAATAATCTCATGTGAATGGATGAAAAAGCTTGCAATAACCATAAGATCATAAAAAATAATGAAGATTAATACCATTAAAGGTGGTCAACGAATAAAGGTATGATAAACTCTCTTTAGAAAGCGTTTTAACCTCAATGAGAGACTTTCTAGTGTGAATTCTAATCTAATTAGACTCTAAGTATGTGAGTGTTGGAAACCTGATGAGAAAACAAAAGAAAAAACTACATACAAGCCTATCAATGGAGGTTTTTTATAATTCATATGATGTAACAATAAAATTGTTAAAAAATTATCATATTAAATACTAATTATACCAAGATATTAACAAATGAGTCTAGACATTAATATTTTAAGACATATCCAAATCTTATTTTCAAATAATCATCCACATATCGCAAAGAAAAAAATGAATAGAAAAAAATCAAGAAACTTTGGAGGGTGTTCAAATGTGTATACGAGTCGAATTCGGTGTGTCATAGATTATGAACTATATCTTGATCAAGTAAACTTAAGATTATAGAATAATTGGTGAAGTTTAGAACTTTTATGAACCCACAATTCTTCTATAAGCATAGGATCTTATGTCACTCCCCGTTATTACCCCTAGACCCGACACGGTGCTTAGAGTCACAAGTTATCCCAAGCTAACCTCATGGCATGATATGACATTAAGCTTAAATAAATCAATAAAATATTGAAACATAACACGGAAGCTAAATATGATATATATATATATATATATATATATATATATATATATATATATATATATATATATATCAATGGTATACATCATAACAATCCGCTTGTGTTCTTTCTTCACTCTCTTAGTGATTTCTAGAATCTTCGGCTTACTTGACATAGCAAGATCGCGAGCAAGTTGTTCAAGAACATGAACAAGTTATCAAGTATCGCACGTGTACTTTGTAAAAAACTAAGAGTGTGACATTGAGTTAAATAATTAACCATGCCTTTTACCATAGATTTTGCGAGGAATATTTGAATTTTAAAGAAAATATGAGTTATACTAATAAGTTCTAGAAACTGTAAAAGTGTAATATTCACAAGTTTGTATCTAATGTGATAGGAGTTAAGGATAGTTAAGTAAATAGAAAAGTTAGTTTGAAAGTTGTTAGCTTTACTGTTAGTTGGTTAATGTGCATATTACAAATACATTGTTTCATTGTAAAGATAATCATCAGAAATAATACTTTTCTTCTTTTTCTCTAAAATGCATCTCTGATTAATTCATCAATGGTATGTTAGAGTAGTTCATAATCAACATGGTATCAGAGCTACACACCCACATTTGTGAGGTCAATTGAATTTTTTGGTGCATTCTCAAGCTTATTGAGCCTCATGAATGGCGGCTCCTAAGTTTGATCACAATCATGCTATGTTTTTGCATCCTTCAGACACTACTGGTGCATCTATCATTCCAATGCAACTAACTGGATCTGATAATTACTCAATTTGGAGCAGGGCCATGCGTATTCAATTGCTTGGAAAGAAAAAGTTGGGGATTGTCGATGGCAGCTTGAATAAGAAGGATTTCAGAACAGAGTTAGGGCATCAATGGGATCGATGTAATGCCATTGTTCAAGGGTGGATCATGAGTTCTGTTACTCCGGATTTGCAAATAGGTACTTTTTATGCAACAAGTACGAAAGTAGTTTGGGAAGATCTCATAGAGCGTTTTGATAAGGTGATTGCTTCAAGGATTTACCTGTTACATAAAGCTATCGCTACTAGTGTTCAAGGTACTGACTGCATTTCTACTTATTTCTCCAAATTGCAAAAATTGTGGGATGAATTTGC
The DNA here is from genome assembly GCA_027705065.1 of Solanum peruvianum. NCBI lineage: Eukaryota > Viridiplantae > Streptophyta > Magnoliopsida > Solanales > Solanaceae > Solanum > Solanum peruvianum. Next base: position 27,188,082 of record JAKWJD010001756.1, on the reverse strand, counting down.
AAGTATTATACCACATTCCTGTAATTGTCCTGCTTCTAAGGAATTTACTATGCACCTAGAGAGGCAGAAATTAATGCAATTTTTATGGGATAGAATGAGAATTATGATCAGTCACTCAGTCAAATTCTCATGGTTGAATCTACTCCTACGATCAATAGAGCATATGCAATGCTTGTTGAAAGGAAAAGTCAAAGATCTCTATCATCCTCGATGAGTGGTGAGGGTACAGATTTGGCTGATCTCATGGCAGGCAAAAGGATGCCTAATCAATATGCAAGAGGGACCTCCCAATCACAGTCACAACAATACTCTAAGGGTTCAACCTCACAGTCACAGTCATCTACATAACATTTTAATAGAGGCAAGAAGAATTGGGATAAGATCTGTGATTTTATTCATCTGCAAGGTCATGTGGAGAATAATTGTTTTTGACTTCGTGATTACCCTCATGACTGGAAGTTTAAGAAGAAAGGAACAAAAAATAATGCTAATCATATTCAGGCTGATACTTCACAACACATGCAATCAGGTGTAAGAGATAATGGCTTAGATCGTTCATTTCCTAAGGATATGCCAAGGAATCCTCAGTTAACTACTGATCAACATGGATGCATTCTACAAATGTTTGATGGGAATACTACTAATTCCAATGTAATGGCTAACATGGCAGGTATGGTTCATACTCCTCGATCCAAAGTTTGCAAGTTAAAGTGGATAGTTGATAGTGGTGCAACCAATCACATAATTTTTAATTTTAGATGTATTGCATGATGTGAAAACTGTTAAGACTGAACAAAACAGGAAGGTTATTTACCAAATGGTGGTATAACACTGGTGACTCATACAGGTAGTTACAACATCACAAATATAGGAATATTACATGATGTATTGTATGTGCCAGATTTTCACTATAATTTGTTGTCTGTATCCAAATTCACCAAGGATCTCAATTGTTTTATGTCCTTTTATCCTGGATTTTGCTTATTCGAGGAACTTTCCAGTGGGAAACTGAAGGGGATTGGTAATGGTCTCTATTTTCTAGTTCAGTCAAGCTGTTATAATACTAAGGTTCCTGTCAATGACATTGTTAAAGGTTTTGTTGCACAAGCTGACAAGAAGGATATTATACTGTGGCACAGAACATTAGAACATGCCTCAATAAGGTCTATTAAATACATGTTAGGTTACACTCTTGATGATTATAATGCAGCACTACATGATTGTGAGATATGTCCATTAGCTAAGCACACTAGATTTCCTTTTCCTAGTAGTTCTACTAAGTCCACTACACTGTTTATTTTGCTGCATTTAGATGTATGGGTTCCCTCCAATACCCCTACATTTGATGGGAACAAGTTTTTTCTCACTATTGTTGATGATTTTCAAGAACTGTATGGATTTTTCTATTGAAATTCAAAAGTGATGTATTATCGATTCTTAAACAATTCTTTAGAATGATTGTTACTCAATTCTCCAGTACAGTTAAAAATGTGAGAACTGATAATGGGGGTGAGTTCATCAGTGGTTCCATGCAGGAATTATTCACAGAATTTGGGATCTTACATTATAAGACATGTGCTCATACCCCTCAACAAAATGGGGTTGCTGAGAGGAAGCACCGACATCTTCTTTAAGTAGCCAGAACTTTAAGGTTTCAGGGTCATATTCCATTACAGTTCTAGGGGCATTGTGTTCTTACTGCAACTTATATCGTTAATAGACTACATTCTCATTCTTTAGAGGGAAAGTCACCTTATGAAATTTTCTTTGGACAGAAACCATGCCTTACTCACTTGAGAACTCTTGGTTGTTTGTGTTTTGCAAGCAATATGCCTAGAACCGACAAGTTCGCTCCAAGAGCAATAATGTCAGTATTTATGGGATATTCAAGTGTCACTAAAGGCTACGTTTGTTTTGATCTACAACACCAAAAGTTTTTTATCAACCGGGATGTGGTCTTTCATGAAGATAAGTTTCCTTTTCAGCAATTATCTAAGACACCTGAACTTTCGTCTCATATATTTTCTCTTTCCCCTGAACTTTATACACATGATGATATTTCTATTGACATTACTCCACCTCAAAATGACTTGCCTCCTCCTTTACTCCCACCTTTAGTTCCTATTCCTATTGCTTATTCTCTGGTTGTCTCTTCTCCTGTTTCTTCTGATTCCACTATTCCACCACCTAGAAGATCTACTAGGACCTCTAAACAACTTCTCTAGCTATCAGACTATGTTTTCAGACCATCAGCTAGTACTGTTTTATATCCCATGGAGGCTTCTATATCTTATAATCAGTTGTCCCCCTCTTATAAGAAATACCTACAAGCTTTTTCTTCTGTTCTTGAGCCAACTTCCTACCAAGAAGCAGCCTCAGATGTTAGATGGATGAAAGCTATGCACTCTGAACTGCAAGCTCTCCAAGATAATCATACATGAGACTTGGTTCCTCTTCATAAAGGTAAAGTTCCTATTGGATGTAGATGGGACTATAAAGTGAAACTGAAAGCTAATAGTGATATTGAGAGGTTTAAAGCTAGATTAGTAGCAAAGAGATACACTCAACGAGCAGGTCTTGATTTTCATGAAAATTTTTCTCCAGTTGTAAAGATAGCTACTGTTCGGACTGTTCTTTCTTTGGCTGCTCAGTTTAACTGGTATGTTCATCAGTTAGATGTCTACAATGCTTTTTTGCAAGGTGATCTTTATGATGAAGTGTATATGCAGTTGCCTGAGGGTTTTGCAAGTCAGGGGAAATCTGATATTGTATGTAGACTTGTCAAATCCCTCTATGGACTTAAACAAGCAAGTAGACAATGGAATTTGAAATTGACTGAGGCCTTAGTGGAATCTTGTTTTATTCAAAGAAGCTTAGATCACTCATTGTTTATATAAAGTAAAGGATCAGATATGGTTGCGATTCTTATTTATGTAGATGACATGTTAGTGACAGGAAGCAGCTTGACTCTTATTGAACATACAAAGTCTATCTTACATAAACCTTCAAAATCAAGGATCTTGGTGAATTAAAGTTTTTCCTTGGTACGGAGTTCAGTAGATCTGCCAAAGGTATTTTGATGAATCAAAGGAAGTATGCACTGGAAATTATTTCAGATTTAGTATTGGGGAGTGCCAAACCTGCTTGGACTCCACTTGAAGCCAATGTAAAGTTGACAGTTTCAGAACTGGATTGTCTTGCAGGAGATTGTGATGATGAGCCATTTGAAGATAAGGAACAATACTATGACAAGACCAGATATTGCTTACTCAGTGCAAATACTCAGTCAATTTTTACAACAACCTAAAAAGACACAATGGGAAGCAGCAGTGAGGGTGATGAAGTACATAAAAAGAGAACCAGGACTTGGAATATTATTGAGCAGCAGACAATCAAACAAGTTAAGTGTATACTGTGATGCAGATTGGGCATCATGCCCTAATACAAGAAGGTCAGTCTCAGGTTTTCTAATTAATCATGGTGAGATATTATTGTCATGAAAATTAAAGAAACAAAGTATAGTCTCTAGAAGCTCAGCTGAAGCAGAGTATTGGAGCATGGCCAATGCAGTTTCAGAACTAGTATGGATTATTGCGATGCTGAAGGAATTAGGGAATGAAATAGATCAACCAGCTGTGGTATAGAGTGACAGCATGGCATCATTACGAATAGCAGCTAATCCAGTTTCACGAGAGAACAAAACATATAGAGATTGATTGCCATTTTATTAGACAGAAGATACAAGCAGGAATTATGAAGATAGAACATGTAAACACCAAGGAACAACTTGCAGACATATTAACTAAAGGCTTCCCTAGATCACAGCATGAAAATTTAGTAGGCAAGCTTGGTGTGGTCAATGTATTTACACTCACCAGCTTGAGGGGAAGTAATGTGATAGGAGTTAAGGGTAGTTAAGTAAATAGAAAAGTTAGTTGAAAGTTGTTAGCTTTTCGTTGGTTAATGTGCATATTATAAATACATTGTTCCATTGTAAAAGATAATCATCAGAAATAATACTCTTTTTCTTCTTCTTCTCTAAAATGCATCTCTGATTAATTTATCAATGGTATGTTAGAATTGTTCATAATCAACAGTATTATCATTTTATAATGAACATGTTCTTTGAAGTACATGACAACAATCACAATTAATATAAATTTGAAAAAAATATATGGAAGAAAACAAAAGAAAAATATCATTGATTTATATACGAAAAAATACTTTTATTATTTATAATTGAAAATGACTTAGAAGAGTAAGCTTCAATAAAATTTGTATATAGCAGTTTAAATTGTGTACAACAAAGTAGGATTGCAATTCAATCCAAAATTTAAATAATTGGTGTTTTTATAAAATATAAAAGTTTACAGTAATTGTTAAATTTTTAAAAATTCCTAATATTTGATTGAAGTACTAGTTTTTTCTAGTATTTAAAAATTTGAACCGTATGCAACAAAATATTTATTAAATAATGATAAATTTTAGCAAAACAAGATTTTTATCAAAATAATTCTCAAATATTTTTGAGAATATCTATGGTCGTCAAACGGGCACCCAATACTTAGCTCATTTGGTACTTCATTGGAAATATACTTTGGGAAACCTATGTATTATTTCTTAATTTGTTGATTAATAGAAAAATACATGTATCGTGATAGATTTAAACATTGTTAGGTCAATCAAAATGAAAATTTTAAAACTCCATTATAGGGATTTCTTAAAAGGCTTGAAAGTTCACATATAGGTTTTGTAATTTACTGTGTATAAATATATTTAATATATTATTTTTAATAACTCACAACTGTCGTCGCTCGTATACTTTGTAAAAAAATTAAAGATGTGACATTGAGTTAAATATTTCACCATGCTTTTCGCTATAGATTTTGTGAAGGAATATTTGACTTTTCAAAAAAATATGAGTATACTCTTAAGTTCTAGAAACTATTAAATCATAATTTCATATTATCATGTTATAATGAACATTTCTCTCAAAGGTCATGGCAACAATCACAATTATTATAAATTTGAAAAAAATAAAATAAGGGAGGAAACAAAAATTAAATACCATTGATTTATATACCGAAAAAAATACTATTGCTACTGATAATTAAAAGTGACTTCGGAGAGTAAACTTGTATAAAAATTAATAAAATATGTATATAACAGTGCAAATTGTGTTCAACTAAACATGACTACAATTCAATCCAAAACTATACATAATGCGTGTTTTTTTAAAATAAAAAAATTTAGGATAATTTATAAATTTTTAAAAATTCCTGAGTAATAGAATTTGACTCAAGTACTACATTTTTTTTCTAGTATTTAAAAATTTGAATTTTTTGCAGAAAATATTTACTAAATAATGATAAATTGTGGTCAAACAAGATTTATCAAAAAAATCTCAAATATTTTTGAGAATATCTATGGTCAAAAAGGCACCTAATACTTAGCTCACTTGGTACTTAATCGAAAATATACTTTGGGGAAACCAATGTATAATTTCTTAATTTGTTGATTGAGAGAAAAATACATGTATCATAATATATTTAAACATTGTTTGGTCAATTGTAATGAAAATTTTAAAACTTCATTACAGGATTTTTTTAAAAGGCTTGAAATTCACGTATAGGTTTTGTAATTTATTGAATTCTTTTGATAAATTGTTAATTCGATTTATTTGGAATATCATTTTAAAGTTGTGTTTACAATTTGAAAGGAGTCTGGGAAGATTCGAGTTATTTGATGGTATTTTTGACGCATTTTGAATGTAGTTTCATTTGATTTAAGTTCATAAGATGTGAAATTCAATTTTTGTAGTGTAAAAATGTGTATGAACATTTCTAATATATTATTATAAACTTATATACGAGATTGACATATTGTTCACACATTTAATCGCATGTTTTTTTCTTCAAATAAGGTGATTTCTAGTTTTTATCCTTGATATGAATTGATCTTTAATTTTTCTTGTCTAGCAAAATATTAATTCTGTAAGATTGTGAAAATAAACTTATATATATATATATTAAAAAAAAGTATCTGTCTTATGTAAACAAAGATTCATTCCCAATTTCGCCCCATATATATATAGACAACACAAAAATAGGGCGAAATTTGGAATGACCCTTTGTTTACCTAAGACAGATACTTTCTTCATGTTGAATTCTAAAATAGAATACTATTTAGTCATAAAAATATGCGTAAACTTGTATTTTACTTAAGATATTTATTACCCAATTCATTTTTACCTATATGAAATATGATCAGATTGAATTATTACCTATTTTATATTGATCCATTTTTAACTCATTCATTTGCCACCACTGGTTATAACACTCAGAAACAATAGCACTCAAATATAATGTTAGATTGTTAAAGCTTCATATACTATTCATCCACAACTTAAAAAAGAATATCACTATTAGAGGTCTCAAATTCATCCACATATTAAATTGCATAAAAATGAGACAATAATATTATAGAACATGGATTGATGTGTAATTCGTCAAAAATTATGATATTAATGATTACATTAAGTTGAACTAAATAAAGTAATCACCCTATTGCTAATTTATACTTAAATAACATAAAAATTTAATGTACTTTAATATTATAATTTAATTTTTAAAATGTCATGAACGTCAACAAAAATAAAATAAAATAGTAGTACAACTTATAATGTATATATGCAAGTTTATCTAACGATACAAATCTAATATTCAATAACTCTTCTTGCACAATCTTATAAGATAACCAAAATTAACAAAAGAAATAAAAATTTATCCAATTTTAAAAAATATAAAATCAAACACATAATTTATATTATGCACAATACTTTTTTTTAATTAACCAAACATCTAATAATTACAATATATTTATTAAATAATTATATTATTTCCTAATCATTTTATTATAATCCATAACATTATAATTATAACACTGATATAATTATAGACTGAATAATTGATAGTCCACTTGGCATTAATATCATCTAAGTTGGCTTCTGAATTAATACCGACCGACTTCAATGAGCCTGGTTCTAAATATCTCTTTCATCAATTATTATTCGTTTTGAATTTCGACATATTTCAAACTTATTTTTAAAATAATTTATTCACTATAAATTGAATTTATGTATAGGTGCTTCCAAAGTGATAAGAACTTCCAAGATAACTAACTATGTATCTACTAATTAAATGTCTTTTGAAGTGATATCTCAGCACTATAAATAATCACTCACCATTTGAAAGACACACTTGAATAAGAAAATTTCTCTCCTCTATCTTATACTCCTTGTCTTCTTCTTATTATTATAATATTCTAAGCTTTCTTTATAATGTGTTATCAGCACGAAGTTGCTACTTGCAAAGAATTCCCTACTTCTCGGTTGGATTCAAGATGAGTAATGAGATATATGCCTTGTTGATAGTGCTACAATGCATACAATATTAAAAGAAAATAAATACTTTTCTAATTTGATTATGAAAATGGTATATGTCAACACAATATTAGGTAGTACAAAATTAATTGAGGGCTCTGGAAGAGTGACTTTATTACTACCTAGAGGGACAATATTGGTCATTGATAATGCATTATATTGTAGTAAGACTCAAAGAAACTTATTGAGTTTCAAAGTTATTCGCCAAACTGCTGTCATGTTGAGACGATTAATGAAGGAACGGTTGAATACCTTTACAATACTATAATTAATGTAGAGAAGAAAATTATCCATGAAAAATTGTCTGCATTTTCTTCTGGATTGTACTATACAAGTATAAGTACAGTTGAATTACATGCCGTAGTAAACAAAATATTTAGTAATTTTAATGATTTTATCATTTGACATGACTGATTGAGTCATCCCAGATTTAATATGATGCGCAAAATCATTGAGAATTCACATGGGCACACCTTAAAGAGCCCAAATATCCTTCAATCAAAGGAATTCTCTTGTATTGCTTGTTCTCAAGGAAAGTTGATCATTAAACCATCAACAGTTAAGATTGGAATTGAATCCCCTGCGTTTCTGGAACGTATATAGGGTGATATATGTGGACCAATTCAACCTGCATGTAAACCCTTTAAATATTATATGGTCTTGATAGATGTTTCTAAAAGATGGTCACATGTGTGCTTATTATCAACTAGCAACATGGCCTTTCTACAATGTAAAGATAGAAATATTGAGAATGTCCTTCAATTTGACATAAATTGTTGGTTTTGTTTTAAATTAATATTTTCTTCGTTTCAAAAAGAATTACCTCCTTTATTTTTTAGTCTGTTTTAAAAAAGAATGACCTTTTTCTTTTCTGATAACATTTTAACTTCCGCTTTCTACGTGGCATATTTAAGGCCACAAGATCAAAGTACAATTTTGTACATTTGATCTAAATTTAATTTAGAATATCAAGATTCAAAAGTTTTCTTTATATTCTTAAACTGCGTGTCAAGTCAAACTAGGTCATTCTTTGTGAAACAGAGGGAATAACAGTTTTAAAAATATCTCCATGTTTGACAAACATTAACTTGGATACACTTTTGATCTGTCAGATGTCATAGCAACTGGTTTCAAATTCTTGTAGGAGCATTGATCTCTTAATAAAAAGCCGAGAGAAGTGTTCAAAACATTTCTAAACTTGACAATTATTTAGGGATATATTTCACTTTGAACTTAATGCAAATTCTTAAAATTTTTGTTCCGAAATTATTGATCATCTTAAAAGCACATCTAGACTTGACTAACTGGATATAGTCTTTATAATCTGTCACGTATCATAGCAAGTGATCTCAAGTTCTTGTAAAAACATTCAACTCTTAACATAAAATCGAAAAAGTGTTAAAGATACTTTTACATTTGGCAATAATTAGAAAGTGTTAATAATTTAAAGATAAAATTAATAATTTACGCTTTAAGTCAATAAATATTTTCAATATTTGGAATAATGATGAAATATTTGATGGAAAAAAAGAAATTCAAAGATAAATGATGAGTTGGCGCCCGAGGAAAAGGGGGGAGGAGTTTGGTCCATCAATATAAAAGTCCTAAAAAAATAAAAAATAAATAAATAAACTATTTGTTTTTTATCTTTAAAATTGTTGAAACTCTAGAGACAACACATACCCCACGTTGTCTCATAAATACAAAAATTCATCCAATCATTTTAGTCTCACAAAAATACAAATTAACACTGGGATTCTCCACTTAATATATATTACCAAAACATGATATTTTATTTATTTCAAGAATCAGAAGCATCTTCTCCATGTGATAAGGAACCTAACATAATACTATATCCTTTATTAATATTCATATTATCATTACATTATGATTCCTACACAATAATAATAATAAATTAATTCTACCTCGACAATAGGGATCATAATTACAGTGCTTGAAACTATGAGACAATAATTAAGTAGGGCATAATATTAGTCTCAATTTTTTTGGTTAAAATTATCGGCAAATAGATTTACATCAAGTCAATCTATGTATGATATGTGTTTAAATTTATTGTTTATTTCATTTTATCATAATTAATTTATATGTATTTTATTTTATTAAATCATATAATAATAAAAATTATACTAATTCAATATAAACACCCAATGCGAATAAATTTTTCTAATTTTTTTACTTTGTTTGGTTTCTGTTTTAGTTTCAAAAATTATTTCTTAGTGTTCATTTTTATAAATTTGTTATTAGTTGAAAAGTCAATTTACACTATTATTTGAAAAATATATCTTTCAATATCATAACTATATGTTTAAAAAATATTTCTATTTGTTTTAGTTTTCATTCAATAACCAAATCTATGTTTGATAAATTTTCAATGATGTTGTTTCAATATCTATGTTTGATAAATTTTCAATGATGTTGTTTCAATATGAAGTGTGACTTGCAATAGTATTATAATGGAAACTTACCTATATTAAAAAAATATTTATTATATATAAAATTAATATTTTTTTAATTTGAATATTTTGAATATATTTATAATACAGTTTTAATACATATTAAAGAGAATAATTTATAAAACATAGAATACAAATTTTATTAATAGATAATACATTCATCACACATTTTAATATACTTATCTATCAATATCTTTCCGAACAAGCGTAATATATTTTAAAACAGATCATACATATATATTTTGTATATAATTCACTTTTAATACATATTTTAGATGGATCAACAACTTTAGTTAAAAATTTTATGGATGATAGTGATTTATCAAACTCTTATTCATATATTAAGCTTTTTTAAATGCTAAATGATACATTCATCAAGTTTATTATCATTCTTAGTATAATACAAAACAAAGAATAACAGGTTTATATTATTATTTTTGTTAACAATTTTGAATTTTGATAAAAATATTTATGTACAAAAGAAATATATCTTCACCTTTTGGTGGTTCTTTTCTTTATCACCTTGTATTGTTTTCTCTTTTTATCTTGTATAAATTAATTGTTAATATTAATTCTTATTGACATCACAAATTCTAACCGCGTATACATTTTTATCACTGAAATGAAATGATTATGTGAGTAAGTATAAATGATTTAAGTGAGCATATTATGCACAAAATAAAAATAATATTGATCAACATTAGATTTCTATGCACTTAATATTCTAAAAGTTATTCTTATGAAACTAAATTATAAAATACAAACCTCAAGACATGTTTGTTCAACAATTCATTTGACCTCCAACAGCATCCGAACTATTATTAAAATACAAAATTATGAGATTGTGACGCAATAAAAAGATGGCTACTTAGTAGGCCTAAAAAATTGTAGGAATCTCCAAAAATAAATACTACAAATAGACTTATTTTTTTTAAAGAAAAAATTGACATAATAGATAGCTTGAACTTCTTCAATAAACTAAACTCCATTTCAATCCTGTAATTTCTTATTCCACAAGAACACGAACAAAAGAAGCAATAAAATAAAAAGAAAAAAAAACTTGAAATCGATCAACTAAATTCATGTAATGACCCGGATGACCATTTTTTGAAAAATTTGTAAAATTACTTTTTCTACCCTCTTGATATTGATCCTGAGTCATTTCTGAACTGGTTTGTGAAGTTAGTTTTGAGTAAAAATTTGTGAATAGCGAAAGTTTTTAATTTTCAAAGATTAAAGTTGTTAAAAAGTGGGTTTCGATGTCTTTTGGAGTTTGAGTCTTGAAATGAAATTTTGCTGATTCTATCGGCTCTGAAATGTGAAAACTGGTCTACGAGAGTTATCAGTTTTAGATTCGGAGTGTTTTCATGGATTTGATATCCTAAGTTGAAAATTTAGGAAAATTTAGTTTTTGCGTTGACTTTGGTCAACATGCGGAGTTCGAATCTCGGATCAAATTTTTGACAATTCTGTTAGATTTGGTAGATGATGTTAGATCTAGGTGTGATCTTGATTGAATTTTCAGAGGTCCCGAACTTAATTTGATCTTTTTAGTTGTTATGTTCGTTTCTTGTGACTAACGAATTTTGATTCAAGGAGACCTCAAATTTGTATTTTGATATTTTATTGAGTCTGAAATGTCGACTTTTGTTGGGTAACATCTCTAATTTGTGTGTACGGGCTTCTAAGTAAATTTCGAGAGTCCTTTCGATGAATTGAGAGTTTGTTGATGGGATTAGAAACTCCAAAAAATTTCAGCCCAGAAAAATTGGCTAAGTCTTGATCGACGGACGGACCAACGGTCCGTAGTCCGTGACCGTCGATTAAGACCCTCATTCACCCACTCTCTGACAGGAGCTACGGATGACCAGCAAGGTCTGTAGGTGGAAAATTTGTAGACAGTTAAAGGGAAATGCATTTGGGTCAACTTCAAATGGTCATAACTCTTAGCACAAAATGAATTAGGTGTCCCATGACCTACCCACGGATAGATAATTGAATTATCTTTCCATAGTCACAAACCTTGGTAAAATCCGACCTTTGAGTAAAGATTTATGCCTATTTTAGTAAAGGTCTATCGAACAGGCCCTGACGACGCGGATCCGACGACGAGGCATCGGGCAGACGACGGACCATCAATCCTGGTCGTCGTTTGGTCCGACAGCAACTTTACCAGGGGTCTTTTAGACCTTTCCCACTCTGTTTAAACCCTAACTTACGTCATTTTGATCCTAAATCATCAGATTTTAGTCAGTTTAAGCCTACAAACATAACTAAAACATATCTAAGTTAAATCATTAAATCAAAACTTAGAAAATTGGAAGCAAGAAAGGAGAAAAAGCTCAAGAACCCTAGTTCAAGAACACAACAAGCTCCAGCAGTTCCAGCCTCGAAACTTAAGTATTTTTCCGTGAATTTCATCACCAGGTATGTGAGATTTCACTAGTGGGTTCCTTTCACCCATTGGGTCCCTAGTTTTCAGTCAGATTCTTGATTTTCTTATCATCATTATACCTAGGGTTGTAGAGCTTTGATAGATTTTCATGATTTAGTTAAATATATGTTCCCAATCAGATTATCATGTTATTACTCATATTATCATATGAATTTTAGAAACCTAGCTTTCTGTTTCTTTAGTTCTTGAATTATACATGCTAGGTCAGATATTTCAGACACTTCTGATATACATGCCTCAGTTATAAATGCATGATTACAAGATTAATTGTTGCATTCTCAGTTTGCATGTTCAGTTCCGAGCTATCAGTATTTTCAGAAACTCAGACATAATCAGTAAATTTAAAGAATCCATGGAAGTAGCATAATACCGAGTTGGACTAGGGTTTAGCGTACCCAAATAGTCCCAGAACTACTAGTCAAGTAGGTTGTAAGTCCCCTCTGTGGGCAATCAGTTTAGTGATCACGCCAGCATGCCTTTATACCTTTGGCAGGGTATATTGGGTCCTCTCGATGGGGCGTATACATCGGACTCCACATTTAACTCATGTGATTTTATTATCGGTTATTAGTAGCTCCCACAGTTCAGTCAGACTCTCTGCATTGACCATTTATCAGTATATTCAGTATTAAGTTTTAGTATGTTATAAATTGGTCATTGCATCCAGTTAGCTCATAATTCAGTTTATCATGTCAAATTATTATACTTGCTTTTATGTTTGTTCAATTATGTTTTATTTCAACTTTACTCTACCTACATGCTCAGTACCTTTTAAGTACTGACGCATACGTGCGCTACACTTCTCGTGATGTAGGTTCAGGTTCTCAACATCCAGATCACACATAGATCGATTTCTGATCTCCAGTTCAGCAGATTCAGTGGTGAGTCCTCATTCGCCGTAGACAACAGTCTTGAGTGTCATTTCAGTCTTTAGTCATTTAGTTTCAGTTTTTATTAGATTTAGTTGGGGGCTTGTCCCAGTATTTCTAGTCTAGTTTAAAGGCTTATTTCAAACATAGTTAGTTTCAGCTTAGTAGTGAGTTAATATTTCTTTGTATTAAACTTATCGATTTTTCATATATCTCAGTTTTAGCATATGGATATTCCCCATCTTTTCATTATAATTTATGATTTTGCTTCCGCAACAGTGTATTATCATTAGTGTGCTCATGATCATGCCAGCAGAGTTATCTTGGGATCACTTGTGGTCCTAGGTTCCGTGTCCGCGTCTCTGGGGTAGCTCGGGGCGTGACAAGTAATCTATCGAAATACTTTTTGTCGATCTCTGAATCCTTCATCTTTGGAAGTTCAAATTCTCTAATGAGGTTGAAAATATACATTTTTTATCCGTTCATCTCCTTCATATTTCTTCTTTAAGAAATTCCAGGCCTTAAATTTTGATTTCGTTATCATAATTCTAACAAAGATTTCAGATGATACTGCAGCAAATCACGTTGTTCTGGCCTTTTATTTCTTGTTTTCTTCCCCTCGTGATTCCTTATATCTGTCATGGTTGGACTTGCAGGCAAGGGAGGAAACTTGATAGTCCTCCTCAACAACTTCCAACAAATAATTTGCCTCCATACGTGACTCCATTCTTGCTACCCAGACATGATAGCATTCACCTTTAAAGATAGATGGAGCTAGTGCAGCGAAAGGATTTTCTGAATCCATATCTATAAAAAAAAAAAAAAAAAAAGGAAAACGGGTTCTTCTTAATTACAGCTCCCTAAAAAAGAATGTCTGGTACCACTTTTGTTGGAGTTCTTTGAATGAACTTCAACTCTATAAACAAAAATTAAGGCAAGAAGAAGAGAAGAAATAATTTCCGGTGGGAAGATCATTTTTAATTGAATTCAAATGGTGTTTGAATATAGAGAAAATGCAATAACCAACATATATCTAAGCAACTACTTTGCACATGATTCCATGGTAAACAAACTCTTAAAAATAACGACTTAACTCCTAAAAAATAACAACCAACTTAAAACGTTGAAGATTGCTAAAAAGCTAGAGAAAATCCAACAACTTCTATTGACTTGTTACTACAGTAACGATGCAATTAATCAACAAGAGATTGAAGGTGCTTTGAAATAAAACCGATCTAAATCTTTAAAAACAATTTTTAATGTATGTTTAGACTTAAATATTTTTCCAAATCAATTTATTTTCCTCAAACTTAAGGAAAATGACTTACCTCCAAAATGTAAGGAAAATATTTTCTAAAACTCTTTTCCAACCTCACATCTCAAGTTTTCACTATAACTAAAGTCTCAGGTATCAATTTTTTATACTAATTCCTAATTTGACTTTTGACTCTCAATTTGGGTCATCCCTTTTGACCTCAATTCAAGACCAACCTCTCTAGTCCCAGATTGGGTTGAGATCAAATCCAAGTTCAAAACTTAAGTCCCGAGTTGAGAGTCGAAATTCGGTCCTAGTTTAAAAGTTGAATCACAACTTGGAAGTTAGGATCGAATTCAAATTTGAAAGTCATATCCTCAATTAAGAGTTGACATCATGTGTATGGATCAAGTACTAGGTCAGGTGTCGGGTGCTATTCCAAGTTGGGTTTCCATTCGAGAATCGAGATTGAATCCAAGTCAGGTGTTAAATTTGGGTTGAGAATAAGTCGTCGAGGTTGGGTGTTGCGGTCGAGTGTCATATCACGATTCAAAAGTAAGTTCTCAAATCGGGTTTCAATGTCAAGTCTTGGTTTAGAAGTTCACGCCTAGGTTGGGATCGATTCCTAGATCGAGTCTCATATTAGTCAAAGATGTCGAGTGTTAGTATCAGAGGTTAGGGGTCAAGGTCAGACCCAGTTCAAATGTTGATTTTTAAGTAGGAGTCAGGTCTCGGGTCGAGTGTCGGAGTTGGATTCTGATTCTAAATAGATCATCAAGGTCATATCCATGTTCGGTTTTTGAGATTGAGTCGAAATCTAATTCGAATGTTTGTTCTCAAACCAAAATTTAAGTATATATCCTTGGTTGAATCTCAGATAGATCATCCAGTCGTTTGCCAGTTCGGTGTTGAGGTCAGAGTCGTGATCAAGTTTGAATGTCGAGTTTTGGATATGGAGTCGGGATCATATATGAGTGTCGGTATAAAGTCAAATCATATATTGATTGTGAGGGTTGTGTCCCAATTCAGGTGTCGGTGTCAACGTCGGGGTCGGGTCCTACATCGATTGTCAGGGTTGGTTCCAGGTCAGAAACTTTCTTATAAAAATATTTTTTTACCCTTTAGCCAAGAATGAAAGATATTGTATTCTATGAAACAATATCTTTTATCCACCAAACGAAACACTAAAACTATTTTCTGAAAATATTTTTCTACCAAACATAAGAAAATAAGTTAAATTCTAACTTGTTTTCCAAGAAAACATTTTCTAAAAGAACATTTTCCATGAAAAACATGTCATCCATACCAAACACAAAACTAGAAGATTGAAGGATACGATGTCAAAAGTTTAACACTCGATGACTACCCAATTTTATATTTATTTGTTTTGATTAGATAAAATTGTCATTTATTTTATTTTTTGTATAAAGTACAAAACTTCCATATATTCGGGGGCTAATGACATCCTATTCCAAAATTTTCTCTAATAACAAAATTTTGAATTTCTTATTGCTCTTGAATATATTTCTTGGTGGTCGTATACATTGCAAATGATACATTACTTAACGTAAGTGTCACGACCCAAATCGGGGACGCGACTGGCACCCACATTTACCCTCCGATGTGAGCGAACCAACCCATCTAAACCTTAACATTTCAAGATATTTCAACAGAAAATAATGCGGAAGACTTAAACTCATTAATAAAAACAACTCAAAACTATTATTAATATTCCCAAAATCTGGAAGTCATCATCACAAGAACATCTATCTCAAATTACTAAACTAAGAATGTCTAAAAACTAAAAACAAGTAAAAGCTAGTCCATGCCGGAAGTTCAAGGCATCAAGACTCGAAGAAGGAGACCCAGTCCAAGCTAGACGCATTAGCTCACCCTGAATTTCCGATGAAGTGAAGACTGGCTTGATCTACTGCTGAGTCGAAGTTGACGGAACGTTTGCTGCATAACACAAATAACAAGGGAAACATAAAAGTAGGGGGTCAGTACAACCACACGTACTGAGTAGATATCATCGGTCAACTCAAAATAGGGAACAATATATATCAATAATAATGTAAATCAACTACAATACTCAACATGTAGCACAGCAATTATCATAATCATCAATAACACCATCAAGTTCATTCATGAGGGCTCAAGCCTCATTACCATACTCATTTGGGAATTAAGTTCATTATATTGAGTATATTCATTATCTTTCAAGATTCATTATCTTTCTTCCTCTTGTGTCGGTACGTGACACTCCGCTCCTCTAATTCTATCCTGGTGTCGGAACGTGGCACCCGATCCTCATATTCATTCTATCCTGGTACCGGAACGTGGCACCCGATCCTCATATTCTATCCTGGTGTCGGAACGTGACACTCCGATCCTCATATTCATTCTATCCTGGTACCGGAACGTGGCACCCGATCCGCATATTCATTCTATCCTGGTACCGGAACGTGGCACCCGATCCTCATATTCTATCCTGGTGTCGGAACGTGACACTCCGATCCTCATATTCATTCTATCCTGGTACCGGAACGTGGCACCCGATCCCCTAATTCATCAAGCCTTCTTTTATACTAAGGCATCCTCATTATCATTATATAATTTATCAAGCCTTCTTTCATACTAAGGCATCATCAATCTTATTATATAATATATCAAGTGAATTAGGGTTCTTTCAAGATTTGGGATTCAATAGCTTCATCATGCTTTGTTAATTTAACATCACATAATCATATTCATACAAACATACAATAAGCATATAGACAGGTTTACAATATCATCAACACATATTATTCACTATCAAGAGTTCACTACGTATATCGTAATACAAAACCATAACCTACCTCCACCGAAGAATTGGAATCAACAAGAAATTTCCCAAGCTTGCTATTCTCCTCTCTCTCGATCGATCTGCTCTCTCTCCCTTTCTGTTCTTTCCCTTTTGTTTTACTCAAACCCTCTTTCCTTTACCCTAATTAATCATATAATTAAGTGTGAAAAAGGACAATAAACCCCTCTAATTCACTTAAGGTTACCCCTTTTAACCCCTAAGTAATTAGACTTATTAATGTTACCCCTCAATCTTTGTAATTAAGGAAAGAATAATCAAAAACGACCCTTAAAACGTGTGGAGAAATCCCAAACTGCCTGGGATTGTGCAGCCTGTGACGGGCCGTCGTGGGTGCGACGGTCCGTCACACAGGCCGTCGTGCCTCCCCAGTTTTCAGGTGAGCTGTGACGGCCCGTCACGCCTGTGACGGTCCGTCCTGCACCTCCGTCATGACGGTCAGAAACTCGTTTTCTTGCACCAATTTCTCAAAAGTTGAAGTGTTTTGCAACGGGACTCACGACGGTTCGTCGTGGATGTGACGGCACGTCCTGCAGGTCCGTCACAATTTACAGAGAGTCGATTTTCAGTACCCGATTTTCAAACTCTAAGTGTCATGGAACGGAACACCCACGACGGTCCGTCGAGCCTGTGACGGTCCGTCGTTGGGTCCGTGGTTTCAGCCAGTTTTTCCAGAATTTGTTCTGCTGCTCAAAACGACTAAACAGGTCGTTACAATAGATACCAATTTACCCATCGTTCGTCCCCGAACGATCAAAAGAAGAAAGACCATGGCGAAAAGGAGTACCTGAATCTGTGAACAGATGTGGGTATTTTTCTTGCATATCTGCCTCCTTCTCCCAAGTAGCTTCTTCAACCGGTCGATTCTTCCATTGAACCTTGATGGATGCAATCTCTCTCGACCTCAACTTGCGAACTTCTCTATCTAATATAGCAACCGGTTCCTCTTCATAAGTCAAGTTCTCATCCAACAAAACTGAATCCCAACGGATAATGTAGTTTCCATCTCCGTGGTATCTTTTCAACATGGATACATGAAACACCGGATGCACTCCGGACAGCCCTGGGGGCAAGGCTAATTCATAGGCCACCTCCCCTATTCTCTTAAGCACTTCAAATGGTCCAATATACCTTGGACTTAACTTACCTCTTTTTCCAAACCGCATCACCCCTTTCATGGGCGAAACCTTCAACAAGACTTGTTCACCTTCCATGAACTCCAAGTCTCTAACCTTTCGGTCTGCATACTCCTTTTGTCTACTTTGAGCCGCTAAAAGCTTTTCTTGAATAGCTTTCACCTTCTCCATAGAATCCCTTAACAGATCAGTCCCCCAAGGTCTAACTTCAAAGGCGTCAAACCAACCAATGGGAGATCTACACCTCCTCCCATACAATGCTTCAAATGGAGCCATGTCAATACTGGAGTGATAGCTATTATTGTATGAAAATTCTGCCAAGGGTAAGAAGCTATCCCAATGGCCACCAAACTCTATCACACACGCGCGAAGCATATCCTCCAACACTTGAATCGTCCGCTCAGACTGACCATCGGTCTGAGGATGAAATGCAGTACTAAGGTCCAATCTAGTACCTAATTCAGCATGCAGGGTTCTCCAAAACTTAGAAGTAAACTGCGTACCTCTATCAGATATGATTGAGAGTGGAACCCCATGCAATCGAACGATCTCTGAGATGTAGATTTTTGCTAACTTCTCTGCATTGTAAGTCACCTTGACAGGAATGAAATGTGCAGACTTAGTTAACCTATCAACGATCACCCATATAGAGTCATACTTACCCAATGTCTTTGGAAGACCAACCACGAAGTCCATCGCGATTCTCTCCCACTTCCATTCAGGAATGGGCATTCTCTGAAGTGTTCCTCCGGGCCTTTGGTGTTCATACTTTACTTGTTGACAATTTGGACACTTGGCAACAAACTCAACAATATCTCGCTTCATTCTACTCCACCAGAAGTGTTGCTTTAGGTCGCGATACATCTTGGTTGCACCAGGATGTATAGAATATCCGGAACTATGAGCTTCTGTAAGAATAGTGGTGATCAAATCATCGATGCGGGGTACACATACTCTTCCCTTGATCCTCAAAACACCTTCCCCATCGATTATCGCTTCCTTAGCCTCTCCTTGCAACACTTTATCTCGAATTCGCCTTAGTTTCTCATCATCAAACTGTTTCCCCTTAATCTGATCGAGAAAAGAGGATTTTGCCTCTACACAAGCTAACAATCCTCCCTTCTCATTTATTTCTAACCTCATAAGGTCATTAGCCAAAATCTGTACTTCTCTAGCCAATGGGCGTCTAGAAGCTTGCAAATGAGCTAGACTTCCCATACTTCCGGCCTTTCTACTCAAGGCATCTGCCACAACATTCGCCTTCCCCGGATGATACAAAATAGTGATGTCGTAGTCCTTCAGTAGTTCCATCCATCTCCTCTGTCTTAAGTTCAAGTCTTTCTGAGTGAAGACATACTGTAGGCTACGATGGTCCGTGTAGACTTCACACTTAACCCCATACAAGTAGTGTCTCCATTGCTTTAGTGCAAATACTACCGCGGCCAACTCCAAATCATGGGTCGGATAGTTACGTTCATGCACCTTTAATTGCCTCGAAGCATAAGCAATCACATTCTTCTCTTGCATTAGCACTGCACCCAAACCCGAATAGGATGCATCACAATAGACAATAAAGTCCTTACCCTCTACCGGCAAGGTAAGGATGGGCGCGGTAGTCAACAAAGTCTTGAGTTTCTGAAAGCTCTCCTCACACTCATCCGACCATACAAATGGGACGTTTTGCTTGGTCAAGTTCGTCAATTGGGAAGCAATGGAAGAGAATCCCTTGACGAATCGGCGGTAGTAGCTAGCTAACCCCACAAAACTCCTTATTTCTGACACGTTTGTAGGTCTTACCCAATTCTTTACCGTCTCAATCTTAGATGGATCTACCATCACTCCATCCTTAGAAACCACGTGCCCCAAGAAGGACACTGAATCTAGCCAAAACTCACACTTGGAGAATTTCGCATAAAGCTTTTTCTTTCTCAACAACTCTAACACCAATTTCAAATGCTCCTCATGTTCTTTCTTACTTTTGGAGTATATCAGTATATCATCAATAAACACAATCACAAAGAGATCCAAGTATGGCTTGAAAATCCCGTTCATCAAGCTCATGAAGGCGGCGGGGGCATTCGTAAGACCAAAAGACATTACCACAAATTCATAATGCCCATACCTAGTTCGAAAAGCAGTCTTTGGCACATCCGTTGCTCGTATTTTCAGTTGGTGATAACCGGATCTCAAGTCGATCTTCGAGAAGACACAAGCACCTTGTAACTGATCGAACAAGTCATCAATGCGAGGAATGGGGTACTTGTTCTTAATAGTTACCTTGTTCAACTGTCGGTAATCTATGCACATTCGGAAACTCCCATCTTTCTTCTTTACAAACAAAACCGGAGCACCCCAAGGAGATGCACTTGGTCTAATGAAGCCTTTGCTCAACAACTCTTGAAGTTGAGCCTTTAATTCTCTTAACTCCGCGGGAGCCATTCTATACGGGGGTATAGAAATGGGGCGAGTACCGGGTTCCAAATCAATGCAGAAGTCTATATCCCTATCTGGTGGCATACCGGGAAGATCTGCAGGGAACACATCCAAAAATTCTCGAACTACCGAAACTGATTCAATTGAGGGTACTTGGATAGTGTCATCCTTGAGATGTGCCAAGAAAGCTAGACAACCCTTACTAACCATCTTCTGAGCACGAATAAATGAGATGATACGCACCGGATTGGAAGTGTAGTCACCCTCCCACACTAACGGATCTGCCCCAGGCTTGGCTAACGTCACTGTTTTAGCATTACAATCCAGAATCGCAAAGTTTGGAGAAAGCCAAGTCATCCCCAGAATTACATCAAAATCACCCATTTCTAAAATAACCAAATCTACATAAGTGTTGCTCCCCACAAAATTCACCAAACAAGACCTATACACTTTTTCGACTATCACAGACTCACCCACCGGAGTAGAAACACGAATAGGTATGTCAAGTAATTCACAATGTAAATTTAGGCCATTAGCAAATGAGGAAGATACATATGAAAACGTGGAGCCAGGGTCAAATAATACAGATGCCATACAATCACAAACCAAGAGATTACCTGTGATAACAGCATCAGACGCCTCCGCTTCAGATCTCCCAGGGAAAGCGTAGCAATGAGCCCCATTATTTGTTTGTCCGTTTCCCCTACCATGTTGTGTAGTAGTGGCTCCATTTTGACCCTCACCTCTGCCGTTTTGGTGACCACCATTTCCTCGGCCACCACGCCCTCCAGAATAACGACCTCTACCATTACCACCTCTTCCTCTAGCTAGTGGGGCTCTGTAACTCTGTTTTGGACAATTTCTCCTAATATGTCCAATCTCCCCACATCCATAGCACTCTCTGGAGTCAGGCATGGGTCTCTCGGAGTAGTGTTGACCGTTCTGAGGTGGACCCCCAACTACAGTCTGTAGTGAAGACTGTATTGGTCGATTTGAGTGACCTCCGGAGTTCTGTCCTCTAGAATAAGAACCATTATACTCACCTCCCCTTCGGAACCTCTTTGATGTAGACGTTGAGGTGAAGTCATCCGGTTTCACTCCTTCCACCTCTATCACAAAGTCTACCACCTCTTGGAAGGATGTTGCTGTTGCCGCTATCTGTAAGGCTGAAATCCGCAATTCTGACCTCAACCCCTTCACAAAACGGCGGATTCGTTCTTGTGGACTGAAACAAAGTTGGGTGGCATATCTGGATAGTGCGCGAAATTTAGCCTCATACGCGTTTACTGTCATCCTTCCCTGTTCAAGACTCAAGAACTCATCCCTCTTCCTGTCTCTCAAAGTCCTTGGGATATACTTCTCCATAAACAAACTAGAGAATGATTCCCAAGTCATAGGTGGTGCCTCGGTTGGTTGACACTCGACATGTGAACGCCACCACATTTTGGCGTTACCTTGGAACTGATAACTCACGAACTCAACACCAAACCTCTCTACTATCCCCATCTTGTGTAGTAGCTCATGACAATCAACCAGAAAATCATAAGCATCTTCAGATTCTGCACCCTTGAAGACTGGAGGTTTCAGTTTCAAGAACTTACTAAAAAGTTCATGTTGATCGTTTGTCATAATAGGCCCAGTAGTCAGACGTGGAAATGTGCCTATTCCCAATGGTGCATCCATGCGAGGAGCCATAGTAGCCGCATGTCGTATCTCTGAAACCGGAGGTGTCGGTGCAGAAACCATTGGAGGTGCTTGACCCTGATCGGACAACCCGCTAAGATAAGCAAGTACTTGGTTGATCATCTCTGGGGTAGGTTGGGGTGGCATTTCCTCATTCTGCCCTTGTTTAGTTTCCCCTTCCTCACCCTCTCTAGCTACCTCCTCAGTCGGTGGAGGAGTCACTGCCCTAGCCTCAGATGGACTAGGTGCTCGTCCTCTCCCTCTAGAGGACGTCCTCCCACGACCTCTCCCATGGCCTCTTGCCGTTGTTCTTCCTCGAGCCACAGCCCCAGTGGCTGGCTCAGTAGTTTCATGTCTTTCCGTTGTCGCTGCTGGTGCGGTCGTTGCTCTAGTTCTAACCATCTGCGAGATAGAATGAAGATGGTCAGATACCAATTTGTATCACCTAGATACCAATTGGACTCAAGTAATAGCACGAAAGAAGGAATGAAAGAATGGAATTTTTCCTAAAGTCTTATAGCCTCTCAAAGAAAAGTAAAGGCGTCCCCCTACCGTTCTTTAAGACTCTACTAGACCTGTTCTTGTGTGATGAGACCAATGAACCTAATGCTCTGATACCAAGTCTGTCACGACCCAAATCGGGGACGCGACTGGCACCCACATTTACCCTCCGATGTGAGCGAACCAACCCATCTAAACCTTAACATTTCAAGATATTTCAACAGAAAATAATGCGGAAGACTTAAACTCATTAATAAAAACAACTCAAAACTATTATTAATATTCCCAAAATCTGGAAGTCATCATCACAAGAACATCTATCTCAAATTACTAAACTAAGAATGTCTAAAAACTAAAAACAAGTAAAAGCTAGTCCATGCCGGAAGTTCAAGGCATCAAGACTCGAAGAAGGAGACCCAGTCCAAGCTAGACGCATTAGCTCACCCTGAATTTCCGATGAAGTGAAGACTGGCTTGATCTACTGCTGAGTCGAAGTTGACGGAACGTTTGCTGCATAACACAAATAACAAGGGAAACATAAAAGTAGGGGGTCAGTACAACCACACGTACTGAGTAGATATCATCGGTCAACTCAAAATAGGGAACAATATATATCAATAATAATGTAAATCAACTACAATACTCAACATGTAGCACAGCAATTATCATAATCATCAATAACACCATCAAGTTCATTCATGAGGGCTCAAGCCTCATTACCATACTCATTTGGGAATTAAGTTCATTATATTGAGTATATTCATTATCTTTCAAGATTCATTATCTTTCTTCCTCTTGTGTCGGTACGTGACACTCCGCTCCTCTAATTCTATCCTGGTGTCGGAACGTGGCACCCGATCCTCATATTCATTCTATCCTGGTACCGGAACGTGGCACCCGATCCTCATATTCTATCCTGGTGTCGGAACGTGACACTCCGATCCTCATATTCATTCTATCCTGGTACCGGAACGTGGCACCCGATCCGCATATTCATTCTATCCTGGTACCGGAACGTGGCACCCGATCCTCATATTCTATCCTGGTGTCGGAACGTGACACTCCGATCCTCATATTCATTCTATCCTGGTACCGGAACGTGGCACCCGATCCCCTAATTCATCAAGCCTTCTTTTATACTAAGGCATCCTCATTATCATTATATAATTTATCAAGCCTTCTTTCATACTAAGGCATCATCAATCTTATTATATAATATATCAAGTGAATTAGGGTTCTTTCAAGATTTGGGATTCAATAGCTTCATCATGCTTTGTTAATTTAACATCACATAATCATATTCATACAAACATACAATAAGCATATAGACAGGTTTACAATATCATCAACACATATTATTCACTATCAAGAGTTCACTACGTATATCGTAATACAAAACCATAACCTACCTCCACCGAAGAATTGGAATCAACAAGAAATTTCCCAAGCTTGCTATTCTCCTCTCTCTCGATCGATCTGCTCTCTCTCCCTTTCTGTTCTTTCCCTTTTGTTTTACTCAAACCCTCTTTCCTTTACCCTAATTAATCATATAATTAAGTGTGAAAAAGGACAATAAACCCCTCTAATTCACTTAAGGTTACCCCTTTTAACCCCTAAGTAATTAGACTTATTAATGTTACCCCTCAATCTTTGTAATTAAGGAAAGAATAATCAAAAACGACCCTTAAAACGTGTGGAGAAATCCCAAACTGCCTGGGATTGTGCAGCCTGTGACGGGCCGTCGTGGGTGCGACGGTCCGTCACACAGGCCGTCGTGCCTCCCCAGTTTTCAGGTGAGCTGTGACGGCCCGTCACGCCTGTGACGGTCCGTCCTGCACCTCCGTCATGACGGTCAGAAACTCGTTTTCTTGCACCAATTTCTCAAAAGTTGAAGTGTTTTGCAACGGGACTCACGACGGTTCGTCGTGGATGTGACGGCACGTCCTGCAGGTCCGTCACAATTTACAGAGAGTCGATTTTCAGTACCCGATTTTCAAACTCTAAGTGTCATGGAACGGAACACCCACGACGGTCCGTCGAGCCTGTGACGGTCCGTCGTTGGGTCCGTGGTTTCAGCCAGTTTTTCCAGAATTTGTTCTGCTGCTCAAAACGACTAAACAGGTCGTTACAGTAAGAGATATATCAAAAGGGAATATGATGTATCCCAGAGGAAATGAATGTATACAAGGAGGGATGAGGTGTACCCGAGAAGGAATTCATGTAATATTTTTAAATGATAAGAAATTTTTAGAGATTATGATATCTTAAGTTTCGTATTGGAAAAATTACTTGGATGAGTATTTTTAATAAATAATTACTGATTTTAGCAATATTTTTATTTTATTACTATTTATAACAATACATAGCAATACTATGTTAAATTTACAATATGTATTAAAAGTGAATTATGTATGAAATATATATGTATTATAACTCTTTGTTCAATATAGAAAAAAAACATCTAAAACCTCTCCAATCTATTACCCAATTCTCAACTACACACTTATTCTTTAAGGGGGTCTATTACATCCATTAACATTTTAAAAGTATAATATACACCTCCTTAAAAACATATTCAGATTTATATAAAATAGCGAATTGAACGCGCCCTGCCATGTAATATTTTTTCATCCATATTTTCATCTCTCTCTTTCACTTTCCTTTTCCATTCCTCTTTTTCTTTGATTCACTTTCCTTTAGCATTCCTCTTTTTCTTTAACCTTGACAATTGATTTTCTAGATTTAGGGATACATTCTATGACTGCCACCATCTTCTTCGAGCTTCACCGGAGTTATGAGCTCTAGCAAATTTTTTATGCTCTTTATTGAAATTAGAATTCAACAATGTTGATCAACCCATTTCGATTATTGGGTCTTTTCTATTAATGGGTTTATTACCTAATGATTTCATTAATGAATTCTTCTTCATTGATGGATCTGTTACTTAATGATTTTTTATCCATTAATGACTCTAAAGTTCGATTCTCTTGACTTTCGATTTCAATTTTGAGTTCTTGTCAATCTTTCACAATGATGAGAAGTGAATTCACAGTGAGAAAATGTGATTTGAGAATGAAAGTTAACTTAATGATTAGAGGTTGGTGAGGGCGGTGAACTGGTGGTGGAGCAGAGCTGCCGCCGATGACTTCCGATTTTAGTTTTGAGTTATTGTCAATTTGTCTGATGAGAAGTGAATTTACAGATTTGAGAGTGAAAGTTAACATAATGGTGGAGCAGAGCCGCCGGTCGATGTTGCTTTGGTGAAAAGAAGAAGACAGACATAAAAAGATTTTTTTTAAAAGAAAACATAAAGGTTTTTAAAGAATAAAAAAATATATAATATAAAATCTAAGAAATATTTATAAAAATCAAAGTTTTAGTTATTATTTTTACCTATTTCTTTGAGAGAGCAAACTACACTTTTTTTTGTCACCTCATCATTTAGGGAGCAAATAATTCTACTTTAAAATAGTGTAAAGGGTTAATATGGCTATTGTAATGAATAAGTGTGTACCTTGGAATTTCGGGTATAGATTGGGGAGTGGGGGAGAGAGGGGGGGAGGTTTCAAACCATTTTCTCTTTTGATATATTATGCTTGTTTGGTAAGAAATTGACACATTATATTTTAAGTGTATTTAAACTGTATGATAAATGTATTATCCATCAATAAAACTTGTAAAATAATAATTTATTCTTTGTAATACGTGTTAAAATTATATTATGAATGTATTAAAAGTGATCAAGTGAAAAAATATTATTATCATAAATGATAAATATTGTTTTTAATATTGTATATTTATATAAGTCTCCCGTGTATATTTAGGTATTCTTTTTCTCGTTTTTGAGCTGGTTAAAGTTCATTTTATTGTTGTAGAAAAGTACACAACTTAAGATATTATAATCTCTAAAATTTTCTATCATTTAATACAAAATCTCCTCCGAATACATCTTTATCCCCTCTCAAATATATCTATAGAGATACATCCCTATCCCCTCTTGGATAATCCTTCCCATCAAGTAATGTATCGTTGGCAATGTATCGAACAACCAAGAAATGTATCCGAAAACAATGAAAAATCTGAGATGCTTGTAATTAACGAAACTTCCAAAATATAATATAATTAGCTTCAAATGTATGAGATTTCAGTAATTTTTCCTAAATAAATACCCCCAAGGCCTCGTAACAACTACTTATGCATATATACATTAGCAATTGGATTTTAAGTGTTGAACTATATGTTCTTTTTAAAAGCCCAACATATTCTTTCTGTTTGCTTTGGGTCTTCTAATAGTGATGAAAAAGTACACTGGAAAATGCATTCATCCAGAAACAGACATATCCCAATCAGTAAGTTAGAAACGCAAAACATCTCTCTACCTAATCCTAGCCCTAGCTTGACACCCTAGCCATCTCCAACCTCGTATTGTCTTCGCAATCAGTAGGCGAACTCCTCCGGAGGTTGCTTAACTACCCTTAATATCCCTGCCAATTCACACACGCGTTCAAATATGCAGACCGAATGAAGTCATGCCCGAACAACTCCCATGCAAAGTGTTCCACAAAAATTAAGTCTACTTTCAAAGGTGAGCCTCAAATGACTTGGTAATCTTCAAAAATACAGAAGTTCATCACACAGGAGAATTCAAAATGTTGTATTGGGAAAATTCTCATATGGAAAACCACACATACATGAATTATACAAAATAGTTCCTACTCAATGCTGGCAATATAGATCATAGAAAATAGGCATTTTTTATTGGATTGTCATCGTTGGAAGAAGATTATGTGTAGATGATGTTGACTCGGCTTGTTATTAGAAATTACAGTACACATATTGACAGATGAGAACATTAAAGTGAGATCCTTGATCTGTTCTTGAACAAAAAACTTCAATTGCAATAGCATATGTGAGTTCTCCCTAAGAGAATCAGGATGGTTATAACAGGATGAAGTTTGAAGAGACAATAAATCTAAGTACAATTCAATATGACCATCTTTCCAATTTATTGCAGCCATTACAAATTACAAAATCACAAATGAATAGGTATGTAGAGCCTTACATCCTGAATTGGAGAAACAGTTTACGGAAAGTTTAAGTTGGTACAACTAAATAAACAAGAGTTCTAAGCAGTGGAAAGGTTATTGGTAATGTGCAGAGAAGACGGAATGGATGAAGAGAAGCAAATACATGAAGAATAAGAGGAGCAGAGAATTAAAATCGATCAAAGGAAGCATACAGGAAACAACAAAGAAAACAGGCACTAGGTAATAATCCTTTGGATTTATTATCTATAAAAAAAAAATTAATCACTAACCATCTGCTTACTGGAATATTAGTTTTTTTTATATATAAAAAAATGCACATTCAAACTAAAAGCAGTTGCACAAGTACTTCACCATAAACAATAATCTATAATAAGTTAAAAGTACACTTGTCACCCTTACACTATTAGTGTATATAGTGCTGAAAGTCAAAAGCAATAACCTAAACAAGGCACACATTGACCAACTTGAGTACATGTGGCATAAAAACAACAACCTAAGAATGACTTTCTCCAAAGTTACCACACAATGATTTACAGACCAATGTGATTCATTATCTGATGATAGCGGGTCTATTAGTTGCCCGTTTAGGTCTAGGTCTATTACCTTGCCTTGGCATCTCAGTCGTCAATGCATACATCTTCACAGCAAATAATTCATCAGGAAATTCCTTTTGATCCTACCAAAGAGAATGTCTACTGTTAGAGCAAAGAAGCATTGCACCCTTTTCAGGGAGTATTAGAAGCTTACACATTTCAAAGTACAATTTAGCTAATACTTTTATTGTATCATCAAGATGAGGATACTCGAGAGAAAAAAGATATATGATCCAATCATGCTCTGAAATCATCTGAAGAAGTTTATCATCTTGTAACGAAGTTAAAACGTCATGGACTACTAAGATCAAGTACCAAAAATCACAGCGATCACGGAAAATGGTATAGGCATGCCCATGTTTCTTCTATTATATGATGCAAATGAAATATGGAAGTAATTCTGTGTTTGTAACCTCAAATACAGTAGAAAGAGGGACAAAATGGCAGTGAAACAAAATGATGTGCAAAAATCATTAGAGTTGAAACACATAAACTTTCCTTTTTCTTTTCTTTTTTTCCTTTTTCTCTAGACTTCCCTATGGCACATATGTTCGAAGTAAAGGCTTCATCTCTACCTTCATCTTGTAGATGTGTAGTCCACATTGCTTGAACAGCTCCTTAAAATATGAATCTGATCTTGTTATGCTCTTATCTTCTTTGTCCAGCACAAATCCTTGAAAAATGTATACTTATTTAACTTGCATAACATTACAGCTCAATCATTATATGTACATTGTATTGCAATGGAACAACAGAGTAAAAAACTCGCTCAGCTCTAACCAGAAAATCATCATATCAAGAAAAAAATTTTACTCAACAAGATAAACAAATATAACTGTTTGATGCCGCGTGAAAAATCAATATGGACCATGATATGACAGAAAACATGGATAAACATAAGTAGGTGAAATGAATATCCATATAACACAAATTAGAGAACTCAAAGAGATGCTACCTGTTCTTGCAATGTTCTCTTTTAGAACAAAAAGTCCACCAGGTTTCAAGCCAACCTAGAAAAAAATTAGAATAAACAAAAGATGTTTAACTGCTTTATTGGAGAAATAATTGTTTAATAGAGAAAAGTGAACATATCAGGTATTCTCTAAAAACTGAAGTTCAGAAAATCCATGTCCTAAACGCATGTGTCAATTATAGACAAACGCAACCAAAAGAGAAAATAGATAAAGATATCAGGTGTGTTTAGTGTGAAGGAAAATGTTTTCCTAGAAAATATTTTATTAGAAAACAAGTGGGTTTCTTACTTATTTTCTAGTGTCCAGTAAGTTGGTAAAAATAATATCTCAAAGGCATTTATATGTAAGCTAGCAAAATGTTTTGATGGTTGGATTGGGTGCAGAGTGAGGGTTCGGGGGTTGAGGTCTCAAGAGAAGGGGGTTGGGGATGTTGGGTGGATGGGAAGGAGACAATGAACTTGAAAGTTACTTATGGAACTTGTTTTGCTACTTCGATTAAGAAAGTCATTTCCCTCATTTTGGAGGAGCTTGTTTCCCTATGGAAAATATTTTTACCAACCAAATATGGAAATATTGAAAATAATTTTTCCTCCATACTAAACACACCCAAAGATAAAGAAAAATAAGAAGTATAACTCTCACATTACACTTTGTTTTTTCCCCATAGGGTAACTCTTTTGCATAACACATTTGGTCGTTATAAAGGATGAGCATCAATTTGTGAGATAAGACTCTTTAAGATGATGTTCGACCAAGCTAGTGGATAGGAAGGAGAGTTGAGAATATGAATATTAATTTTGTAGCTATTTATAATTGTGGTTGGACTTGGGAAGGAAAACTTAGTGGCCAATCATTACGTAATGATGGCCACATGATCTTTAAGTAATTATGATAATTAATTGGTGATCTGATTTAATCCTTAGGCAGTATTTCGTATTTAAGTTAAATGGTTATGACTATAATTTTTTAGTTTCACAATTTTATTTTAGTGTTTAAATTATGATTTAAGTTAGAATTGGAATAAACACAAGCTGTTTAACTGCTTTATCGGAGAAACAGAAAAGAGACAAGTTATTTACAAGAGAACATGTCAGGTATTTTTTTCAAAACAGAAGTTAAATCCATGTCTCACATGTAGATGACAATAATAGACAAAGCGTGCACCCAAAGGGTAGCGGCTGCGGTTTTCTCTCATCATCAAACAAAAAGAAAATAGACCACGGCAACCAAAACAGAAATAGATGAGAAAGTTGAAGAAAAATAACAAGTAAGAACTCTTTTGGTTGTTGCGGTAGTTTGACAGTGGGATATCTCGCAGATGGCTGTGTCTAGTGCCTTTCTTAATGGTGAGCTATCAGAGACGGTTGATATGAGGTCTCCTTCTAGCTTCTCCACTTCTCCATCCATGGTATGCAAACTGCGGAAGGCCATTTATGGCTTGAAGCAAGCTCCACACGCTTGGTTCTCCAAGTTGAAGTCTGTTCTTCTGCAAGGTGGCTATCGACAGAGTCACAATGATTATTCTCTGTTTATCCCTCCCTCACCACGAGGGACGATTTTTGAGCTAATCTATATCGATGATGTCTTGATTACTGAGGAATTGAGGATGATGTTGAAGGTATTTTGTAGCTCAAAGTTATGTTACAATCTTTATTTCAAATAAAGGATTTGGTGCACATATCTTACTTTCTTGGTCTAGAAATCTCTCGCAATGCTAGTGGCTACTTTCTGTACCAACGGAAGTATATCAAAGAAATCTCGACATGGCTCACTTGACTGATGTGACCACTGTTGATACACCCGTGGAACATAATACTTATTACTCTAAGAATGATGGGGAACCATTCATGCATGCACCCTAGCTTCCTGGCCACATCTTCATCAATGAAGTTATGAATACTCCCTGTATCAATAAAAACTTGCGAAGGTTGTTTCTCATGATAACCAGTGACTCTGATAGTATACTCGCAAGGATATAGTCAAACTCATCCAAAGAATCAGAATTGACAGTTTTGTTCCTTCATGCCCTGAATCTGATCAAATTCCTCCTCATATGTAACTTTAGCTTCCTCATTTACTTCCACCAGAAAGAGTTGTTTCTTAGCTTTATAAACATGTACTACTTCTCATCACAAAGGAAATAGTCCTTTTGCCCTTTTCTCATCCATTTCCGCAGTGAGCAATTTCCTACCATAACTAACATTTTGGAATCTATTGCGTCTGTTATGGGATAATTCAAAAGGTTTCTAGAATGAATTGTCATAAAGATAGGAAATAGTTTTTGATAATTCTGAAATTTAAGAGGATTTGATCAAATGGGATTCTGGTTTTTACCAGAAGGTCTAGTTCCCCAAGATTGTGCCTGTGCTTCAAAGACTTCTTTTTGCAGCTTTGTAATCTTGTAATCCTGCAGTAGTGTTCTTAGGTCCTTGGATTTGAACAGAGATATTCAGTTCAGGCTTCAACCTCCCAAGAAGAAACTATTACCATTCCTATTGGAGAGTTTAACCCCAGTTAATAGTCTACCAAATTGGGCTTGATAGTTCCTCACACTACCAGTTTGTTGCAAATTCTTAATTGCTCCCATTGGGTCTTCAAACCCATAAACCTCTCATTTAAGGCCAAAACCTACTCAGTTCAAGTAGGTCAACAGCTGAATTCCTAGACCTAATGTAGGATCTGTAACAAGAATAATTGTTGGTTTTTGAAGAGAAAATGGTCAAATGCCCCCTCAACGTATACCCCGATTTCCAACTACACACTTAAACTTCACGGGTGTCCTATCACCCCTGAACTGTTCAAAAATGAAACAATTATACCCTTAAAAAGCCATAACCAGATCTATGGTAGCATGTGAGTTTCACGCATTTGACACGTGGATAAGTCATCAAATATAATTTTTTTTCATTTTTTATATTCCTTTACTCTTTTTTTTTTAATTATTTTCACCCATCCCTTCCATCACCAAAGCACTTTCACCATTTTCAACATTACTAAACACCATAAGTTCATCAAAATTGGGTCTTTGAAAGAGATAGTTGAATAATGAACTCAGTCTTTAAAGAAGATAGGTGAATGATGATATCGGAATATTTGAACATTGTTTTGAAAATCTAAAAAACAAATTAAAGAAGTGAAGGAATAGGGGAGAGAGGACGAACAGGGCAGATTATTATTGCCATTAATGGAGGTCACCGAAGCTCTCGAGGAAGATGAGGAGTCTTCGATGTCTTTCACATCATCATCGATAATTTCGAAGAGGAAAAGCCCGATTCACCGACGATTGATGATTTAATGAGATTGATAGCGACAATTTGTGAGGTATAGTTGATTAACTGAGATTTGAGATTGATAATTAAAGGATCTATTAGGGGGACAATGAATTTCAATTAAACCCAGATCCCCTAGATGATAGTTCTTAAAAGGCAAGAAAGAAGAAAAATGGTGTGCCCCATTTTGCAATTACTAGTGTTGCCTCCCAAATGAGGTGAAGATACGAACATAAATCGGTCAAAGAATTTGGAAGGAATGTTTCAAGAATACTTGAACTCCATAGAGATTAAGCACTTGATTTTTCTCAAATCAGATCTAAAGTATTTTGAGGTGATATGAATATGCTAATTTATCTACAATTGATTTAGGTTGATTGGTTTTCCAAGAGTTTTACATGAGTTTAAAAATTTGTTTGAAAACAAATGAAAAATTTCATTGGAGATGGTGCTGACAACAATTGCTTAGAGATGATGAAAGATGAAGATATTTGATTTATATTGATATGGAGAAGAAAGAAAACAAATAAGAACAAGAAATAATTTAAAAATAAATATATTTACTAAAAAGAGATATTTAAAACGAAATTTTAATATTGTTTTGGCTGCTCACTCTCTCAAAGAGAGTGAGATACACTCACTTTGTCAGCTAAGCCTTCAGGGAGGTAATAATTTCAGTTTTACAAAATTCAGGGGGATGATAGGACCCCCCGTAAAGTATGAGTGTGTAGTTGGGAATCCGGCTATAGATTGGGAGGGCTTTCGGCCATTTTCTCTAAAGAAATTAAGAAAATAACAGAGAAAGATTTTGAGAGAAAAATACTGCATTATCCAAGGGAACTATTTTATTAATAATCCAAAAACATACATTTATAGATAGAATTTCTAACTAAAAATAGAAAAATATGCTACTAACTTATCAGTAAAATTCAAATAATAAATAAAAAAACTAACACCTAAATTCAATTCACATAGAACTCTAATAAAATAATTTAAAAACTCCTAAAAGTAGCTAACTATTTTATTTCTGCAATATCCTGAGACATATTTTGAACACTCCTTCTTGGATCAGGAATTGTAGATTGTAGTCTCTCTGAAATAGACCTTGTGAACAAATCTGCTAATTCATCCTTTGACTTGCAAGGCTTGTGTGCATCTTCTGATGGACTAAATGAGAAGTTCTTCCCTCTCATTTCAACTTATAAAATCTCTTACTTAGTGGAATCAAAGATTCGACATTATTTGTCTTCAAATAATAAGTTAAATCCTTTTTCTATTAACTGACCAACATTAAACAAACTTTTCTCAATATCAAGCACATAAAGAACATCTACATTTATTTTTGTACCTGAATTTGTTTTAATTGAATTTGACCCTTTTCCTTTTGCAGGAATACAATCACCATTTTCAATTCTGACTTTCTTATTTTCCATAGGAATGAACTCTTTAAAAAGATTTCTTTCACATGCCATGTGGTTTGTACAACCACTATCAATCATCCAAAATTAGATTTTTTGGTTGAAAAAAAATTTGCCAAAAATAAGTGGTCTTCTTCTTGGGCAGTTGTTTCACCTTTTTGAAATTTGCTTTTGCAAATCACAGCTTCATGACCAAGTTGTTTGCAAATCTTGCACTGTGCATCTGGTCTTTTCCAATATTTATATGCAGGATGTCCATTTTTTCCACAGTGCTGGCAAGGCGGGTAATTTTTCAAAAATTTACACTTGCTTTGAGTTTTGTGGCTGGATATTAATGCTCCTTCAACCATGTCATCTTGCCTCATAAGTCTCCTTTGTTCCTGTGCCTGCAAAGAATTTAACAATTCTGCCAAGATAATTTTGGACAGATCTTGTGTGTTTTCCAAGGTTGTAATACATGCTTCATATCTTTCGGGCACAGTAACAAGAACCTTTTCAACAATCCTTGTATCTTTAAATTCAGTGCCTAGTAATCTTACCTTGTTGACAATATCAAAGTAATCTAGCAGAGTATTCCTTGACTGTTTCTGACTCTTTCATTCTCCGTAATTCAAATTCCCTCATTAAACTTAATACTTTCATTCCTCGTATTCTTTCATCTCCACCATATTCTTTCTTCAGATAATTCCAAATATCTTTTGGTAATGTGGGAGTCATGATTTTCGTGAAAACGGTTGTCGAAACAGCAACAAACAAAGTTGCTTTTATCTTCGACTTAATGATTTTCTTTTTCTTGTGACTCTTGATTTTAGGACATAGTGGGATTATTTGGCAGCGGATTGATTTCATAATACTCTTCCACGGCTTCCCAAAGATTAAGAGCCTCCATGTATGTTCCCATTCTCACAGCCCATAGTTGATAATTCTCACAATCAAAAATAGGAAGTCATTCGTGAAAAACTATCTTCGACAACCTATTTTTCTACTCACAAGTCCCTTCAAGAAGTAGGCTCTAGATACCAATTGTTGATTTTTTCAAAAAGAAATTAAGAAAATAACACAGAAAGATTTTGAGAGAAAAATATTGTAGTATTATCAAAGGAAATCATTTTATTAATAATCCAAAAACATACATTTATAGATATAATTTCTAACTAAAAATAGAAAAATATGCTACTAACTTATCAGTAAAATTCAAATTATACATAAAAGAACTAACTCCTAAATTCAAGTCACACAAGACTCTAATAAAATATTTTAAAAACTCCTACAAGTAGCTAGTGGTTTTATTCTGCAATATGCTAAGACATATTTTCAACAATACTCTCACCTCCAAATGATAGAAGCTACCTCACTCTTCGGTCAAACGGAATCTCATCCATTAAAAAATATTGGTCCACCTTGTACAACCATGTCCACAAATCGTGCCCAGAATATCGAGGAAAATCTAGCATGGAACATTGAATGATAGTTCTCATTTACAGCAAGCCCTGCTTGAAATTCTTCAGCTGGACTCATCTGTCTTGTGTCCCTCGAGCAGTCACCTCCCACAGATATGCTCCACCTCATTATCCTTCTGTTTCATCCCACCAATGGCCAGCTTGATCTCCGTCATTTTTTTTAATCAATTTGAACATTTCTATCGTTCATATTTCATACTGGTCATACATCCATAAGTTCTACAGAAAATCTTGAACCTGAAGAAGCTGCCTTCAACTTCCTCAGAAGATTTGTCTGAGTTCTTATTTTACTGACCACCATGATCAAAGCCAACAATGAGTTGATCCAATACCAATTGATGCAACAAGTAATCGCGACTAATTAACCACAAGCTTAATACTCAAAGAAGATGGGAACCAACTTGGGGAAACCGAGAAGTTAGTTGACAGGAAATATAGAGAAGAGGGAGAGATTTGTATTTTATAACATGAGCGCATGAGTACAATTATAACCTGTACTTATACACAACTGAAATGAATGAAAGGATCTAATTGAAATGAATTGAAAGCAAGTGGTACCAGGGGTGGCATTATTATTTTGTGGGACAAAAGACAATGGAAATGATTAGACTCTTACCAAGGGCAGCATACTCTTTCGGCCATGTGGGAGGGTTTGCAGGTGGACTTCAGATTCTGTTTCTCTGGGGTGTATGGACCTCACTCAACTCCAGAATGGTCTGACCTATGGGATGAGTTGGCTGCTGTCAGTGTCATTTGGGATGGATGTTGGGTCATAGGTGCTGACTTTAATGTATGTAGATATGAACATGACAGGCACAATTGTATAAGGAGATCCCATGACATGAAGGACTTCTCTGAATTATTCAAGACATGGGTCTTATTGATCTCCCCTTACATGGTGCAACTTATACATGGACAAGGGGAGAGGAATTTCTGCAGGCTTCAAGAATTGATAGGTTCTTAATTTCCATTGAATGGAATGAATTCTTTGGAGTTGTGAAGCAGGTGGCCCTACCAAGGGTTCTCTCCGACCACTGTCCCTTAGCCCTAGAGAGTGGTGATTGGACTTCTGATCCTTCCTACTTCAAATTCGAGAACATCTGGCTGCAGCATGAAGCTTTTCATGATATGGTCAAAAAATGGTGG
This sequence comes from Solanum peruvianum, assembly GCA_027705065.1. NCBI lineage: Eukaryota > Viridiplantae > Streptophyta > Magnoliopsida > Solanales > Solanaceae > Solanum > Solanum peruvianum. The sequence goes on along the minus strand of JAKWJD010001756.1, from coordinate 27,151,064 downwards.
CAAGGTTATATAGTAAATGGCTCTCCAAACTTTATACTCTCACAGAAACTAAAATTTTTGAAGAAAGACCTTGTTACCTGGAACAAGGAGGTTTTTGGTAATCTAAATTCCAGAATCAGTAAAGCCATGGATGATCTTCTGCTGACTATCTCCCGTCTCAAGTCGAAAAGAACAAAATTTTGCAATTACAACTAGAGATTCAACAATTAGCAAAGGCAGAGGAAACCTCTTGGAGACAAAAATCGCGGTGTCTATGGCTAAAAGAGGGGGATAGAAATACAAAATACTTTCAAAGAATAGCCAACTCCCACAGGAGATACAACCACATTGACAGATTGCAGGTAGGAAATGACCTCATTGAAGGAAAAGAGCAAGTGAAAGAGGTAATTCTTGACTTCAACCAAGAGTTATACTCTGAATACAAATCATGGAGGCCTACTGCTTCTTTTGAGGATCTGGGCAGTTTCAGTTCTGAAGAGAAGACTGATTTGGAGCAAATCTTTGAAGAAGAAGAAATATTGAATGCAATCAACTCATGTGCCCCAGACAAAAGTCCAGGGCCAGATGGCTTCTCTATGGAGTTTTATCAAAAGTGCTGGGGAATTATCAAGCAAGATACTTTGGGTGCGCTCAATCACTTTCACAACAATTGCCACATGGTGAAATCTTTTTAGTGCCTCTTTATTGCACTTGTCCCTAAAAAGAAAGATGCGATAGAACTTAAGGATTTTAGGCCTATCACTCTTATTGGTAGAGTGTGCAAAATTTTGGCCAATGTTCTCTCAGAAAGGCTAAAGAAGGTGATTGGGAATCTAGTTTCTGGTATTTTAGAATGCTTTTGTTCAGCGAAGGCAAATCACTGATGCAACACTTATTGTCAATGAAGTTCTAGATTGGAAGTAGAAAAGTGGTACTCCAGGTCTGCTTTTTAAACTTGATATTGAGAAGGCGTTTGATAAATTAAGTTGGTCCTTCCTTATTTCAATCCTAAGGCAAATGGAATTTGGAGAGAGATGGATTAGGTGGATCAAGTATAGCTTCTCCACCATGAAGTATTCTGTACTAGTGAATAGAAGTCCTGTGGGTTTTTCCTCTCCCGGTAGAGGCATCAGGCAAGGGGATTCTGGCTATGGAGGGTTTTAGTAGGATGTTGGAGAAGGCTAAACAACTTCAATGGATAGAAGGCTTTGAGGTGGCAATGGTTATGGTCCACCTGTCTCGATCTCACATCTTTTATTTGCTGATGACAACTTGGTTTTCTGTGGAGCTAAGAAATCTCAAGTGCAATATCTTAGCCTCAGCCTTATGCTCTTTGAAGCATTATCAGGTCTCCACATCAACATGTCCAAGAGCAGTATATACCCTGTAAATGAGGTCCCTGGAAGATATGGCAGATATCATGTGTTGCCCTACTGGCTCCCTTCCCACCACCTACTTGGGTATGCCTTTGGGTGCCATGAATAGATCATCTCAAGTTTGGAATGTGATTGTGGAAAAGTTTGAGAGAAGGTTAGCCTCCTGAAAACAACAATGCCTCTCTCTAGGGGGAAGATTAACACTCATCAATAGTGGATTGGACAGCATTCCCACCTTTTTTATGTCCTCATTCTTAATGCCAGCTCAGGTGAAATAACGACTTGACAAAATCAGGAGTGACTTTCTCTGGGAAGGCAACAACAAGGACCACAAAATTCACCTTGTTAAATGGGCCAGTCACTTTACCAAAACAATATGGAGGATTGGGGATAAAAGACTTGGCCTTACATAACAAGTGTATGCTATTGAAGTGGCATTGGAGATACAATCAAGAGGCGGCTGGCTTGTGGAAGGAAGTGCTCCAAGCAAAGTATGGTAGTGATAGTCATCACTGCTCTAATAAAGTCAGTACCTCTTATGGTACGGGGGTCTGGAGAGATATAAGGAAACTGTGGGAAATATTCTTCAGTGATGCCTCACTTAAGGTGGGAAATGGGGAACATATTCAGTTTTGGAAAGATATTTGGCTAGGATACATTCCTCTAATGAATGATTTTCCAAACATTTTCCAGATTGCATCTCATCCAAACTCAAACATCTTGCAGTACAGGGAAGACAATGTGTGGAATCTGATCCTAAGGAGAGATCTTAATGACTGGGAACTGGAAGAGGTCTTTAGCCTTATTGCCACCATTCAGACTAGTGCAATCAACAGTCAATGCAGGGACAAACTTATCTGGAGACATAGCAGGGACCGATCCTACTCAGTTAAAGCATGCTACCTTCAACAAAGCTCCAAGAAGACCTTAATTGATCAATGGCCATGGAAATTAATCTGGAGAACTAAGTTGCCACCTAAAGTTATTTGTTTCAGTTGGATTACTCTAAGAGACTCTTGCTTGACTCAGAATAATCTCATGAGGAGGAAATTCCAAATAGTCAACAGATGCTACATGTGCTTGTGCAACTCAGAATCTATTAATCACTTGTTCCTTCGTTGCACAGTTGCAATAGGCCTATGGAACATGTTCTTCTCACTTTTTGGACTCACTTGGGTCAAGCCAAGATCATTGAGAGAGGCCTTTGTGTGTTGGAGTTCTTGGAAAGTTGGGAAGTCCATCAAGCGGATCTGATCTTTGGTTCCAGCCTGTATTTTGTGGTGCTTATGGACGGAGAAGAACAAAAGATGTTTTGATGGCACCCCAACTCCCATCTCTACCTTTAAAGCAAGATGTTTGATTACTCTTTTTGGTTGGGTTAATCTCTCTCATGTACTTAGTGTCGATTCTTACCTAGAATTTATCAGCTCCATAGATCTCTACTGTTAGCTGTTTAGATAGCTTTTTTTGCCTTTTTGGAAGCTGATATTTATTTCTTTTGTAATCTGTGCATCTGCTTGATGCTTTGTTAATGACATTATTCTTACTTCATCAAAAAAAAAAGTAACTAACTTTGAGCTAACTAACTGAAAGGAAGTAAGGGAGAGTATTAACTAAGTTCCGTGAACAGTACTATCAGACTTTGACATGCTAACTACCTAACGACCCAATGGCCAGCTCATCTCCTTTGCAATCTTGCATCAACCGCTCAGTTCTTTTAATCTCAACCTTAAGGAGTTGTATCAATATCGCATTAATGTATATTGGACGCAATTTTGCTACTTTAATTGTAATGATAATTATAGTAATAAATTCATGTACGTTTTGTATCTTTTAATTTTCTATAAATTAATCAAGCTCTTGTGCCTGCTTTAGATTGCTGGAGGACGTAACATAAATCGCTTTCTTGAGCTGGCATACCAAGTTAGGATTCCTAGGAGAAGAGAAGCCTGGAATTGTCATAGACCTTGTCACTATTTTGCACTACTGCGCATGTTTCGTAAGCTGATTGAAACTTGCAAAATATTCATATCATACAGGATCATGGACATATTATTGGCTAATAGCTACTTATTACAGTCAACCCTACTAAAACTTCATTTTAGAAGATCACTTCACCTTTGCTCTTTTGAAGAATGCAATGAAGTCATCATCTGCAAGATGCCCAATGCACCACTGAACCCAAATAACGTCATATCTTTCAGCATCAGGAGTAAATTCCTGGAAAACAGAAAAAAGAAGAAAAGGGAAAACAATGAGTAAACAACAGCCTAAAAGTGAAGAGAGAAAAAAATAACAAACATTATGGCAATCTTTCCAATTCAAAAAAGTGGAAACAAAGTGCAAGCACAAATGAGCTGGTTAAACACACTACACAGACCTTTAAAACACTCAAAGTTAAGCAGGTGACCAAACTATGAACTGCAATAAGTAAGCTAATATTTTCAGTTTAACTTTCAAATCTATATACATGTGTGTGTCTCTCTCTGTGTGTGTGTATTTAGTTACCATGAAAAATTTTGCAAATCAATGCTGGTTTGAATCAGATCGTTGGAATATAAGAGAAAGTGATATAGTCAAAGGTAGGTATGGTGAACCAGTGAGCTTCCTGTTAAGCTCAATGATCAGTTATGAGTTTCTAATTCCTCATGATGACACGCTATGAATAGATATAACTGGATTTTGAGATATGTATGGAAACGCTTAAAGGAATTTCTCTTAAAAAATACAATTTCGCAGGAAATAGTTTCTCAGAGATCAAGACAAAAGAAGAGTTAGAAAAGGAAAGTATCTATTTCCATTATTAACAACGCAAAGTGGGGAATCATTTTTCATTTTTGTTCTCAGCAATAGTAACAAGCCAGCAGACTATTGTCTCTGTTTTGTCCTTCCAGAAATCATAGTCTCAAATATTAAGAGATAACTAGTGCAATAAGGACTTCATTACTTTGAAATGCCATGTTCCAAGAGAAACAAATTGAGCCAATCTCCTACCACATATTGTTCTTTCTGTCACCTGATTTTAATAATAATAATGAGGACAAACAAAAAGCTGAATTATTAAAGAAAACTGTTCCCCAGCTGCCCTTGGGAAAAAGAAGAAAAAAGTTAATATAGAAAGCAGCACGTTTCTAATTTGACGACTCAAGAGAAGTGCAAAAAATAAATTAGAAGTAAAATCGATATAATTCATGTTTACCACACAACGTGGAGGTGGGCATGGGGTCGTGATTAGAGTGACACAAGTAGGAAGGGAGTCTAGCACTGAATTGATGAGAGTGTGTCTGCCTCCCATAGACAAAATATTTCAATTTTGTTCAATACTCCTATATTTTGAATTGTGTTATTTGAGCCGAGGGTCTTTCGTAAATAGCCTCTCTATCTTCACAATGCAGGAGTAAGGTATGCATACATACCACCCTCCCAAATCCCACTTGTGCGATCACACTGGGTATGTTGTTGTACTCCTGTATTTTGGCTCTTCATCATCACCATGTTACGACTTTTTTAAAACAGATCAACCGCATTGTACTTTGTAAGAATTGACTTGACATATCTACCTGACTGTTATGAAATTTAAGATAGTACCTGAAGTGGGACACAATAAAAGTTGGCAGCTTTGTGCAACTCTGACACCATTAAATTTTCAGGAGCCAAATTTACCCGAGCAGATTCCAAAAAATGTGATACAGGCTCTAGGAGGTCGACCTGATTAAAAAAAAATCAGTTTTTGTCAAAGGAATATTAAAAAAGTTAAATCAGAGAAATAAATAGTGTTTCTTAAGCAGGCGAAGTTGTTCATGTTGTTGAAAAAACCACAGCAATCTAGATGAGATGCCAGCAAAAAATTATGATGCAAAATGTGGGCAGAATATACATGTTTCTTACATATGCCATGTGACTGCTTTATTGGATGGGTGTGAAAGAGAGCCCCTGTACTCAAGAAAGAATTACATGCAAGGAATCTAAATATTACAGAATAGCCTCTTTGAGACCACGGATAAAGCAATCAAGTGTGAAGAGGCTATAGAAGAAAACATAATTCAAATTATTGCAAATGCACACTGTATCGCATAGTAGCTACAGCATTTACCAATTTATTTTTCCAACAAAACGAACAGGGAAGAAGGATGCCTACATTGAGAAACCAAGTTTCTGATAAGTCCCCCAATGTAATGTGAGTGTGCAAATCATTTATATATTAAAATACAATTTGCAGTCAAGTTCCTTAATGTATTATTTCATGATAAGCAAAATAACAAAAAGGAATTAGGTTACAAAAAGAAAAATCTCAACATGATTACTTTTTTCCTTACGTCTGACTCTTACTTCCACCCCTCCTGATACAACAACTCAATAGATCTGAGGTGTGCTCTGGCATGGTCCAACTACATCCTGTAATGTTGAGAAATAGGTTCCACAAATGGGTGGTGAAGCTGCAATATAAGAAGATGTGTTTGTCTCCCCTGTGGTGTTACACAAAAAACATCTGGGAACTAACTGTCTCCCTTTCTTCTGCAAGACTTCATGATTTAAATATGCTCTCTTAATCACTTGTCAAGTGAATCATTCTATCTTGGGAGGGATGATACTTTTCCAGAAATAATTCCACTGGTAAGAAGTTCCCCCTCCACCCAGCTGCATACCTCTCTAATATGCACTGCTTACTGAGAAGTTCCCATCTTTGCTGTGCTTCAACAAGACCTTATTTGCATCTGCTGTGGCAACGATGTTTATTTCTAACTTCTCAGTAGTGAAACCACTCTATCAACGTCCCAGTCACTTAGCTTCTAAAGGAGATGCCCCAACCCTGAACTAACCAATAATCACTCACTCTACTCTAAGTATCTGTACAGACTTGGAAAAGATCTGGAAATTGTACCTTAGAGGTACTTGATCAATCCATCCATCATGCCAAAACTGTCTTGTGACCATTACCTATCTTATGTTTCAGATGGCTTCCATCAATGGCCAAAGATTTCTGATGGTCCTCCATACCCCCACCACATAGGGTTCAATTCAAATACAGTGTTGGAGCACCAAGGACTGAGCTCACCAAACTTTGTCACAATAACATCTCTCCATAATGCCCTTCATAAGTAAGCTCTCATTTTTGCAATTTGAGATTTCTGACTCCCAAACCTCCTTTAGTCTTTGTTCAGCAGTACAATTTTCCAATTGACAAGATAATACCACTTCCCTTCTTTATTTTCTTGTCATAGAAAATCTCTTCTAAGCTTGAATAGGTTTTCCACAACTTTGGTTGGTATTGGAAAGAGGGACATCACGCAAGTGGCAAAGCATCTAGAACGGAGTTAATAAGAATCAACCTACCTCCTAGAGACAAGTACTGAGCCTTCCATCTGGATAACTTCTTCTCTGTTCTCCCCAAAACGTCATCCAAATTGCTAAAGATTTCTGTCTACTACCCTAGGGCATACCCTAGTAAGTTGTGGGTAAATTTTTTATTCTGCAACCCAGAATGTTAGCCACATCTTGAATCTGGACTCTGGTAAACTTCATTTACTGGGAATAGACTGTTTTCCCCCGTAAACCTCAACCCAGCTACAGCTTCAATTAACATAAGGATCACTGTAACGTAGCTAATCTGTTTAGAAACTGGCTCACAGAAAATAATGGTATAATATGCATACAACAGATGACTAACTTCCATCTGCCCACCTACACTGCCCCCAATTTTGAAGTCGTTGATCCATCTGTTTTGAGCTGCTACTCTCGTCCTGCTGTCAAAACCTTCCATGGACAGAATAAAGAGGAAAGGGAGATAGAATCCCCCTGTCTTGAGCCCCTATCTGAAGCAGAAAAGCCCACAGGTTCTCCATTCACAAGCACAGAGAACCCAATTGTTTGATACAGAATTCTATCCACTTCACAATTTTCTCCCAAACCCCATTTGCCTAAGAATATTCAGAAGCAAACCCCACTTCACATGATCATAAGCATTTTGAATATCCAACTTACATATAGTTCCTGGGACCGCACTCTTCATTCTAGAATCAATACATCCAGTGCTATTACTGCTGCCTTCATTATTTCTCTCCCATTAATAAATGTCATCTGGTGCCTGTTGATCAGTTTATGAATCACTTTCTTAACTCTCTCGGCCAATAGTCTAAAAATAATCTTGCATACACCCCCAACCAAACTAATTGGCCTGAAGTCTTTTAACTCTGAGGCTCCAGGTTTCTTTGGGATCAAAGCAATGAACATTGCATTGAAACACTTGACCTGATTCAAATGAAAATATTGGATGGTGTTGGTGACGTTTTCCTTCAACATACTCCAAAAAGTCTGATATAACACCATTGGGAAGCCATCTGGACCAGATGCTTTCTCCACAGCACACATATTCAAGCATTCCACTATTTCTTTCTCCTCAAAAGCTCTCTGTAACCAAGCATATTTCACATCATGACCCTTGCAGCCTCGTGTACTCTAGAATCAGGTCTCCAGCTTTCTGTCTCCTTATATCGATCTTTGTACAAGCTTTGCACAGCCTCTTTAATATTCTCTGGGTCTTGGATAATAGTGTCCTTCACTTTAAGTTGCTCCATGGAATTGAATCTCTTATTTGAAGATGCAGTTTTATGGAGAACTGTGTTTTCTTATCACCATGTTTTCCCTAGACCTTTGCTTCGAAGCAATTTCTTCCTTTTTTGCTACCTCTTCAAACTCCAATATCAAGTTCGCCTTCTTTTGCACTAATTTATCATCTGTGAGTGGACTCTGTTCTCGGACAGTTTCCCGATAGGGTATTTCATTAGGGATATCATCTTTTTTCTGTTTCCAATTCCCCCTGTTGCTCCAATCCTGTATTGTAGCTTTAAGCATTTTAAACTTCTCAGCAAGAACATAATCAGGTCTGCCTTACACCCTGAACGACTCTCACCATTCTTTCACTTTCTCCTTAAATCCATCCACTTCAAGCCACCAGGTCTCAAATTTGAAGTAGGACTTTTTCCAACCAAACCACAGGTTAAAAGAATGGGATTATGATCTGATGCTAGTCTAGGAAGACTGATTTGCTTTATCTAAGAAAACACATCTCCCCACTCAGTGGGGTAAAGAAATCTATCTATTCTGGATCGCACTCAAGATCTTCCCTCTCTTCTCCAAGTAAAAGATCCTCCAAATACAAGGAGAATCCACCAGCTCCAATTCTTCAATGCATGATGAAAATTCAGTCATAGCTCCACTTATTCTGGTGGAATTGGTTTTCTCGGACGGAAACCTAGTGATATTGAAGTCCCACATACTACCCAAGTCCCATTTAGGGCCCGTTTGTCCATAGATTTCCCAAATAATATTTGGGAAAATTTTGGCAAATAGTGTTTGTTCATACAATTTGTCATTTTTTGGCAAATATCCCAAATTCCCAAATACTAGTTTTTTCTAGTATTTGGGTCAAATCTCATTATTTGGGATCTTTTGAAAATTGAAATTTTACCCACACTTTTATCTTTTACAAAACCACCCTCTATAGTAGTTGTTTGCGTTGTATTGCATAATTTTTACGTGAACACCAAAGCAGTGATCGAAATATTTAGTGAATATTAAATGATCATATGGTTGTTGATCAAAATGATGAACAATCGGCTCAGGATAACAAAATCATGTGCTTTGTCTACTTCACGATGTATGAAATGATGTTTGTTGCACTCACTTCAAATACCACATTACTCTAGTGTCATGGACACTATTTGTTATTATTGCAACGAAGATCCAATTGACTTGTAATACAAATTTATGGTTAGTTTTGATAGTTCTTAAAACTTGGGGTATAAATTATATTTTTCTAAAAAAATGAAATATATTTCTCAAATACTATGGCAAACACATGCTGAAATTTCACCCAAATAATATTTGCCAAGAATATTTGAAAAACTATGGCCAAATGCTAGCTTAAACTGTCTCTCATATCTTTCAGCTCATGTGATAAAGTTCGCCTTATTACTCTATTACAGTCAGCACATACTGCACCAATTTAATCCCCTTACATTCTAAGATACAATCTTAACTTTCATTGATAACCAATGGTAAGAGCTCTCACAATGAATCTTGGTTCTCCGTCCTTGAAATTCATATCAAAAAATAAATTTCTGACCTCTTTCAGAAAATTATGTCATTGCGATTGGCCTTAGAACCCCCCACCCACCCACCCCTGCTTCATCTCCCTCTCCCTTCTCTAATCTTGTTTTTTTTTAAACGGGTAACTTTGTATTCCTCAGCATCATGGGCTATGCTGGCTACCTGCAAAAAGAGGGCATAAGCTTCTTTTTTGCACTCTGCTCTCCCTTCTTTGCACCCTTTGATGTCAACTCCAAGTTGTTAACCAGTGTTTTGGGAAGCGAGAAGTGGAAAAAAGCGACGAGGGCGCGTTTTTTTTTCAAAAAAAAAAACGACATTTAGTATAAAAATAAAAAAATATTAAATAACTGAATAGAGGTAATATATTCTTAGATTAAAAGAAAATAGATAGTCAATAATACGCATAAGTCATAACATATAAAGCAAAAAATCAAAAACATAACTAAATCACAAAGAATCGAACTCCTATTCTTCAAAAAAGAAGTGTCAAAAAATAAAAAACAGAGCAGCAAGCATAGACACTCATCACAGTAAACTCAGAAATAAAAACGAAAAAAAGCAGCAAAAAATTTGAAAAAAAAAGAGCAGGCAGTAATATTAACAAAAAAAACAGGTCAGTAATTGAGGGAAAAAACAGTAGCAGATCGCAGCAGTTTCGTAGAGAAGAAGAAAAAACTTACAGCAGCTTGGCAGCAACCAACCAAAAATAGAAAAAAAATCACAAGGAAGAGTCTGAAGAAGAGAAGCAGTCGTAGCTTCTTCGTCGTGAAGAAGAGACGCAGTGACACTTCTTGGTCGTGAAGAAGACAAGCAGTCGCGAAAGAAGAGTGAAGTTGTATCTTTCAGAAATTTAAAAAAAAAAAACTTGCAATTTTTTAAAAAACCCTAATTGTCGCTCTTTTATAAAAAGCGCGCTTTATTGCGCTTTTGCCTTTCTGGCGCTACTTGCTTCTACAGTAGAAGCAAGCGCCTTTTCCGAATCGCCTCGCCTCAGGAGCTAGAAGCGCAGGAGCAACGCCTCACCTAGAAGCGCGCTTTTCTACGCTTTTTACAACACTGCTATTGACACAACTTAATCATGTTGTATTGCACCCAACCTGATGCCGCCAAATGCACTACTATCAATTTGTTAAGGAGCAGGATCTTCCTCGGAGTAAATCACTACCAAGGCATCAGAAAAATCTTCCTCCTCTATACTGTATTCAATTAATATATTTCTCCGAGTTATCACGAACAAACAGAACGCCCCATATCACCCCTTTGTCTGACCCTTTTGAGTTTGATCATAACTCTATTTCTCCTTCGAAGAAGACCAAATTAGAGTAATCGAAATTCTCTTCTAGTAAACGTATGTTCTTTACAAAAGGCTCTAAAGAAATAATTGGCATTTTGATTAGGTCTTCTTTGGTATGATTATGGCATGAAATGAGTTTAAATGGAGAAACGTGGTTCATAAGGATTCATGCTCATAAGGATTCATGCACAACCCTGTTAGTTTGGGGTCGAGGCACAGTTGTTGTAGTGTAATGCGCATACAACATGCACAATTGAATTCTAAGTCAAAACAATTGCATTCACCAAAACTTAGATGTAATAAACTTATACCTTAAAAAGGAAAAAAAATATTTGATACATCAGTTGTCTTGGTTCAAATTTTACAATGTTTGAGTTGAACTTAAGGTATTTTTCATATCAACCAACTTATCAAATCCATTTAGTAGTGAATGATGGGTGTGAATCATGAATATTTCTCCCCATTAGATACCAGGGGCTAATAAAGTAAGGGTGACAAAAGAGTTTCAAAATGAAGAAAAAGTGACACAAGTTTTAATTATTGAGTAGAGGTGACAATTTTAAAATTAGTGCTAATGACACTAATTTTAAAACCCTCAAGATTTATTATTTACATAATCCCTATCCCTCCTCCCACAACCCCATCCCTCCTCTCCACCCTTCTGCCGCTGCCATCCCCTCCACCTTTATTGTTCCACTCTACCACCCTCTCTTTTATCTCAGTCGCTATAACAATTATTATAGTTCCTGCAGCAACTTCAACAGTTGCTGAGCAAACTTAAGTAGTTGCTGAAAACATGAAGTTGCTACAATAACTTCATCAGTTGCTTTGAAAATTTGTCACCTATCCCTCAATGTACTCTAGAGGGCTAATGAAGTTAGGGTGACAAAAGAGTTTCAAAATGAAGAAAAAGTGACACAAGTTTTAATTATTGAGTAGAGGTAACAATTTTAAAATTAGTGCTAATGACACTAATTTTAAAACCGTCAAGTTTTATTATTTACATAAAATCCCTATCCCTCCTCCCACAACCCCATCCCTACTCTCCACCCTTCTGCCGCTACCATCCCTTCCACCTTCATTGTTCCACTCTACCACCCTCTCTTTTATCTCACTCGCTACAACAATTATTATAGTTCCTGCAGCAACTTCAGCAGTTGCTGAGCAAACTTAAGCAGTTGCTGAAAAACTTGAACAGTTGCTACAATAACTTCATCAGTTGCTGAGAAAATTTGTCACATGTCCCTCAATTTACTCTAGAGGGCTAATGAAGTAAGGGTGACAAAAGAGTTTCAAAATGAAGAAAAAGTGACACAAGTTTTAATTATTGAGTAGAGGTGACAATTTCAAATTTAGTGCTAATGACACTAATTTTAAACCCTCACGTTATATTATTTACATAAAATCCATGTCCCTCCTCCCACAACCCCATCCCTCCTCCCCACCCTTCTGTCGCTGCCATCCACTCCACCTTCATTGTTCCACTCTACCACCCTCTTTTATCTCACTCGCTACAACAATTATTATAGTTCCTGTAGCAACTTCAGCAGTTACTAAGCGCAGTTGCTGAAAAACTTGAACAGTTGCTGAGAAAACTTTAGTAGCTGCTGAAAAAACTTCAGCAGTTATTGCACAACTTCAGCTATTGCTTGATTTTCTTAAAAAAAACAATAACTTCAACTTCAAAAAATTTTAAACTAATGCAATTTAGTTTGTGAAATAGGACCAACAAAAGAAAAAAATAAAACGTGATAAAAACATAATAAACGACAACGATAACGACAACAACAACAAAGAAGAACAAGTAATGGAAGAAGATAAAAAGAAATGAAAAAAAGAGGAAGAAGAAATCTGGAGAGAGAAAGAAAGAAGGAAGAGGGAGAAGAAATTTTGAAAGAGATTTTAAATTTTGAAATTTAAGTAGAGAGGGAAACTTTTCAAACATTTTGAAATTAGAAATTGGGTTTATTTTGAATATCTTCAAAAGTTTAGGCGTTTTAAATATTAAATTTTAGACCCCAATTATCTTAATCACTAATTAAAAAGTTTGACTTGGTAAAAAAAAATTCATCACCAATTTTAATTTAAACACTTTTTTGTCACCTATCCCTCAATTTACTCTAAATACCAAATGAATTAATCATCAAAGAACCTCACTTCAAGGATGATGGTAAGGAATTCTTCAGGTGAACTGCAGAGTCTGCCTACCATATTTCTAATTTGCTGCTTAATCAGGAATTCATTACTTTATATTCCTGAATAATTACTGTGAAAAATCTACCATTTATCAGCCAAACACAACCCAGACCTTAGGATGATGCTGTTGTTTTCAGCCTAGATAATTTTTAGAAGGTTATTCCACGCTGGGTGAATACTTAGAAAGTTTACCGAATTAATTAACCACAATTTAACATAACATCTTCTCAAGAAAATCAAAATGTTAGAATATCTTTTTCGATAGTAAAACACAATATACTTGCACAAAAAGATAGTATATACCTCATTGAAATATCGTATAAGAAGATTTTTAGTAATCCTTCCAATGCCAGATCCACAATCTGCACAAATTGAAGCAAACTGCCCACACATTATAAACCAATAAACTTGGAAATATGGTTATACAATTGTTATCAATTTTGCAATTTGAAGCAAACAAAGAGTTATTATAGGTACTAAAATCAGCATACAAGTCCTCAGTAATGCTCAAGTTCTTTTTTAAACTGTGTACTGACGTGTAGATAGGCTGCAGAAGATATAGAGTTTTCTTAAGAAACCTTGATAGCAGAGTAAGTTTGTCTAATGCTCGCCTCCATTGCAATTTATATGGAATCTTTGATTGGGCATGGAGGTTTTTAGTAATAAGAGAGACTTTTGGCACCTAGCATAGTACCCTTAGAACTGTGGTCTTAGATATGTCATGACATTTCTATGGCTACAAGAGCATCTCATTAAGGCTAAAATGAAAAGCTTGACGATAAGTTTTTCTAAATACTGAGAGATATTATTCTGTTTGAAATAGAAAAAAAGGAAATATTTTCACAAAAAACTAAGCAGAGGGTGTAAGAAATTTGTCCAAACATTCTAACTCAGAGACAATTTCACTTGGCTGGTTGGCCCTTTAGCAATGGTTTAGAGATAGCAATGGCAGAATGAGAAGTTTGAAGATAAAGATTTTCCAAATTTAGAAAGGTGTTATTCTTTTCTAAGAGACTAAATAAAAAGGAAAATATTTCACGTAAAATTAACCAGAGTGACTAAATTTAGAAAAGAATGAGAAGTTTGAAGATAAAGATTTTCCAAATTTAGAAGGTGTTATTCTTTTCTAAGAGACTAAATAAAAAGGAAAATATTTCACGTAAAATGAACCAGAGTGACTAAATTTAGAAAAAGAATGAGAAGTTTGAAGATAAAGATTTTCCAAATTTAGAAAGGTGTTATTCTTTTCTAAGAGACTAAATAAAAAGGAAAATATTTCACGTAAAATGAACCAGAGTGCGTAACAAGTTTGTCGAAACAAATTTAGATCAAAGAGGCTACTTGACCTCTTCCCTTTAGTAATGGTGTAGATATAGCAATGGTATAAAGCTCTAGTCTTGAGTGCTTTAGGGTGGAGAAATCTCTTCCCTGAAAAAATAATTCTGATGTAATTCTTAGTCAACACAAGAAGCATAACGTTGAGGTGATATTAGATGTGATTGTGCTTCTTTTTTTGACAAGGAATGGTTTATTAAGAATGTACCAAGATGATACTAAAAAGATATAAACAACCTGCAGGGGACGGCCATGCAGTCAGTTACACCCATCTTCCAAGTACATTAAGAAAATTCAGATATCTAGGGTCATCATTCCAAGAGAATGAAATCATAGATGGAGATGTTACATATAGAATCAAAATCGGATGGTTGAAAATGACAAATGCTACTTCATATAGAATCAATATTGGATGGTTGAAAAGGAGAAATGCTACTACATATAGAATCAAAATCGAATGGTTGAGAAGGAGAAATGCTACTAGAGTGTGTATGATGCAAGGATGCCTACGGCAAATATACGGAAGACCAGCGAAGTTATATGGGAGTGAATATTGGGTTCTATGTCCAGCACATCCATAAGATGAGTGTCGCATACGTGGGATAATTAGATGGATGCACGACCATAGAAGTTTAGACAAAATAAAATATGAACATATAAGCCAGAAGGTGCGAGTAGCACAAATTGAGGATAAAATGATAGAAGGTCTACTGTAAATGGTTTGATTATGTCGTCTGTCAATCTTCAGATAAACCAGACGTAGAGTGAAGCTGTAAAAAGAGAACGGGGTAGACCTAAAACCACATGAGAAGAAGTTGTCTCGAACGACCTACAATCTTCGAATTAGCGCAAACTTGGCAAAAGATAAGGCACAATGGGAAAATTTTGTATAGGCAATACCAATTAGTCGACCAGGAAATCTATCTGGTGCCAACCCTTATAGTTCAACTGCAACATTTGAAATTTGAGATAAAGGTCCCTTCCCTCTGGCTTTCTTTACTTACATACCAGGATTCATTTGCACGGCATGGAACCGCAGTCTTTGGTTTTTAAAAGTCTTTTATCCCTTTTAAAAATTCTTATGCCAGCCCCTTCAGGGTGGCCCAGTGGTTTGAGCTTGGGACTTCCATGTTGGAGGTCTCAAGTTCGAAACCCCTTGCCAGTGAAAGCAAGGGATTTGCCTTCTGGGTCGAGCTCGTCGCACCAGGCTTGCCTCGTGTTACCTCTCCTATGTGGTTTGCGAGCTATTGCATACGAGCGGGGGTTTTACCTTGTGCGCACCCAAAGGGTAGCGATTGCGGGTTTCCCTTATCATCAAAAATAAAATTCTTATGCCAATAGAAAATATTTATTTTTATTTGTATTTTGCATATTGTTGGTTTGAGTCATTGAGATGAATTTAAGTAGAGAAGATGGCAGTGAGGATCATACAGCCCAAGGTACATTTCGGATAGAAACATACTTGTTGTTATTGTTGAAATTATTTTCTGAATCATTTTTCACTGTTTTAGATATAAGCGCCTGATTTGTGGCCATTGTGCAACGTGTATGAAGGGGATGAGAACAATGTCTTAATGATATTTCTAGATATTAATTGTTGACAACAACGTCCAAATGTTTCTTGAAACAAGTAAAATTGCATAATAGTTGGAACATTTATAGTTGAAAGTAACTTTTATAAAAATATAACTAAACATTGTTAAACTTTTTTTTGATAAGCAAGAAATTCCTGAGAACCATTTGTACAGTTTGAAAGCAGGCGAATAATTGACTCGACCATTTACCCTTCTCTACTAAGCACTGTGTTTTATGTGTGGCAAGGTTTGAGCCCGTAGTGTCCGCCTTATATTGCATAAACACTGAAAAACACTCTCATTGAAAAATATATTTTACTAGGGAACATTTTCTGTTATGCCGAACAGAGTAGAAGTGCAACTTACTTGGGGAGTTTTTGCCAAGAAATACACTTAATCTTGTATGATACGATCAAAATACTGAGTTGTCATTAGTTTTCCATAGAAATTAAGAGATAAAAGAGAGTGGAAGGAGTACCGAGGGTTACGAGATGGCGGCCTCTTCCAGCATCAGGGAACCTTTCAGCCAAAATGGTGTTGAGAAAATCCTCACTTGCCTTTATATCAGGCGTATTCACATGCCCATATCCACCCAGCACTCCATCCACTGTAGCTTCCACGCCCTTCACATACCAACAAATCAAAATCAAAAGAGAATGCAACAACGAGCAGCTTATATGAACTCTCACTAAACGAAGAGTCTCTTACTTGCCAGTAATTGATGCCTTTGTTGTACCACTGGAACTTCTTCTGGGGATCACCATCCCCTACTTCTTCTCTCCACATCTCCTCCGCGTTTTTAAAGGTACGGCCATCGGAGTCTAATCCGCCGGTTTCCATTTGGGTCAGTGGCCGAGAAGGAAACGCTCTCCTTGCTCCTGATTTCGGCGCTATAAACTGAGGTCCAATATTACAAAAGCGGCTACTGAGAAGAATAGGGGCTTTCGTTGTGCCCATATTCAAATTTACTCTCTTAACATATTCCTATTTTAGTTTTCATAGTCACACCGACGTCATATTGATGGATTGGATAAAAATAAAAAAAAATATTAAAATGGAAAATTTTGTTAAATAGTCAAAAATAAATATTAAATAAATTATCTGTGTTTCACACAATATTGAATTATTTCATTAAGCTTGTATATGTTTCTCTGAAATTTTAAACTGTTATATATTTTTTATTTTTGTTTTTATTGTACAAAAAATATGAGTCACAAAGAAATTTTAATTATAAGAAAGAAGTTTCGAAAAATCTCCATAGAAATAGTTGGTTAGAAGTAATGAAATTTGCTAAATCTCAAAAAGGAAGTTTGGATTCTCACGCTTAATTTGGAGTCGTGCGGAGTAGCTTGGAGTTCGGATACTAGGATATAAAATAAGAGGTTTTGTCGTTATAGAACCCGGAATGAGATCTTGGTGTTTGGAGTTACTTCCTCCATCCGCTATTATTTGTCATGATTTCTATATTTAGAGTCAAATTATAAGAACTTTGACTATTTTAAAATGTATTTTTTTATCATATTGATATGCAAAAAATTGTAATTTATAGTACTTTTTCATGTAGTTTTTGAATATCTAAATTTTTGTTTGAAATATCGAATTAATGTAATCTAATTTAACTTTAATTTTAACTCAAGTTAACTTTCGAAAAGCGTAACGTGACAAATAAAAGTAGATAGAGAGTACTATTTTCCATTTGTTTTGTCTAGACTTCATTGACACCCATTTTTACCGACGTATAATCAATTTCTAGATTGATATTCGATAAATATTTCAAAACCTACTTTTTCCAGTTACATGCTCGAAATTACATTTAAATTTTATATATACTTTAGTATTCATATTTTACATAATAATAATAATAACAATAATAATTATTATTATTATTATATTTATCAATTGCTAAATTGGAAATAATTATTTTGTTTTCAAAGCTTTATTATCTTTTTCAGGTGGATAATATATAAGTGTATTTATTTATGTAAGAATTTACCATTATTCATTTATTTAAATATGTGTATTATATACTTTATTAATAAAATAACCATCTATTTAATATTCCTTCAAATTATTTAAATCATGACCTATACTTTCCAATTTATTTCAATTCTAGCGTTCTTTATTTAATTTTAATTTTTAGCCAAATCTTATACAAGAATTTTTCAATTTTAATTTATTTTGTTTCAAATTTTAATTCCAAATTAATCACAGCCTTCTTAATCCAACGGATGATTAAATCCTACTCTTTTTTCTTTTCTATTACCCTAATAACTATGGATTTTTTTTAAAAAAAAAAGGTGACATTAAGGTTTCAAAATAAATGGTTGGTGACATAAGTCTTAATTATTGGGCGTAGGTGACAATTATGTGATTAATGATTAAGGATTGTGGAGTTGCCCTCAAGTTTATAAGTTGACATTTTGGTCCACTGAATTAAATGAAGGGTAAAATGGTAATTTCAGAATAATTAATTTAACCAACTTTTGTGGGAATTAAATGAGGGGTAAAAGGGTAAATTTAATAAACCAAACCTAATTTGACTAATTTTTATGGGAAATATCGAGCCAAAAGGGAAAATAAAAGATTTTTCCCCCGTCTCCAGCAGTCGTATTCGTTCTTTTCTTCTTCTTCTTCTTCTTCTTCTTCTTCTTCTTTTTCTTCTTCTTCTTCTTCTTCGTCTTCTTGTTATTCTGCTCTCGTCTTTGCTTGTTCAATTGCTTTCCTTTGTTCCCGCTCTCTTCATCTTCTTATTCTTGTTCTTCTTTTCGCACATTGTGTGTCTTTGGTGCTAGTGGTAGAATCATATTACATAATCTGTAATATGTGGACCAAATTTCGTTTTGTTTTAATTGGAATTACTTCATAAGCGATTGTGCGACACACCATTGTTTCTAGTATGTAAAATTTAATAGTTATTTGAAATCAATTCATTATCATCTGATCTGGGTGCCTGCAATTTTTTTAAATAATCTGCATTCGAGTTTCAAACATTTTGTTATATATGTTGCAATAGTTGACTTTTATAACATATTAAAGTCATATGTAGCAACATAAATGTTATTCCAATCTCAACATAACAATAATATGTAGCAACATATGACTTACAAACATTTTGCAACTCAAAAGCCATATGTGGCAACATATGATATAACATAAAAATGTTGCTACATGTGATTTGTCTGTAACAACAGAACAATCATATGTAGAAACATATGTGTTACATTTCGCAACAGAAAAATCATATGTGACAACATATGAGTTATATTTCGAAACAGAAAATCCACAAGTTGCAACATTAGATATTACATAAAAAAGTTGTCACATGTGATTTGTTTGTTAGCAACATATGTGTTACATTTCGCAACAGAAAAAACATATGTTGCAACATATAATTATTATAAATAATTACTAATTGTGTTTTTAATTAATTTATGCAGGTACAATGTCATTATTTGTAGGGATTGATTGTCGTGGTGAATGGGTCGAGAAGAAAAAATGATTCATATGGCGTTGGGAGGATAGTAAAAAATGAGGAGTTGGTTCAGTAGGGATGTATGTCGAAAGAAACATTGCAAGATCTTGTTATGAGTTATATTTCACATTTTTTCTCATAATAAGAAGGTTTTACCTTTTAGAATAACTGATCAATCTAGTTTGCTTGTTTATTTGGGAAGAGCAGAGAAACAACCCACTTTAAGAGTATACGTGGAAGAAAATTGTAACGACCTGTTTAGTCGTTTTGAGCAGCAGATTTTATTTCTGGAAAAACTGGCTGAGACGACGGATCCCACGACGGACCGTCATGGGCACGACGGACCGTCGAGGGGGTCTCGTTCCAAAACACTTAGAATTCTGAAATTTGGGTACTGAAATCGACTCTCTAAACTTCGCGACGAAATGGAAGGACGGACCGTCACAGGCATGACGGGCCGTCACAGACCCTTAGTAAAAATTTAGTCTCTGAACTCTGTGACGGAAGCAGCAGGACGGACCGTCGCAGGCACGACGGGCCGTCACAGGCTGCGTAATCCCAGGCTGGGTCGGATTTCTGTTAAATATTTTAAGGGGCGTTTTGGACTATTCCTGCTATAATTATAAATTTAGTGGGTTAATGTTAATAATTTAACTACTTGGGGGTTAAAGGAGGTAACCTTGAATTAATTAGTGGGTTATTCTATCATCTTTTATACTTAATTATATGCTAGTTAGGGTAAAAGAAAAAGGGTTTGAATAAGAAAATAGAAAGAACAAGAGAGGGAGAAAACGAACGACCAAGGGAGAGAAGAAGAACGTTGCTTTGAGGATTAGCTTGCTTGATCACAATTCTTCGGTGGAGGTAGGTTATGGTTTATGCTATTCGTAGTAAACTCTTAATAGCGAATGATATGTATTGGGTAGTATTGTAAACCCTTCTATATGCTTAATTGTATGCTTGCATGAATGTGATTATATAATTGTGATAAAATAAGCATGATGAAGCTATTGAATCCTAAATCTTGAAAAACCATAATCTACTTTGTTAATGATGATGCCTAAGTATAAAAGAAGGCTTGATGAACGAAAGTAGTGAGATTAGGGGATCGGGTGTCACGTTCCGACACCAGGATAGAAATAGAGGATCGAGTGCCACGTTCCGGTACCAGGATAGTATATGAGGATCGGAGTGTCACGTTCCGACACCAGGATAGTATATGGTCGGGTGCCACGTTCCGGTACCAGGATAGAATAAGGATCAGAGTGCCACGTTCCGGCACCAGGATAGAATATGGATCGGGTGTCACGTTCCAACACCAGGATAGAATGAGGATCGGAGTGCCACGTTCCGGCACCAGGATAGAATATGGATCGGGTGTCACGTTCCGACACCAGGATAGTATATGAGGATCGGAGTGTCACGTTCTGACACTAGGATAGTATATGGAGCGGAGTGTCACGTACCGACACGAGAGGAATAAAGATAATGAATCTTGAAAGATGTTAATATACTCAATTTAATGAACCTATTTCCCAAATGAGTATGGTATTGAGGCTTGAGTCCTCATGGGTGTACTTGGCGTTATTTATTAATGATTATAGTACTTGATGTTGCTACAGATTGAGTATTGTAGTTGATTTTATGATGTTATCTGATACATACTGTTTTCTATTTTGAGTTGGCCGATGATACCTACTCAGTACTTGTGTTTTGTACTGACCCCTACTTGTATGTTTCTTTCTTTGTTATTTGTGGAGTGCAGCAAACGTACCGTCGTCTTCAACTCAACCGCAACTCTACCCAGTCTTCATTACACCGGATTTCAGGGTGAGCTAATGCTTCTAGCTTGGACTGGATCTTCTTCTTCATGTCTTGATGCCTTGAAGTTCCGGCATGAACTAGCTTTTTATTTATTTTAGCTTCTTAGATACTCTTAGATTTAGTAATTTGAGGATAGATGTTCTTGTGATGATGACTTCCAGATTTTGGGAAATGATATTGTTGAGTTTTAGAAGTTATTGAATTGATTTTCATTAATGAGTTTAAGTCTTCCGCATTGTATTTTGTTCATTATGTTTGAAATGTTGGGGTTTAGATTGGTTGGTTCGCTCATATAGTAGGATAAGTGTGGGTGCCACTCGCGGCTCGGTTTTGGGTCGTGACAGAACTTGGTATCAGAGCATTAGGTTCGTTGGTCTCATCACACAAGAACGAGTCTAGTAGAGTCTTAAGGAACGGTAGGGGGACGCCTTTACTTTTCTTTGAGAGGCTATAAGACTTTAGGAAAATTCCATTCTTTCTTTCCTTCTTTCGTGCTATTACTTGGATCCAATTGGTATCTAGGTGATACAAATTGGTATCTGACCATCTTCACTCTATTTCGCAGATGGTTAGAACTAGAGCAACGACTGCACCAACACCAACACCGGCAAGACAAGATGCGTCTGAGCCAGCCACTGGGGCTGTAGCTCGGAGAGGAACAGTGGCAAGAGGTCGTGGTAGAGGTCGCGGGAGGACGTCCTCTAGAGGAAGAGGACAAGCACCTAGCCCATCTGGTACTAGGGCGGTGACTCCTCCACCAACTGAGGAAGTGGTAAGAGAGGGTGAGGAAGGGGAGAATGAACAAGTGCAGAATGAGGAATTGCCACCCCAACCTACCCTAGAGATGATCAATCAGGTTCTTGCTTATCTTAGCGGGTTATCTGATCAGGGCCAGACACCTCCAGTGTTTTCTGCACCAGCACCTCAGGTTCCGGAGGTACAACATGCAGCTACTGTGGCTCCCCGCATGGATGCCTCATTGGAAATAGGCACGTTTCCTCGTCTGACTACAGGGCCTACAATGACAAGTGATCAGCATGAACTTTTCAGTAAGTTCTTGAAATTGAAACCTCCATTCTTCAAGGGTGCTGAATCTGAGGATGCCTACGATTTTCTGGTTGACTGTCATGAGCTACTACACAAGATGGTATAGTAGAGCGATTTGGTGTTGAGTTTGTGACCTATCAGTTTCAAGGGAACGCCAAAATGTGGTGGTGGTCACATGTTGAGTGTCAACCAACAGAGGCACCACCTATGACTTGGGCATCATTCTCTAGCTTGTTTATGGAGAAGTATATACCCCGTACTTTGAGGGATAGGAGGAGAGATGAGTTTCTAAGCCTCGAGCAAGGCAGGATGTCGGTTACTGCTTATGAGGATAGGTTTCGTGCACTATCCAGATATGCCACCCAGCTTTGTTTCAGTCCACAAGAGAGGATTCGCCGTTTTGTGAAGGCATTGAGGTCAGAGTTGCGGATTTCAGCCTTACAGGTAGCGGCTACAGCGAAATCCTTTCAGGAAGTGGTAGACTTCGTGATAGAGGTGGAGGGAGTGAAGCCAGATGACTTCACCATGGCATCTACATCAAAAAGGTTTCGAAAGGGAGGTGAGTTTAATGGTTCTTACTCTAGAGGACAGGGTTCAGGAGGTTATCCCGCCTGACCCATTCAGTCTTCACTACAGACTGTAGTTGGGGGTCCACCTCAGACCGGTCAACATTTCTCTGAGGTTGGAGGTTATTCCCAGACTTCTTCATTCTCACAGAGATCGATGCTTGAATCCAGAGAGTGTTATGGATGTGGGAAGACTGGACACATTAAGAGGTATTGTCCAAAACAGAGTTACAGACCTCCCATGGTCAGAGGTAGAGGTGGTCATGGAAGAGGCAGTCATTCTGGAGGACGTGGTGGTCGAGGTAATGGTGGTCACCAAAATGGCCGAGGTGACGGGCAAACTGGAGCCACTACAACACACTAAGGTAGGGGCAACGGGCAGACAGGTGATAGGGCCCATTGTTACGCTTTCCCCGGGCGGTCTGAAGCGGAGACATCTGATGCTGTTATCACAGGTAATCTTTTGGTTTGTGATTGCATGGCTTCTGTATTATTTGATCCTGGCTCCACATTTTCATATGTATCTTCCTCATTTGCTACTGGTCTTAATTTACATTGTGAATTGCTTGACATGCCTATTCGTGTGTCTACTCCGGTGGGTGAGTCTGTGATAGTTGAAAGGGTATATAGGTCTTGTCTGGTGACATTTGTGTGGAGCAATACTTATGTAGACTTGTTTATCCTAGAAATTGTTGACTTCGATGTAATTCTGGGTATGACTTGGCTTTCTCCAAATTTTGCAATCTTGGATTGTAATGCAAAAACTATAACGTTGGCCAAGCCTGGGACAGATCCGTTTGTGTGGGAGGGTGACTACACTTCCACTCCGGTTCGTATCATCTCCTTTCTTCGTGCTAAGAGAATGGTTAGTAAAGGGTGTTTAGCTTTCTTGGCACATCTCAGGGATGACACTACTCAAGTACCTTCAATTGAGTCGGTTTCGGTAGTCCGTGAGTTTCTAGATGTGTTCCCTGCAGACCTCCCTGGTATGCCACCGGATAGGGATATTGACTTTGGCATTGATCTGGAACCGGGTACTCGCCCCATTTCCATACCCCCTTATAGAATGGCTCCCGCTGAGTTAAGAGAGTTAAAGGCCCAACTTCAAGAGTTTTTGAGCAAAGGCTTCATTAGACCAAGTGCATCCCCTTGGGGTGCTCCTGTTTTGTTTGTGAAGAAAAAGGATGGGAGTTTTCGGATGTGCATAGACTACAAACAACTGAATAAGGTAACTGTTAAGAACAAGTATCCTCTTCCTCGCATTGATGATTTGTTCGATCAATTACAAGGTGCTTGTAACCTTCTCAAAAATCGATTTGAGATCCGGTTACCATCAATTGAAAATACGGGCAACTGATGTGCCTAAGACTGCTTTTCGGACCAGGTATGGACATTATGAGTTCTTAGTAATGTCTTTTGGGCTTACGAATGCCCCTGCTGCTTTCATGAGCTTGATGAATGGGATTTTTAAGCCATATCTGGATCTCTTTGTCATTGTATTCATTGATGATATATTGGTATACTCAAAGAGCAAGAAGGAACATGAGGAGCACTTGAGGATTGTATTGGAAATGTTGAGGGAGAAAAAGCTTTATGCCAAATTCTCTAAGTGTGAGTTTTGGCTAGATGCAGTGTCCTTCTTGGGGCACGTGGTTTCTAAGGATGAAGTGATGGTGGATCCTTCTAAGATTGAGACAGTGAAGAATTGGGTAAGACCTACTAATGTGTCAAAAATAAGGAGCTTTGTTGGTTTAGCTAGCTATTACCGTCGATTTGTCAAGGGATTCTCTTCCATTTGCTTCCCAATTGACGAACTTGACTAAGCAGAATGTTCCATTTGTATGGTCGAATGAATGTGAGGAAAGCTTTCAGAAGCTCAAGACTTTGTTGACTACTGCACCCATTCTCACCTTGCCAGTGGAAGGTAAGAATTTCATTGTCTATTGTGATGCATCCTATTCGGGTTTGGGTGCAGTGCTAATGCAAGAGAAGAATGTAATTGCTTATGCTTCAAGGCAATTAAAGGTGCACGAACGTAACTATCCGACCCATGATTTGGAGTTGGCCGCGGTAGTGTTTGCATTAAAGCAATGGAGGCACTATCTATATGGGGTTAAGTGTGAAGTCTATACGGACCATCGTAGCCTACAGTATGTCTTTACTCAGAAGGATTTGAACTTGAGACAAAGCAGATGGATGGAACTACTGAAGGACTACGATATCACAATCTTGTATCATCCGGGAAAAGCTAACGTTGTGGCAGATGCGTTAAGTAGAAAGGCAGGAAGCATGGGAAGTCTAGCTCACTTGCAAGTTTCTAGACGCCCATTGGCTAGAGAAATCCAAAACTTGGCTAATGACTTTATGAGGCTAGAAGTAAATGAGAAGGGAGGATTTTTGGCCCGTGTGGAGGCGAGATCTTCTTTTCTTGACAAGATCAAGGGAAAACAGTTTGATGATGAGAAACTAAGCCGAATTCGGGATATGGTGTTGCGAGGAGAGGCTAAAGAGGCAATAATTGATGAGGAAGGTGTTTTGAGGATTAAGGGAAGGGTATGTGTGCCCCGTGTTGATGACTTGATCCACACTATTCTTACAGAGGCTCATAGTTCCGGATATTCTATACATCCTGGTGCAACCAAGATGTATCGTGACCTAAAGCAACACTTTTGGTATAATAGAATGAAGCTCGACATTGTTGATTTTGTTGCCAAATGTCCAAATTGTCAGCTAGTAAAGTATGAACACCAGAGGCCCGGAGGAACACTTCAGATAATGTTCATTCCTGAATGGAAGTGGGAGAGAATTACAATGGACTTCGTGGTTGGTCTTCCAAAGACATTGGGTAAGTTTGATTCCATTTGGGTAATTGTGGACAGATTAACTAAATCTTCTCACTTCATTCCAGTCAAGGTAACCTACAATGCAGAGAAGTTAGCCAAACTCTATATCTCAGAAATTGTTCGATTGCATGGAGTTCCACTTTCCATCATATCAGATAGAGGTACGCAGTTTACTTCTAAGTTTTGGAGAACATTGCATGCGGAATTAGGTACTAGGTTGGACCTTAGTACTGCGTTCCACCCTCAGACCGATGGTCAGTCTGAGCGAACGATTCAAGTGTTGGAGGATATGCTTCGTGCTATGTGATAGAATTTGGTGGTCATTGGGATAACTTCTTACCCTTAGCAGAATTCTCATACAATAATAGCTATCACTCAAGCATTGGTATGGCCCCATTTGAGGCACTGTATGGGAGGAGATTTAGGTCTCCCATTGGTTGGTATGATGCATTTGAGGTTAGACCTTGGGGTACTGACCTTTTGAGGGATTCATTAGAGAAGGTGAAATCTATCAAGAAAAGCTTTTAGCGGCTCAAAGCAGGCAAATGGAATATGCAGATCGAAAGGTTAGAGACTTGGAGTTCATGGAGGGTGAACAAGTCTTGTTGAAGGTTTCGCCCATGAAAGGGGTGATGCGGTTTGGTAAAAGAGGCAAGCTTAGTCCAAGGTATATTGGTCCCTTTGAAGTTCTGAAGCGCGTGGGGGAGGTAGCTTATGAATTAGCCTTGCCTCCAGGGCTGTCAGGAGTGCATCCGGTATTTCATGTGTCTATGTTGAAAAGGTACCATGGGGATGGAAACTACATTATTCGTTGGGATTCGGTTCTGCTTGATCAGAATTTGTCTTATTAGGAGGAATCTGTTGCTATTTTAGATAGAGAAGTCCGCAAGTTGAGGTCGAGGGAGATGGCATCCATCAAGGTTCAATGGAAGAATCGGCCGGTTGAAGAATCCACTTGGGAGAAAGAGGCTGATATGCAAGAAAGATACCCACACCTGTTTACAGATTCAGGTACTCCTTTTCGCCCTTGTTTTTCTTCTTATGATCGTTCGAGGACGAACGATGGGTAAATTGGTATCTGTTGTAACGACCTGTTTACTCGTTTTGAGCAGCAGATTTTATTTCTGGAAAAATTGGCTGAGACGATGAATCCCACGACGGACCGTCATGGGCACGACGGACCGTCGAGGGGGTCTCGTTCCAAAACACTTAGAATTCTGAAATTTGGGTACTGAAATCGACTCTCTGAACTTCGCGATGAAATGGAAGGACGGACCGTCACAGCCATGACGGGCCGTCACAGACCCTTAGTAAAAATTTAGTCTCTGAACTCTGTGACGGAAGCAGCAGGACAGACTGTCGCAGGCACGACGGGCCGTCACAGGCTGCGTAATCCCAGGCTGGGTCGGATTTCTGTTAAATGTTTTAAGGGGCGTTTTGGACTATTCCTGCTATAATTATAAATTTAGTGGGTTAATGTTAATAATTTAACTACTTGGGGGTTAAAGGAGGTAACCTTGAATTAATTAGTGGGTTATTCTATCATCTTTTATACTTAATTATATGCTAGTTAGGGTAAAAGAAAGGGTTTGAATAAGAAAAATAGAAAGAACAAGAGAGGGAGAAAACGAACGAACAAGAGAGAGAAGAAGAACGCTGCTTTGAGGATTAGCTTGCTTGATCACAATTCTTCGGTGGAGGTAGGTTATGGTTTATGCTATTCGTAGTAAACTCTTAATAGCGAATGATATGTATTGGGTAGTATTGTAAACCCTTCTATATGCTTAATTGTATGCTTGCATGAATGTGATTATATAATTGTGATAAAATAAGCATGATGAAGCTATTGAATCCTAAATCTTGAAAAACCCTAATCTACTTTGTTAATGATGATGCCTTGGTATAAAAGAAGGCTTGATGAACGAAAGTAGTGAGATTAGGGGATCGGGTGTCACGTTCCGACACCAGGATAGAAATAGAGGATCGGGTGCCACGTTCCGGTACCAGGATAGTATATGAGGATCGGAGTGTCACGTTCCGACACCAGGATAGTATATGGATCGGGTGCCACGTTCCGGTACCAGGATAGAATGAGGATCGGAGTGCCACGTTCCGGCACCAGGATAGAATATGGATCGGGTGTCACGTTCCGACACCAGGATAGAATGAGGATCGTAGTGCCACGTTCCGGCACCAGAAGAGAATATGGATCGGGTGTCACGTTCCGACACCAGGATAGTATATGAGGATCGGAGTGTCACGTTCCGACACCAGGATAGTATATGGAGCGGAGTGTCACGTACCAACACGAGAGGAATAAAGATAATGAATCTTGAAAGATGTTAATATACTCAATTTAATAAACCTATTTCCCAAATGAGTATGGTATTGAGGCTTGAGTCCTCATGGGTGTACTTGGCGTTATTTATTAATGATTATAGTACTTGATGTTGCTACAGATTGAGTATTGTAGTTGATTTTATGATGTTATCTGATATATACTGTTTTCTATTTTGAGTTGGCCGATGATACCTACTCAGTACTTGTGTTTTGTACTAACCCCTACTTGTATGTTTCTTTCTTTGTTATTTGTGGAGTGCAGCAAACGTACCGTCGTCTTCAACTCAACCGCAACTCTACCCAGTCTTCATTACACCGGATTTCAGGGTGAGCTAATGCTTCTAGCTTGGACTGGTTCTTCTTCTTCATGTATTGATGCCTTGAAATTCCGGCATGGACTAGCTTTTTATTTATTTTAGCTTCTTAGATACTCTTAGATTTAGTAATTTGAGGATAGATGTTCTTGTGATGATGACTTCCAGATTTTGGAAAATGATATTGTTGAGTCTTAGAAGTTATTGAATTGATTTTCATTAATGAGTTTAAGTCTTCCGCATTGTATTTTGTTCATTATGTTTGAAATGTTCGGGTTTAGATTGGTTGGTTCGCTCACATAGTAGGATAAGTGTGGGTGCCACTCGCGGCTCGGTTTTGGGTCGTGACAAAAATCCTATCGAGGAGGATCATAATAATGTAGAGGAATGCCAACAAGATATGTTTAATGACGAATTTCATCCTGCAGACATGAATAATCCTAATGATGAAATTGGAATAGGTGAACGTGAAGGTGAAGGTGAAGGTGAAGGTGAAGGGGAGGATTGCAAGTTTCCTCCCACACCTATAGTTGACAACAACAATCAATGTTCTACTCAAGCTTCACGTGTTAATAATGTTAGATGATGAAACAGGATTTTATAAGGGAATGACATTGAAGAACAAGCAAGAACTGGAAAATTTGTTGAAAATTGCTTGCTAGAAAAAAAATTAGATTGAAAAAGGTGATCAATTCTCGTAATGTGTTTTCCTTTAAATGTTCATATCCAAATTGCAATTGGTGGCTGAGGGCTGTGAAATTTACAAGTAGTGACAGGTTTGTCATTAGAATCTATGAAAAGTACCATACGTGTGGTTAAAAGCATCTTACAAGCCATAATCCATACGCCACGACAAAAGTCATAGGTAAGTATTTTGAAAATAGGTTTTCCAATGGTAAAGGCCCATCCACGAGAGACATGTCAAATCAACTCCGCACAGAATTGGGTTGTAAGGTAAGCTATTGGAAGATTTATAAGGGCATGAATCATGTTAAGGCTAATGTTAGGGGAATACATGAGCACGGGTACGCAATGCTTAATGCGTACAGGTATATGCTTGAAGTTGCGAATCCAGGAAGCAAGAAAACATTGTAACTCGATGAAAATGGGAGTTTCCAGTACTTATTTGTATCATATGCTGCTTGGATAATTGGTTTTCAAGAAATGAGAAAAGTAATAGCCGTTGATGGCTCATTTCCAAGGAGCAAGTATGGAGGAGTTCTGCTATCGGCGGTGGCACAAGATGCCGAGAATCATATATTTCCAGTGGCTTTCTGTGTCCTGGACAAGGAATGCTATGTCTCATATGATACTTTTTTCAAAATATGAGAAGCTTTGTAGATGATACTGATGAGTGTCAATTATCTCTAATAGGCATCCAAGTATTCTAAAGATGGTTTCGAGAATATACCCTGCATCTCATTATAGTTGTTGCATGAGACACCTTGGGGAAAATATTTGAAATAACTTTCACAATTCAAAGGTAGTGTCCCATTTTTATAAAGCAGCAAAGGCGTACGATATATGTGAGTTCAATGACCATTTCAATCAAATAAAAGATTTGGTACCAATGGTTGCTGAAGCTCTTGAACGTATTGGATTCCACATATGGAGTAGCTCATTTTACAATCTCAATTGAGTTTATTTTTACTTTATATGTTTTTTTTATTTTTTATCTGTTGTTGTGTAGATATAACATATGACGTCAAACATCGCGAAATCGGTGAATGCTATGTTTGATGTTGAAAGAGAATTTTTCATTGTCGCACTATTTGATGAAATAAACAGGAGATTTGCATTGTTATTTCACCAGAGGCGTATGAAACTGGTGCACTCCTCAAATAGATTTGTTCCTTCAATTGAAAAAGACATATCAGAGTATGTCAATGCGGGCAACAAGTTATTGGCCCATCAAATTGCTAACTATAAGTTCAGTTTCACTGGTCATGGAGATGTTGCTACTGTGGATCTACAAAGAAGAAGTTGTACTTGTAGAATTTTTGATTTGGACAAAGTACCTTGTCCACATGCCATGGCAGCGCTTCGATCCCAACATGGTGGTGATTTTGGAAATCAGATTTACCTGTACTCCTCTCCATATTATTCAGTGGAAAATTACATAATGGTATATTGTCAGGAAATTCACCCGGTGCCAACTGAAGCTTATTGGATTATCCTTTTAGATATCTTACAGAGAGAAATACCTCCTCCATATGTTGATCCAAGTAAACCCAGAAGAAGGACATATAAGAGACAGCGTGGAGTTGGTTAATCATTTCCAACAAGAAAAAAAAAATTCAAATGTAGGGATTTTGGCCACAAAAAAGTAAATGCCTAAATCGAAATGCCCCATAAGAAGTGTTAAGCGTTGTGTTTCTGAATTTTAATGAATGTTTGTTCTTATTTGAGGATGATCCATATTATATAATCTTATTTAGAAATGCCCCAATGCGTGATTTGTTGCTCTTCATTGTATCTGTGTCAACATATGTCAAATATGTTTTATATTTTACAACAGAATATATAAGATGAGGAAACATATTCCACAAATGTCACTATAGACGAATCATCTGTAGCAACATATGCCACATGTCGTTACAGACGAATGTTGATATACGTATCAGCAGTAGCAACATATGCCTTATGTTGCTGCAGACAATCATCTATAGCAACATTTGCCACATGTTGCTACAGATGATTCGTCTGTAGCAACATAATATTTTAGATGGGGCAATATTTATCAATTACACATATAAAAACTAATTACGAATCTGTCCCAATATACTTTTAAGTAATGATTACGTGGAAGTGTGCTTTTAGATAATACCTTCTTTGGTTTAGTAATTACGACTCTTCAGTTCACTCTGTTCAAATGTCATGTCTTTCAACA
The DNA here is from genome assembly GCA_027705065.1 of Solanum peruvianum. NCBI lineage: Eukaryota > Viridiplantae > Streptophyta > Magnoliopsida > Solanales > Solanaceae > Solanum > Solanum peruvianum. The sequence goes on along the minus strand of JAKWJD010001756.1, from coordinate 27,119,905 downwards.
TTTCAAAATTGTTGGCCTTTATAAGAACACAACAGCAGGGAGAGATAAGTCAAAAGTTGTCTTCTCTTCTTTTCTTTTTCATTCTCAAAAATGGTTTCAACTAGGAAAAACTTCTTGGAATCCCTCCTGACTGAACTAGTAATTCTTATCGTTGAAAGGGTTGCTTCGTACTCTCTAGAAGATTTAGCCAGTGTTAAATTATGTTCTAGGTTCCACTATGAAGTTGGTAATGAACAGTCTGTATATCAAAAGGTTACATTGGCCAACTTTCCCACTGAACTTTCATGGACGATGAATCAACATGCCATGTCTTTCATGAAAAGTTGCATAAAATCGGAGAACTTAGAAGCATTATACAGAAAAGACGTGGTATTTTTAATTTTTTCACCTTTTTATCAATTTATTTTGTAATCTTAATGTGTTGTTTCTTTTATAGTTTGATTTTTTAAATCATAGTGATCCAACTGCGCTGAGAATGGTTAAAAAAGCAATAGAAGGTGTCCACCATGGTGCGGAGTATGTGTTTGTCGTTACTTCAATCTTTAAAGGCGGTATTTCTATGAGAGAAGACTTGATGTACATTGCCAACATAAAAAAACACATGCAGTAATAATGAGAAGATGTCGACACCATTTGCGGTGCATTTTAAATCGAATGTGGGTGCAAGACTTCAATATTTTGGGTGAAAGACCCATTTATTGCACTGTGCATCAACCCCAACAAAATGCCCGCAAGATTGGTTGGCCCAGAGGAAGTGACGATGAAGACGATATTAGCTGGGAATTGTGTATTTGTGATTTAGAACTAGATTATCTAGTTAAATTTCTTCCGCATACGACTGTGTGGGAATAATTTAATATGTGATGAAGACGATGTTTATATTCATGTTTTTCGTATTTATTTTGAAATTATATATGTGGCAACATATTATATTACATATGGCGAAAATGTTGTCTTCACTTGTTTTGTACTTATTTTCGAATTATGATATAACATATGAAGTTCCTGATATACCTTGTTATTATCGATTATTTATGTTCTAAATCACTAAAATTTGGTTTAAATTTCAATTTTTCCATTCCTAAATCGATCAAATCGTCTATTAGTGCCTCCATCATTTTTCATATGTGTCAACATATGCAGTTCTTGTTGTTGAAATTGCAACATATACTGTAACTGTAGCAATATCTAGTTATAACAAATCGATCTTTTGGGAAAGTGGGCCAATGACAGGCAAAATCCATTCTGTTTAAAAAGTAAAATAGGCCCAACCCATTCTAGAATATGTTTTCATTTTCATTTCAAGAATAGGGTTTTCAAAACGTGGAAATGGATCAATGGGTAAATCAAGAGAATGACCAAAACAGTTATTTCTGAAAAAATATTCCAATTGATTTTTCTTGAGGATATCCCTGAATTTGACAAAAGATCTTTCCATGACTGACTTAATAATGTTGTCACCATTAGCATCAGGCTCCAGATGCATAGAAAAAGCGTCTTCATTGATGATTTTAATCTCATCATCACCTCTAGCATTGAACTCTTCATGAAGTTCTTGTTCTTCTTCATGAACTTCATTTATTTTTTCTTCTTATGCCACAACTACTATTTTTATATTTTCCCCTTCTTCTTGCTGAACTTCATTTATTTTCCCTTGTTCCTCAACTTCTTCTTGTTTTTCATCTTCTTTCTCTACTACTTGTCTTTCTTCATATTCTTTTTGACAAAATTCTACTTCTGCTTGAAAAGAAGAAACTGTTTCAGTTGAAAGATATTCTAATAGTGTTGTATTTTAGTTTCCCTTCCTAGCCTTCTTCTGGATCTTTGTTTGGTCAGATGTATCAATATCAAATTTTCTTTTGACAGGAGCCATTATATTTGTATCTGCAACCACAAAAATAAGATATTTAAAAGCTACACACACATGAGCTACAACCATAAGTCAAAACATGGCAATAAGCAGATAAGCACATGCATTTCAAACCATAATTAAATGTTATCTGAGAAGATATATAGCAACGATAAAGTAGAAATTACGAGGATAACACCGCTTTGCTGTAGAAGATGATCTGTGAAGGAACTACTAAGAGAAGAGGAGAAGAGAGAAGGAGAAGAATACTGGCAAAGTAGAGAAGAAAACTTAAATTAATTAGTATAAATAAATAAATCTTGGAATACGAAACGACATTTATAGAAGAGAGGAGAGATGAGAGAGAGAGAGGAGAGAGGGAAAATGAAAATTAAAGCCGTTTATTTTTTTTAATTATGACAATTCAAACGGTGACATATGTTGTTATATATATACTATCTGTTGATACATATAAACGATCTTTTGCGATAAATAATTTTGTCGTGTTTCTTATAATAGAAATTACATATGTTGCCACAGAAAACACATTTGATCCTTTCCTTCATAATTGACATATATTTAAACAAAATCAAAATAATCATAAAAAGCATTTTAATTAACACTTCACCAATTGTTTTATACAACTTATCAACAAAAAGGTAATTCACAATGATATGATATACATAACCACCTATCTAATCAATGATTGTAAATACAATATTTTCATCGATCTTAGCTTTTATTTTTAGTTCTACGCATCTCTTAGTCTTCATTGTTACTAACATAACCATTTCGAGCCTTTACAATCTCATAATTCCATAGGAGTGAAGCATATCTCAAGGGAAGGGTGTCAGCACTAATTCCACATGATGGTACTTCTATTCCATCACTCAAAAACTCAACGTATGCATCAACAAAAATTTCACAGTCTCTGCATGATATATCATCAATCAAAAAATATAATAACATCACATTTGATAGTCGTAAGACAAAATAATATTGTGATACTTACAAACTACTGATTTCTTGTTGGACAGTACCAGTAACATGACTGACTTCGAATGGGTGAGATTTGTTCTTTCCTTGGTAACATTTAAGAACTCACCAGTGGGTTCGCTCATTTTGCTCAAAAAATTCACTCAACTCAAGGTACTTTGGCAACGTTGAAGCCATCTTTTGAATCTCGGAGAAAAAATTTCTATTAGACCTATTTGAGGACATGAAATCATACACTTTTATGCACCGTTCCTTCAATGCAACGACTGCCAAGACCCAATGAAATTCCCCATTATTATTTACAAGGACATAAACATCATCTGCCAAGTGCCAAGGAAATCCACAAAGTATACCAAACCCTTTCATTATGCCAACGATTTTATCCTCATATTCACTAGCATTGTCAATGTATGTTTTGAAAAAACAACTAGTGATGGTATATTGATATTTAGACTGAATCTTTTGCTTCGATTTCTTATGAAATAATAAAATATAACATCCGCATGCTGCACACATGCATCAAACAAGTGTATCAATTTAATTGTATATATTCATGTACTAAACAATACATATAAAAGTGGACATGGATTTACCTCATCATTCCAACACTTATTGGGTTGAGACATTACGTAGAACCAGCCCTTATTCCTTGGAAATGTAACTACTAAATCAAGTTGGTCAAATTCAAATTTTGAGCATTTGGCTAAGTATTGATCCTCCTTGTTTCCTCTGCAATTGTGTAATCATTATAAATCATTATTTATTGGACAACAAGAAGAAATTTTAATAATAGTTGAACGATCTTACTTTACTTACATTTTTTTGCATGATGCTTGTAAAAACCCTCGTTTATCCATTGTGAGAAGGATGACATTAGTTCAGTTTGACCCTCGCCGTCAATGTTAAAACCTTCAAATGGATATTTTCGCTTCACATCACAATTGACAACTTTGACTTTTCCCAATCTTTTTCGCTTTCGCTTTTTCTTTCTGCTTCACTTTCTCCTTCTGCTTCTCCATCTCCATTGCCTTCTTCTTCTTCTCCTTCTCCTGTTTAGTCTTCTCCTCATTTGCCTTCTTCTCCCTCTTCTTCTCCTCCTTTGCATTCTTCTCCTCCTCCTTCTCCTCCTCGTCCTTCTCCTTCTCCTCCTTTGCCTTCTTTTCCTTTTCTTTCTTCTCAATAATTATAGAAAGTGTTCGAGAAATAGATTTTTTCAACCTCCTACACTTCAAAGGTTGTGAAGTCTTCTTGAATCTTTGCACATCAATATCATGAGACATTTCCTTAAAAATATCAGTGAGTTTTTTAACACGACTAATAAAATAATCATGTTGCTGCTCACATTCTTTGCATAGACAAAAAAAGCATTTCATGTTAGAAGATTGAGTTGTTGTCATGGATGAAGCTTCTTGTATCATTTCATCTACAAGGTAAATAAAAAAATATTGATATTTACAATTCATTATAAAATAATAATAGCAATATGTTGCAACAGATGGATAGTCAGTTGCCATAAATCAACATTATGTTGCCACATATGTACCTGCTGTTGCCTGTTGCAAACAATAAAATTTCTGTCGCAATATATAGATCTTATGTAGCAACATATGAATTATATGCTGAGACAAATGTATCGATTATTGCAACATTTGAATTTTATGTGGCATCAGATGACCATTTTTTTGACATAAAGTGAGATGTTACGACGTATGAAAATTGTTTGAATATGCACCAACATATAACTAAAATGTTACAAGATACACTAAATATTTCAACAAATGAAATATATTTTGGACGCCTGATCAACACTATATTTTTAAAATCATATCAACGAAATGGCCACAAAAAGAACAACATTAACATAAAATGACTTTTCACTGAATGATAACAATGCATATACATTTCCTCAAAATAAGGATTTTTGGAGTTGGCTGATTTTCTTTCGAAAATAATAAATAATATACACTATTAAGTCGATGATTCAATTTTTACATCTACAGAATGTTTTATTGTTCATTAATCCAAGAAAAAAACTTCAAAAATTAAAAAATATTTCAAAAAAATAACTTACCCATTTCTAGTCTAGTCGAATACGATTACAGTTCAGAAAGATTAGAGAGTAATGAAGGACTGAAGAGGAAGAGTAGTAACTGCAGAGGAAGAGTAACGACGAATTTTTGAATTTCTAAGAAAGAAGAAGAACAATCCCCCAAGAGGAAGAAAAGAAGAGAAAAAAGAGAGGAAGAAAGATGAAACAATTCTTCTTTTTAAATGATTTGGATTGAATTATAAAAATGTGCTTTTTATATTTTATAAAAAATTAAAAAAATTTAAAAATATTAATTTAGTCCCATAATTACTTAATTACATTCTAATTTTTTTTTGACGAAATCTGTCAAAAAATAAACAAACAAAAAGGAGACTTATTTGAGACCTTTCCCTTAATTTTGTCTAATAACTAAGCCCTCAATTCAATACACAATCCTTCTTCCCAAAAGAAACCCACCACTTTTTCTCCTTGTCGCTTCCTTGCTTACGTCGCTGCTCCGCTTTCACTGGCTCCGACAAAGCTCCACAAGCGGAACCCCCCGTGAGCTGCCATTTCTGGCGAGAAACAAGTGTCGCTTCACCTTCTCCATCCCCTCCACTTCTTCCCCCCATCTCTAACAAAGACCACTAATCACCCCTTTATCTTGCCTTTCTCCCCTTCTAATCTCCTATGCCTCCCTCTCCTTGCTCTCTGGCCATTCATTGATAAAAGAGACCAACAACAAAGCTCTTTTTCACCAGTATTTACGGTACCACAATGGTTATCGATAAGAAGAATCAAGAATCCATTCTGTTTAAGACATATCCTTTTTAGATATGTCCTAGGTAAGTTCCTCTTAATAACAGATAGTATTAAATAATATTAGTATTTACTGTGTACTAATCCTAGTCCTATGAGGATTAGTACTCTTTAATCCTACTCCTACTAGGATTAGTACTCCTTCCTATATCTCCTATATATATCTCCCATGTATTCCCTTATTAGGTCAACACTTCAATACAATCAATATTCCTTCATGGTATCAAGAGCCAGAAAACCTAGATCTTCTTTTCTCTAGCTTTTTCTCTCTTTAGGGCACCGATCGGGGTTTCTCATTTTTTTGGGGCCGAACCTGATCTCCTGGTTTACAAAAAAACAACCCAAGGTCTCTCGGTCCTTGACTGAAGCTGAATACCGCGCCCTTGCTCTTCTTGCTGCTGAGACCATGTGGGTCACATATATTCTTCGCGAACTCCGCGCCACTCACACTGTTCCTGCTCTCTATTGTGACAACAAATCAACCATCTGTGTGACCAAGAATTCCGTCCTACACACCAGAATGAAGCATGTTGATACCGATTGTCTCTTTGTTCGCGATGAAGTTCAGGCCGGCACAATGACTATGCAGTATGTACCCACTGAAGAACAACCGGCTGATACTCTCACCAAGCCTCTCCCGAGCCGACAGCACGATTACCTCAGTTCCAAGCTTCCGTTCGCTTCCGCTCAGCTCAGCTTGAGGGGGGATAATAACAGATAGTATTAAATAATATTAGTATTTACTGTGTACTAATCCTAGTCCTATGAGGATTAGTACTCCTTAATCCTAGTCCTATTAGGATTAGTACTCCTTCCTATATCTCCTATATATATCTCCCATGTATTCCCTTATTAGGTCAACACTTCAATACAATCAATATTCCTTCACCTCTGACCTAAGTCTCACATCTTCCCTCCAATTCTCTGTTTTGATTAGTTAAGTTTGAGAGATTCATTGATTTATATTGTTCGTTACTGTTTAAGTTATTAGGCTTCTTGTCTTGAAACTTAGATTCTTCAGAATGTGTATAATTGGTGTTCATCTATAACCAATGTGTTTTTTATCGGTTTTGGCTCCATTCAAATGATGTTGTAATAATCCAGATGTGTTGTTACTGATTTGTTTCCTTTGGAATTCGAATTGATATAGTTTTACATGATTTGCTTTTGTTGATTCTCAAAATGCGTATAAATAATGTTAGTATTTGGTTAATTTATTGTACTCCACTCTTCCATTTAGTTCCATCGCATTGGTTGATTTAAAATATTCCATAATTTAAGTTAATTTTGGTAAGGTTGTCACTTTTAAAAGAAAGATTATGTTAAAATTTGATATTTGGGTACACTTTGATCACTTTAATAAGCTTAAAGTCTTTCCTTTTGACAATAACATGTTTGGACAAATATTGATGTTATTGAATTTTAGTTTTGTACATACATGATTTTGGTACATCTTAATATTTTTTCTTAAATATGTTTTACTGTTTTGTATTCATAAGCATGAGATCTACTCGTGCTATTTATGGTAAAATATAGTAAGATTAATTCATCTATTTGGGCAAATTTCTTAACCTATTTTATAGTAACACCAATCTAATTTTTGTCTTAAACCGATTTTGCTCATCTTAATAGGATAAGTTTTTCTTTAATTGATTTTTTCAGATTTCTCTCATTAAGTCTATTATTGACTATAGTCTTTTATATATAAGCATGACCGACTACTCTTCTTTGGAGACTTTTTGCACAAATTTATATTAACTTTAAAGGAAGCGACCAAGTGAGTTTCTTTTACTTCTGCCTAGTATTAGACATGTTTCACCTCTTCATATATTTTGATTGATATGTGAAGTATTTGTTTGAAAATTTAGATTATTAATTGTTATTTTATTTGACAACATGAATATAACTGTCTGCAATATTATTATAGTTTAATATGAAATTAAAAGACATATTTAAGAGAACTCGTGGATGGGGTTTACTAGATGGAGTCAACTTTGATTAAATTTTTATTCGTTTGTATTACTTGTTACTTTTGACCTGTAAAAATAATGTAACGAAACTCTACTCTTTGTATATGTATTAAATATTTGTGGACTGTCTAAGCGGGAGGGGAACTAACGTGCTACTTGTGTTTATCTTCTATCGTAATTTATGTGTGGCGTTAGTACATAAATATCCCTACGTACGTCAACTATTTAAACATATAAATCATGTGCCACTAGCGTTATGCTAGGACCCAATTTTATATGGTAATTTAAAGGCAATTTCACATGCTCCGTCTAATTAAGAGAATTTTGCTATTGTTATTATCATGAATATTACCTAATATTGTTCACATTCACATATATTATTTAAAGAAAAATGGTCCACTATTAGCATATTAATTTCTTAATCTTAGCATGACTTAATGGTCTTCTACCAATGTGTAATCAATCCTGCTTACATATACTTTTATAATTATGAAAATGTGTCATTACTGCTTCTTAGTAAAAACCTTTAATAAATCTATATCATGCTCCCCTCATTTCAATTGCAAACCAACTTGTTATTATGCTGTTGAAATAGTCTAAAAGTCTAACTAGTTATAACGTGTCCTTTGTTAGGTATCATAATTTAGGATTCTCGTTTTGATTTTATCACAATATATTTAAAATGGCCTTTGTCAAGTTTTAAGAATTACTTTGTATAAAACCATGTCTATATGAATTATGTAACATATTAATCATGTTAATTAATTAAATATCATGTCCATATGCCTTTGTTAAACAATCTTCAGTATATTCATTCACATGGACATCATGCCTATTAGTTTATAAAAAGCTATCATGCTAATGACTCAATTTTCATAAATGTCTTTCTGTTATTACAATTAGCCTATTAAAATTGTCCCTATTGTCTCACTTTGCTTCCACATTATTCAAGTTTTGCACTATGACTTGTATATTTGATTATGTATGCACACATAATTCTATCATGATCCTTTACTACTTATTTGTGTTTTCAAGCATGCTAAATAACTAAATTAGAAGCACATCTAAGACTTTATGTGCTAAATCTTTGTCCTACCTATTTTGCTTGACGCTAAGGGTATAATTCATAATCTTATGATTTGTTTAAGTTTAAAACCTACCATTTAGTTATTCCAATGTCTCTTGGGAATTAAGTTAGGACACGAGACACCTTTTTTTATGATTTCTTTAGTTTTCTTTAGGATCTCTTTTGGGAGTAAGGGTAGATAGACCCTTTTAGAAATGATAAGTTGACTCGAGCAAAAAATGATAAATTCTAATTTGCCTTCCGATTAATAAGTTGAACATTCATCTGAGAAGAATAGTTTTAGATTTAAATTTCATTTTTCTTGTCTTTTATATTTATTATTTGGGGTAATAATTAGTTTAAAATAATAATTCTACCATATATTTGTATTTATTCTATCTTCTTAATTATCTTCTCTATTTATGTTTTCATGTTTCTTTCCGACTTGTCATATAATTAATTTTCTTTCTCTACCACCTAGTTTAATTTACCAATAAATAAATAAATAGTGATCTTATTTTCCACATGTATAACCCACATAAATGTATGCAATACGACTAGGTTCTACATTTGTGGACCTCAAAAGGTTCTTAATACCTTCTGTTTGGAACTTTATCCGATTACTGGTTCATTGATCCTTTAAAATTAATTTAGTATTAATTAGGTTTTCAAACACACCTTTAATTCGTTAGGTGGTGACTCTCTTTTAAATTAAATCCTAAAAGAGTTTTCACATTGTTGAACAACCGATTTTGTAAAAAATGGGGAGTCACAACATGACGACACTACTGGAAATAATCCTAAAAGATTTGTCACGTCATTGCAAACCCATTTTGCAAAAGTGAGACGCGACACTTTTTCTTTATATTGTATTAAAAAACAACCTATACCTATTTTGTATTTGTAAAACCCTTGTGCTCTTAATCTTGATTAGACACTTGATTATTGACTGATGGTAGGTCTTCAGATGGTTCCTTGTATTACATTTTTGTTGATTACCCTTTCTTTGCTTGGTTATAAGTTTTATGTTTCTTGTTATCGATTTTCGCTTGCTAGCTTGTTGCCTATGACTCTAAGTTAAGAGTTAGCTTACCTACTAGTTGGGTCATGACTCAAGAGATTGGGCCATGAAAATTTGGTATTAGATATATAGGTTGATCGACATCATTGGTATAAGAGCAAATGCATAGTAAAATACTTTGGATTGGTACAAAGACGTCTGTATCCTATCTTTGCTATTAGGAATTCTTAGGAAATTCTACCTTTGATTCCTTATTGTGTGCTTTTCCTTTGATTAACCTCTAAAAAAACTACTTTAGAATCTATTCCCTCTTAGATGGATAATACAAGGTGATCGATGGATAGATGGAACATAACATATTCCATCTGAGTTTCAACACATGGTCGGGTTAGAAGGCCTTAGTCGGGCATTAACATTGAGGTTAGAGGTGTTTTCAGCATTCAGAGAGCTTAGGTTTAGCCTAAGCTTTGAGATGATCATTAACTACCTTGATTACTCGAGATTGAGTGTTAGAAGATTTGAGTTTCTTCTAGGGTACAGTACATGCAAATGTGATACATGGTGCAACGGGTGCTTCCTAGTGCAGAGTTGGGTCAAATTATCGGTATAGGGTTTGTAATCTGTTTTTCAGTATGTAATGGGATTTCTAAAGTGAGATAGCCTTACACTATCTTTTGCTCATTGTTATCCATTGTATTGTATTGTATCATTATTATACCTACAATGTTTGATTTGATTGTTACTTAAAATGTATTGTACTGTATTGTTAAATTGTTGTTACGTAACAATGAAAATCCCTATTTTATGGAACAACCAATGTGGTGTGTTCCCATTGTTACTTAATTTCTTTTTCTAATTATATTTTTAAATAATATATCAAAATACTATTTTACCCTTTACCTTAATTATTTAAATCTAGTCAAACCTCCTACCCTAGAATAATTAAGGATATTTTAGTAAACTTATAAATTACAATACAATCAAACCAAACAATTAAAATGTTATTAAACAACAACACCCAATACAGTTAAACCAAACATTGTATCTACCATACAATACAATACAATACATTATGAAACAATGGATAACAATAATCTAAACAAAGTGTTAGGTCTCACATTGTTTCCTTCATATTGAGATTTGAGTCAGGGTTCATTCAATGGTCAACTTTGCCACTTTGGTTAGTGTCGGATCATCTGATATTAATAGGATTTTCCTTTCCCAGGTGGTTAGCCATTTGAAGGGCATGTAGCATACATGTATCGAGGCTTAGGCAGATAGTGGTAAGATGTCTCGCCATCAGTACAATTTTCAAAACATTTCAGTTTAAAGTAGGTATGAGTTGAGTGAGAGTTATCTCCCTTCTCGTCCTATCAATCCTATGGTAGTTGCATATTAGGATCTAGGGGTGATAAGGTAGGTTGTGGTATTTATGGAAGGCAAAGCTCCAATAAAACTTCTTACAGTGATCAATTTAAACCTACAAAGTGTTGGGCCTCACATTACTCCAGTTGGGTCTTATAACAAGTTACTCTTGGTAATAATTTTTATGAGTATGGTGAGGTAGGACATTGTCAAAGATTGTCACAGGGGTGGTTCAAATCTTAACAGAGGTACGAAAGATATCTCATCGCGTCATTCATATTGAGTTTCAAACTTTAGGGGTTGCTATCATTGTTGAGAGTTTGACCACAGATCAAGAGAGTGTCTATAGTTGGAGTTGATCTCCCGGACATTGCCAACATATGATATTCCCTAGGCTATGATGGATGGGCTTTTCTGTATCTACGAAGATCATGACATTACCTTAGAGTTTTTGCCCGATGTGGAACCATGATTAGAGGTATTTAGCAATGTAAGTCTTTTGGGTTGATATCACCTTCAGTTAAAGGTGGTCCCATTGGTGTTGCTTGTTCTACTTTAGGTGTTCAGGTTGAGGTTGAGCATGATCCGTTTTATGCTTTTACAAGCCGATCAAAGGCCAAGGCTTCAAGTATTCCTTCTTTGGATGTGATTTTTCAGTCCTATCCATTTTTTTCTTATTTTGTGTGATTTTGGGTTTTTATGCCCATTCGGGTTCATATGGATTGTTATGATATCTTGATTTGTGTATAAGATTTGCCTAATGTAGTTGACTTTTTTATTAGTTGATCAACTAGGCCATGTTTCTTCGATTGGGAGTAGTGGTTGAGTAACTCCTTATGCCTTTGTCTTGGTGGTTTTGTTGCATTGATAGTCTTGGGTCTACTGGTTTCCCTTTTTTCCACCCTTGGTGTGTGTTTTCACTATGTTATCAATCTTTTTTGATAGGTGGTTAGACCAATTGAAGGTTTGTGCATTGTGGGGCCTAGTTGGCTTGGAAGGCTGTCTTAGTTGTATATCCTTCATTTTAAGCAATGATTTTAAGATTGCTAGCTGTCAAAGTTGTGTCAGGGGTAGTTTAGCCTTTTGATGTTTTGTGGTAGTCCTTGTTGGCAACTTTCTTATTTTGCCTTTTTCTTATTCTCAATTGTGAAGTTGTGTTTTTGCATGTTCAGTCTTTTTGGATATTTCTTCATCCGGTGTTCTTGGAGTTTGGTTATGGCTAGCCAAGTTTCAGAGGTATGATTTTCCATTACCTTGTTGCTTCTTTCATTGTTTCTTAGCGGTTGTGTTGATATCTACTGAGGTTATTGTGATTTGGAGTCAGAGTAGTGACGTTCATTAGTGGCTTAAGACTCCAGAGGCTATTGGAAAATGAGATTTTTCTAAGAAGGTTCATCTTTATGATGGGGTCAAAATAATTTGTGGAATCCATGATTTGGTTCTTGTTCAGGATAAGGCTTGCTGTTATCTTGCTTGATAGCTTACGTGGTTTATGATAGGAATTGGTACCCTTGGGCCACTATTGTTTAGTTGACTACGTTGATAGATCGTCTACCTATTTTGATTTCCTTAGATTGGGTGGTTCATTCAAATTTGTGGTGGGAGATTAAATTATGGGCTCATGGTGTTGGTTTGTATTAGAAGTACCTTGCTTAGAGTATCTCAGCGTAGTCGAGCGCAGTGCAGACATGTCATTTGAATTCTGGTTGTCTTTTGTATTAATATTGATAGCTTCAGAAGGTTGTGTCTCAACTAGATTTATTGGTTTTTGAGAGTTCATAATGAATTTTTGTCTTTGCCTTGGGCTAACTTCCTTATTTTGTCCGATGTCATTCCTTGATGTTCAGGTGGAACATGTAGTTCTCCTGAGGTTTGGGTTGTGCTGGAGATATCCAAGATAGTTAAGGATCAATTAGATGCTCCTGACTTTTAGAAGATGTTAGATTTGAAGCATAAGGTGAGTATTTCAATTGGTGAGTTGGCTTCCATATGCCATTTTCCTATGTTTGCTCAATTTGGTGGTTTTAGTATGCTTTAAGGTGATTCCGGTTCTAATTGAAGCAAGTTAGAGCACAACAAGGAATTATAGGAGTTTTTAAGTGGACGACGATTTCCTTTAGCCTAAGTTTCGAGTTGTCATTGTTTGATTCATGAGGGTGTCAGTGGTGGTTTGAGGGAGCATGCAGACCTAGTATCCCCATCTTTTCATGCGTTTAGGCTATACATGTCGTTCTACGTTCACAAAGTAAGTCCGTTTAATAGTGGATGCTATAATGATGCTCCAATTCATTTCTTTTAATTTTGATCTTTTCATCATTTAGAGCTTTCCTGTAGCAACCACAAATCATTTCTGAGTTTATATGATTGTTTGTACGGTCGCCAGGTCGTTCATTTTTTCTTTATGAAAGTTTTATTTATTTATTTTTGAGCCTTTGAAACACGAATAGTTGATTTTAGTTGAAAGTTCATGAATACAACATTAGAATGCAATTTCAATGGTTTCATTAGCTCTGAAATGGACGTTTTTGGCTAGGGGCATGGTTGGTTGGCCCCCAAGGCTTTTGATGCGAGCTTTTGACGTTAGACGTTTTAATTATAAAGCTTAAGACAAAGTTTGACTTCGGTTAATATTCTAGGTAAATGTACTTGGATGAAATTTGTAGCGTGGTTTGCTTCATAATTTTGATTTTATCATGGATGACCCTTCGTGTAGTTGCTGAGGCTTATAATTTCATTCTGATCCCTTTTGTCGATTTTCACTAAAAATTGAGCTTGGTTGTGGGACTACTTTTCGATGAGACAACCTCAGTTTGAAGCCACTTTTCAACGAGACACCCTCAAAATGGAAGTTTTGATGATTCTCTTAAGTCTTGTTTGCCAAATTTAGTGGGGTAGCACATGTAGTTTATTTTCATTGGGTCTTGCATTAGTCCTTAGGGTCCGTCTAGAATTTAGGCTTTTAGTGACTGACTTTGACTTGTAGCGACCAGATTGCTGCTATTTAAATTTCAAATTTCAGCTTTGACACTCATTTTCTGAACCTAAATTCTTGAGCTTTAGCGCTCCTATTGAATTGATTTCAATTGTGTTGGTTCAGGTTTTTGCGTGGCTACGTGTTAGAGGATTAAGAAAGCTGAAAAGTTGTTGTTTCGAGGTAATTTCTTCCCTAAAATGGATGCCTACGCTTCAATATTTTAGCTTTAATGGTGATAAGTTCCTTAAACTATTTTTGACCTTTTGACATAATCATTTTTGGGATTCTTTCTGCAGGTTCCACATTCTCAATTTGACTCGATTTTGGGTCCTTTTACCACTATTGCAAATTTAGTGTCCAAATGTTCGCAATGACGTTGTGATCAATAATTTGATAGCATGGCATTGTTCATAGGCATTTCATAAGTGGATAGCTCACCATTATATAAATGGATAACTCATGTGTCGGGGATTCAAAGAGAGCATAATTGACTTTGAGGTAGACTTCAGTTTATTCTTGATTAGGCATTTAGATCATGTATAGTATAGATTGCATGTGATTCAGGATTATATTTATTGCATATTAGTTTCCCTGCTTTTCATTCCATCTTTTCTTTATTTCTTAAGATATTTGGTCCTTATATGGGTGCGAGATCCTTAATTTAGGTTTGTAGCCTCTTTTTTTTTTTGGTATAGATTAACATGTTTTTCCTTGTTAGGTTTGATACATATGGACTTAAGCTAGGTTTGAGAATTAGATGCCTTAAACTGTGTTTTATTGCCCTTGTAGTTGTGAATTACTCTCTCTATGGGTTGTATTGGGTTGTTCATCTTATGTTAGTGCTTAAGAGTTTTGTGGCTCATCATAGCTATCGATTGTCACTAGTTGTGCTCAATCATGGATTGGAGTGGTATGTTTGTGGTACGACGTTGTCCCTTGAGTTTTTCTACCCATTTGATTTACTTGATATATTTTCTTAGTCCCTTTGCTTTTTGTTTAGGGTAGGACCGGTATGGTCCTATGACTATATTGTTTGGCCCGGGACTGTGTTTAAGGACCAATTAGATTCCAAGCAAGTACTATGCTTCTCAGTATTGTGGTTTCATTGGATTTATCTTTTATTTTATTGTTAGTGCCTTTTTGTTCATTCTCACGTGTTTTGTGGTATGATCCTGGCTCATGCATTGTCCCATCATTATCATTCATGGAGAAATAGTGTTTTCAATCAACTTTGCTTTTATACTAGCTTTAACGAGAGTCGAACCACCTAGATCACTATATTTATTGATTTCAAGAATAATGAGGCATCGTTGGCGTGCTTGTTTTCTACTTGGGAGATTAGAATGCTATGATATGCACTCATTTTTTACTTGACTAGCCAGCGTGTTGATGCCCTTTCTTGCATTGTTTTGGCTACTCATATCCTCTATGGAGTTGATCCCTACTATTCACTGATTAAAGTTCTAGTCTTATCCTCGATGTAGTCGATTTATTGTAAGCCGTGGATTCGGTCTCATATATGTAAACACAAATCAACCCAATACCTTACTCAACTCTTCATTTCGAGCAAATTTGGCAATCAGAATTGAGCCACAATTTCTCTTTCAAGCAAACGACGCCAATCAAACATAAGGAGACATCAAGCTATTTACCCAGTTACTTTAGAACTGCTTGTGTTTGGAAATGAGATCTTGTCAAATGTCATTTCACCATTACAATTTATTGACAAACTCGAGTCATATATAATGTAGATGAATACACGAAGATGTTTGTTTGGTTCTGGTAGCCTTGGGGAGATGGCTATTTAAATGGTGTTGTGACTAACAATACATTATCCTCTGCGCAACTGAACTTTATAATTTACAGGTAGGATCATGGAAGAGTTTATTGAGCATGAACAAGCCATATAAAAGTGTTGTTTGGTATCCATGGATGGAAAGTTTTATGTGATAGGAGGAACTGGAGGAGCTAAATCAAAGTGGTTGACTTGTGAGGAGGAATATGATCTGGAAATGAGAACATGGACTGAAATCCAAAACATGCCTCCTAATGCAAATATAAGTGATACACATGCTATATATGGTCTCATTTTATGGTTGTCACAAATTATGAATTTTATGTTGCTGATTTTGTAATATGGAGGTGAGGAAGTAGACAAGCAAAGTAAGGTACATGTAATTGTAGGACAACTACTTGAAAGAGTAGCTTGTATGGATGGTTGGGGTTTTGATTTTCGAGTTTGTGGTGATAAGTTACTATTAATTGGAGGGAACATGGATGCAGGTGCAGTATATTGAAGTGAATTCATGTGTTCCAAGTGAAGGGGCACTACAATGGAACTTGCTTGGCTAAAAGCGATCTAGATTGCATAATAACACTATTATACAAAAATCTATTAGATTGTGTTCGACTAATAAAGTTCCATCGTATTGCCCCTTCACTTGGAACACATGAATTTACTTAAATATATTCTACACTTGCATCTCGATGCCCTCCAATTACTAGTAACTTATCACCACAAACTCAAAAATCCAAACCCTTACCATACATAGAAGCTTCTCTATATGGAAGTTGTCATGTGGTTACCCGTACTTTACTATGCTTGTCGTACTTTCTCACCTCCATGTTATAATAATCAGCTACATAAAATTTATTATGTACGAGAAGCACCAAATGAGGTGTTCCATGTATGGCATGTGTATCATTTTTATCTCCATTAAGAGACACGTTTTGGATTTAAGTCCTTGTTCTCATTTCAAGATTATACTCCTCTTTACAAGTAAAACACTTTGATTTAACTCCTCCAATACTTCTTATCATATAGACTCTCCATCCATGAATACCCCATAATACTTCTTGTGTGACTTGTTCATGATCAATAAACTTTTCCATGATCCTGCCTCTAAATTACAAAGTTTAGTTGAGATGAGGATATTGCCTCATGAGTCACAATTACCAGTTAAATATCAATCTCACCGAGGCAGAAAAAATCAAACAACATGTTTATCAATAAAGGGTAAAGATGAATGACATTTGACAAATCTCCTTTCCAAACACAATAAATTCGATGCTAACTACAAAAACTCATCGTCAAATAAAACTAGTCATTCACGAGGATTCATAGTTGTAAGATACATCCAGCGATTGTGGTGGGGGTTTAAAACATCCCATTAAAGAACATGGCAAAAGAAATAAACCCAATGACCAATCACACCATTTTGTTGTAACTATCTGTAAAGTTATCCGCTCCTGATTAATGTGTGAAAGCTATTATTAAAGATTCTATGACACTGAGCTAGAGCAAAGAATGACAACATATAGACATGTCATTCCCAAAGACATGAATTAGAGTGTGTGAATCATAATTATCCTCACCATAATGTGTATGGTTAGCTTCCTAATCTAGGGATGTTGACGAATCATTCAATGATAGAGCTACTTCAAATCTTTTTAAAGCAATGTAATGATGCCAATTTGAATTGTATAAGTTCATTCTCAGTTCATTAACCACCGACCCTTAGCCACGCTAAATTTTAATCTTATCAAAATTAAAATCTTCCAAATTCCTATTGGAATGTAACTACAACTTCAGATTCATAATTACAATACTCAACCGATTAAAAATGGAAATATTGAAATAATAAGTAACTAAGATAGAGATAAGAATTTGGATGAGAAGCTTTTAGATTGTTGAAGAAAAGGAGAGGAGCAAACATTTTTCTTCAATATGTATAACTCTTTCGTGTTGACTCCAAGACATATGTAACCAATTTATAATTGAGTCTAGATCCCAAATAAAGCTCCGCAACATTTTAATTTTCCTAATAATCTTAAATGATTCTGTCTTATTTACCCCTTTAAGCCATAGGCCCATGTAGCTAGTTTGGTTCACAACATATATCGTGTTACTTTCTTTCTGTTGATCCCATGATACCAAAAAATATTTTTCTTCTAACATATTGTCATGTATCAATCCTTTAATAAGAACCATTTCCGTATTCTTGCTCTGATCAAGATTCTCAACCACATGCTTTTCCTACAAGAGGATATGAAAAATCAAAGGAGAAGTTGCTCAGAATGAACTGAAAAGAAAAATCTTTTCTACTTTATTTTTTTGAATTCTACTAAAGGAGCTTATCACAATCATGAAAGAAGTTGATTACTGAGATGTAAGTCTTATAACTAAAGGAGGAAAAAAGTTAAATGGCTCTGTAGAAAGTCTCAAAAGAGTAAGTGATGTAATCTAAATAATTAATTCTTTTATACAAACAAGTAGTCTTCCTATTATTTCTCTTAATGGCATTTAACATAAGCGTAAAAGTTCATAACAATAGAAATGTAATATAAGGAATCGTCCCAAAACCTGACATTAGTAGTAATCGAGTATATAATATAAATAAGAGTACAAGGATTTTATAAGTACAAGATGTCTCTCAATAATATAAAGACTATGTCTAACCAAAACAGATGAAAATCAATAACTATTAATGCGAGGATATCACCATAGTATCTAAACTTTAAGGTGCTTCGCACAAATCCAAATCAATGGTGAAACCCAAACTATGATCTACAGGCTGCAGAAGTGTAGTATGGGTACAAAAATTGGTGTGTAATAGGCCTCTAGTGACTAAGGTCAAAAGATAAACACTTTCTCATTATCCATCTAGTACATAAGAATGAAATTTGGCCTAGACCATCATGTTAAAAGATTAAAGTAAGAAAGAAAACCGAAAATAATGAAAATTTATCCTCGAAGTGTGAGGACTCACCAAAGCTCAAAATCTCTCTAATCAACCTCTAGCCACGAAATTGAGAACCTTGTCCCATCGGACCTACATTTGGATAAATGTAGGCAAGAATATTCTTTGGTACAAATTATGTACCAAGTATGATAACCATGCATATAAAAATTTAATTCATGCTAAAAGGGGACATTTTCATGACATACAAAGGCCAAGCTAAATAATAATATAAAAAATGTTTGAAGACATAAAAAACGAACTAAGTTAAGCTAGAGACTAATGTAATGTGTTGTTAAGGTGTAAAAATGATTAATATAAGTGTTAGAAGTCAATTTTAAGAGTTTGGAAGTGAAACGTCAAAGAATGTCCAAGACGTTTGGAAACTAGTCGTTGTGTGTTCTAGTGTGCCTTTGCATGTTTTACGTGTTGTTTGGAGTTCAAATTAATAGGAGAGGTTACTAAAATATAGGTGAACGTGTTTACGATTGAAAAGTCCAGGCGTGAATCCCCAAGGGCCACCCTAAGGTTCCTTGAGGAGGACCCAAACTTTAGCTTGAAATTGCCCAAGGCAGTCCCAAACGATGAGCACCAAACGACGGCCTCCTAGTCAATCTACACCCCATCAATGGGGGAAGGGGGGGGGCGTTGCTCTATACTTAGGTGTGGGATATTAATCCCCTAAATACCAGTATCTGACCAAAACCACGGACTAGCAGGACAGTCTGTTGGTCAGTTGACCTTCCGTCGACTGGAACGTCGATTAACACCTGCAATTTTCTGCAGGTGTCTTGGCCAAGTTGAGGGCTATTTGGGAAATTCATCTAGTGTCTTATTTAAGTCATGGACAGTTATTTTGGGTCTTTATTGTATATTAATTTAGTTTATATCCCTAGACCCTAGCTTAGACTTCATTATTCAAAAAAACAAAACCCCAAAATCAAAAGAGTTCTCTCTAGACTCCATTGAAGCTTGAAGCAAGGATATTGATATCTCCATTGATTCTCCATCAATTTCGTGGATTATCTTAATTATAGGTATGGTGTTTCATCCTTGACTATTCTTCCAATCAAGGATCCAAATCCAAAGGCTTTTTAAAGACTTTCAAA
The DNA here is from genome assembly GCA_027705065.1 of Solanum peruvianum. Taxonomy (NCBI): domain Eukaryota; kingdom Viridiplantae; phylum Streptophyta; class Magnoliopsida; order Solanales; family Solanaceae; genus Solanum; species Solanum peruvianum. Next base: position 27,099,968 of record JAKWJD010001756.1, on the reverse strand, counting down.
ACATAGATTTTCCTATTTTGAATTCTAGCTATGGGTTCTTGTATAAAAGGTTTTAAGTGATGTTTTATGATTTTGATTGACTTTTTAAGATAAAAAACTCTATGCACCCATGCTGTTCATGAATTCCTATTTTTGGCTCTAATGTGGGTTAATTGATCATGGTTTGATCTTAGTGAATTCACGTGTAGATTGTATTGGGCTATTGAATTGTGTATAGATTATGATAGAATTGTATATAGGTGCCTTATAATTATTATATTCATAATTTATTGTTGTTGGATCATTGATATGGATTGGTTGTTAGCTTAGTGTTGTGTATATGACTATCGGTAAGAGCCTTTGTAAAGTGAATTGATTGAAAAGGCTAAGGAATGTTGATGATGATGATGGAAAGGTGGTGAGTTGACCTAATATCTCTATATTGTGTAGAATTGATAATGATTGGTGTGGTGCACTTATGGTGGTGGTGTTTATATGTTATAGTTGTTATGAATATGGCCTTGTCGGCATTATTATGTGAATTGTGCTATTATCATGTTGTAGCTTGTATATATGATTAAGGTGAAGTATGTTAATGTATATATTTATGTGTGAGGTTAAATCATGATTTCCTCTAAATGATTATGTGTGAATATGATAAACTATGTTGATGTTTCTATAGGTGTTGATAGGGTATCTTGTTAGGTAGACATAGTTGTCCATGTGTGGTACTTGAATTATATTGAATACGTGATATACTGATGTTGTGTCTTGATTGGTAGACTAAGGTCCCTCTACTTGATGCATGAAAGTTCTGTGAATGTGAACTCTTGACTTTGTAGGCTTAAGTACCTTTGTCATGTGTGTGTGTGATTGAAATATGAATGAAAGTCTAGGATCGGTAGACCTAAGATGGTTCCTTTCTAATGAGGACTAATATAGGACCATGAACATGTAAAGAAGGTCAAGAATGTAGAACCTTGAACATATAAAAGAAGGTTAACAGAAACCTTGAAGTGAAAGACCGTAATGGTATCCTTCTTGAGTGGAATGATAGACTTCGGGTTAGGTTGGATGGAACGGCATGAAACCATCTATAAGGAAGTCATAAGAATTATCCTTGTAGATCTTGAGTGGCAGCCCTAGTGGACCCATCCTTGTAGATCTTGAGTGGCAGCCCTAGTGGACCCATCCTTGGTAGGGGTATTATTATTTGGTAAGACTAAGATATGGTACCTTCTCATATGCCTTTATGTGAATAAACTTACTCTATAAGAACAAGGCTAAGCATCGACTTAATATGCTTGTGGTAGTGCCTCTACTTAAGATGAGACTAGAGTACAAAGGAACCCTTGATATACCTTAACCATGTGCAACATAGGATATGTCCTAGTTCTACCCTTGGTAAGTAGATTATCCTCCTCAGAGTAGGGGTAAACTTCGGATTTCATACCTAGCCAGTATGGTCTATGTCGGTTAATGTCTATGCTTATCATGTGGGATGCATTCTAGTAATGAAGAAGTTCTACAACGTGTATGTAGTGGAATGAGATGTTAACTATACATGGCATGAGTAGGCTTTGAAGATGCTAGGATGAGGTTTTTTAGGTCTTCCAAGACCATTATATGACTATTGTTGACTTATCTAATTATGATGTATAGAAAGGTTCTCACCTAGGTAGCTTTGAGGATTGCTTAGGTAGGCTTGAAGAGGTTGTATGTGCAGTCTCTTTACGTCTTACTTAGGTGAGTCTTAGAGTAACCTGAGGTGTAGAGTCTAAATGATGAAAAGGGGTTACTTGATGAATGTGGAACTATGTCCTATTGTAATGTAAAAGGGTAATCTTACTTTCAGGTTGTCTTAAGAATTGCTTAGGTGTGCTTGAAGATGGTGTATTGTCGGTCTCTTCTTGTCTTGCTTAAGTAAGTCTTAAGATAAGCTTTGGTAGGGAGTTCAAATGCTTATGTCCCTTCTAAATGGTTATGGTTGTATCTTATGTATTACTTGAAATATGTCTTATATGTGTATGTTGTTTTGAAAGTGGATACTTGTTTTATTAGATTTCTATCAAAAGAGCATGAAAGCCTAATTTAAAGTAAATGTCCATTTTAGCACGATTTTATTACATATCACCATACTTAGTGCATTCAATGTACTAATTCCGTATGTCGTTTGCTATACAAGTGTAGGTGGAAAGTGAGGAGTATCTTGGAAGTGAAGCTTGGGCATAACATTCTCTCAAGCCAATTTGGTATGTCCTCATATGATTAAAGGACATAGTTATGTATAGTTTCCTTTTCTCAAAAGACATTGTATTAGACTTTGATTTTCCATTTTATTGATGTATGGGTTGTGACCCTAAAATATTAATGTTTCTAAGATGACTATGAAGAGATAGTCTTTCGTATGTTTCTATAAAAGAGGTTTGAACTATTATTGTGAAAAGTTTTGATTCCGCATATATATATATATATATATATATATATATATATATATATATATATATATATGTGATAAATTGTGTCTAATGGCTTGTATAAGACCTCCAAGAGGTCGAGTACTCCGTGTGGTGACTTAAGAATCCCCTAACTTCTAGGGTGTACTTTGGGTCGTGATAATATGTCATAAAACATGGTCAATGCAAGCTAACATCTTTGAAACCTTTGAACACATGTGAGATTATTCTTGAAGTAACCTTAGTTCATTATTAATGTGGGAAGTAGCTTTAACTGACATAAAGACTATGTAAGCTATAACACCACCTCCCGTTGTCTCCCACGCCGAAAAGGGTTGTCCAACTTGCCAAAGTAAGGACCATGAACTTCTACCGTAAGTGGATCCACTAGTTAATGTCTATCTAGACAATCATCCTATGGGGACCCATAGGTAAGGGAGAAGGAGATTGCTACTAGAAACCGGACCTCTACTCATGGGACAACTTCCATCTCAATATCCTCTCGGTGCTAAGCATAAATTCCATAGAATAGTCATTTCTTACTAGAATACATTATCCATGAAAGGAAACACATATTTCCAATCCAAGCCAGTCCATGATTCATCCATGGAACGTTATCATTCAATAACCAATCCAAGCTAGGTTTCATTTGTATAGCTCCATGAATTTGATTTATTTAGGTAATCAGACCTTTCAACCTTAGAATCCTTAGTATGTGAAAAAACTTTTTACAATCATACTTTCATGTGTATATGTGAAATCCTTTCAACAACACACAACAACATCATCAATGATACTTCACTCTCAAAGCATCCTTAAAACATTTACATTCATTTCATACGAACATGCTTGATTTTATAATTCACCTTTCAAGGTTCAAAATTCACTTTCAATCATCAACATCTAGAAGATACGGATTCATAGAAATTCATCATAAATTTATGTAATTCTATAAATTCATATTTGATTTCGTATAATCTTCTTTCATAATCCACAATCCACATCATGTGATGTATGCTATGGGCTTATTTTAGGTATCTAAGAGGATGAAGACGCCAATTACGATTAGGGGGTGCTTCCTGTTGGGTATGTAGCAAGAATTGATGGGAAATAGAGGGAAGGAGAGGAATTTGAAAGGTTTAGAACTTGAAAGGTTGGGAACTTGAAAAGTCCTCTAATGCTTTATTGAAAAAGGCAATAGTCCCTCATCGGTAATGGAAAGGAAAATAGGAGAGTTTAAATAAATAAACACTCCTATTAATTGTTAAAAGGGTTGGAAAGAGGGACCCCCCTCGCGCCGTCGTCGTCGTCGCTCGCTCACTTCGGCTTTGGCTTTGGCTTTGGCAAATGATCGATCGAGAGATAATTTTTTGGACAAAATTTATTTTAATTATTTATTAATTAATTTAAATGGCCAAAAATTATTTTCAATAAATTAGTTGATAGCCGAAATGTTTTCAACTTTCTAGTTAAAACCCGACCCGATCCGCGAGTGACCCGTTTTAAATTCTGTTATATTCAAAATTACCCGCCATGACTGTTCTGAAAGGTTGCAACTTTCAGGAACAGTCAATACCATTTGAAAGTTTGCAACCTTTCATTAATGGTCGTGTTAATTCTGAAAGGGTTGCAACCTTTCAGAATATATTCTTCTTGCCTATAAATACCATTCAGTCTTAAGAATATTTCCTACGAATTTTCTGATCTTCCTTCTTCTTAAAAACACATATTTCTTCGTGTACTTTCCTGCTGTGGATTGATTCGCTGACAGTAGAGTTTTTGGTATCTATACTCTACTGATTAAATCATTTTACCCTGGGAGGTTATATTCCAAATCAAACCTCGGATACTAGAGGGGAATAATTTCCTTAAGGGGACACTGTGAATTCAGTGGACTTGATTTTCTCCCTAATTTTTCAATAAGAGTATTCCAGATTCTGGTACGTTTTTACAGATTAAATTATTTTTACAAATAAATTTCTGTTCATCTTATTTACTGGTTATAAAAAATTCTCAGTTACTTCGTGTTTCTGAATAATTTATTAGAACCAGTAATTTCTGATTTTATAACACAGACTGGCAACAATCTTAAGGAAATTATTAAATCTGTGTTTCTGGTGGAGACAAAAATCTTTGTGATTTTATCTCCTGAAGTCTGCAATTATAATTTTATTGCTTACTTATATTGTATCAATTTTGTTTATCAGAAATGGAAAACACTGGTGTGACAGTGGCTGTTGCTGCACCAACCCGACCTCTTGTATCACAAGCAGAGAAACCGGGTAAATTCACAGGTGTGAATTTCAAAGGATGGCAGCAACGAGTATTTTTCTGGCTTACCACTCTTGGTCTGCAGAAATTTACAAATGAAGATACTCCAGTCCCTGCTGATGATATGCCAGACAGGGAAAAATTTATGATTGTTGAAGCATGGAAACAGTCAGACTTCCTATGTAAAGGTTACATTTTGAGTGCTTTAGAGGATGACTTATATAATGTCTATAGTGCAATAACAACTTCAAAAGAGTTGTGGAATGCACTTGAGAAGAAATATAAGACAGAAGATGCATGCTTGAAAAAGTTTGTGGTCGCAAAGTTTTTAGACTATAAAATGGCAGATAGTAAAACTGTTGGATCACAAGTGCAGGAACTTCAACTTATTCTCCATGATCTGATTGCTGAATATATGGTAGTAAATGAAGCTTTTCAAGTGGCTGCAATGATCGAGAAGTTGCCTCCTTCGTGGAATGATTTAAAGAATTATCTAAAGCACAAGCGTAAAAAAATGAAGCTTCAAGATCTTGTGATTCGTCTCAAGATTGAGGAAGATAACAGAAATGCCGAAAAGAAGTCGCGTAAGAGTTCAACAATCATTGGAGTTAATATTGTTGAAGAAGCTCCTACCAAAGACAAAAAGAGAAAGAAGTCCAACGGGCAGAAGTCAGAACAGGCCAAGAAGAAATTCAAAGGCAACTGTTATAATTGTGGCAAGGCTGGTCATAGATCTTCTAATTGTCATGCTCCAAGAAAGGACAAAAACAAAGGCAAAGGCAAAAGTCAAGCAAACATCGTGGAAAAGATGGAAGATGCAGATGACTTGTGTGCAATGATATCAGAATGTAACTTAGTTGGAAATCCCAAGGAGTGGTTTCTCGACTCAGGTGCTACTAGACATATTTGCTCTGCAAAAGAAGCCTTTGCAACATACACTCCTGCTGAGTACGATGAAGATTTATTCATGGGAAACACAGCAACAACAAGGATTGCAGGAACTGGGAAAGTAATGTTGAAAATGACATCCGGCAAAGTGTTGACTTTAAACAATGTTCTGCATGTCCCTACTATTAGGAAGAATTTAGTTTCTGCTGCACTACTCGTTAAGAACGGGTTTAAGTGTGTCCTAGTTAGTGATAAAGCTGTAATAAGTAAGAATGAAATGTTCATAGGAAAGGGCTATCTCAATGAGGGTCTTTTCAAACTAAATATAATGGTTATTGACAGTATCAATAAAAATTCTGCTTCTGTTTACTTATTGGAGTTAAGTGATTTATGGCATGCCCTTTTGGGACATGTAATTACAAAGCCTTGCGAAAATTGGTTAATTTAGAAGTATTGCCTGATTTTAAATGCGATAAGTCGAAATGTGAAATTTGTGTGGAAAGTAAGTTTGTTAAACATCCTTACAAGTCTGTTGAAAGAAATTCTAAAACTTTAGACTTAATTCACACAGATATATGCGATATGAAGTCAACACCATCTCGTGGTGGAAAAAAGTACTTTATAACTTTTATTGATGACTGCACTCGATTTTGTTATGTATACTTGCTTAATAGTAAGGATGAAGCAATTGATGCATTTAAGCAATACAAAAATGAAGTGGAAAACCAATTGAATCTAAAGATAAAAATGATTCGGAGTGATAGGGGTGGAGAATATGAATCTCCTTTTGCAGAAATATGTTTGGAATATGGTATTATTCATCAAACTACTGCACCTTATACACCACAGTCAAATGGTTTGGCAGAACGGAAGAACAGAACATTAAAGGAAATGATGAATGCCTTAATGATCAATTCTGGTTCACCGCGAAATCTTTGGGGGGAAGCCATTCTTACAGCTAATAAAATACTCAATAGAGTACCCCATCGAAAAACACAATCAATTCCATATGAGTTGTGGAAAGGAATAAAACCCAACTTGAAATATTTTAAAGTGTGGGGGTGCTTAGCCAAGGTAGAGGTTCCTTTACCTAAGAGGGTTAAAATTGGACCCAAAACAATAGATTGTGTCTTTATTGGATATGCTGTGAATAGTAAAGCCTGTCGATTTTTGGTTCACAAATCTGATAGTCCTGAGATTCATGTTAATACGATAATTGAATCAGATAATGCAGAGTTTTTTGAAAACATTTATCCGTATAAAACTGAAAGTGAGTCAACAAGTGAAAGATCTAAACAACCACGAGAAGAATCAATGGAAAATATTCTAACTAGTGAGGAACCAAGGCGAAGTACTCGACAACGAAAATCTGTTTCTTTCGGACCAGATTTTGTAGCACTATTGCTTGAAAATGAGCCTCAAACATTTAAAGCAGCTATGTCTTCGTCAGAGTCAACTTATTGGAAAGAAGCAGTCAATAGTGAGATTGAATCAATTTTAAGCAATCACACTTGGGAATTGACTGATCTTCCTCCAGGAAATAAACCTTTAGGATCAAAATGGATCTTTAAAAGGAAAATGAAACCTGATGGGACTATTGACAAATACAAGGCTAGACTGGTAGTCAAAGGGTACAGACAAAAGGAAGGTCTGGACTACTTTGACACATATTCTCCAGTAACAAGGATAACATCAATTAGGATGTTAATAGCACTTGCAGCAGTGCATGATCTTAAAATCCACCAAATGGATGTAAAGACAGCCTTCTTAAATGGAGAGTTAGAGGAAGAAATTACATGGAACAACCTGAAGGGTTTATAGTTCCTGGTAAAGAAAAGAAAGTGTGCAGACTTGTGAAGTAACTTTATGGACTCAAGCAAGCACCCAAACAATGGCATGCTAAATTTGATCAAGTAATGTTGGCAAATGGATTCAAGATTAACGAATGTGATAAATGTGTTTACATCAAAAATGTTATAAATCATGAAGTCATTGTTTGTTTGTATGTTGATGACATGTTAATAATGAGTAAAGAAATTGATGATATAAATGCTACTAAGCGCATGTTGTCCAACAAGTTCGATATGAAAGACTTAGGAGTTGCTGATTTGATCTTAGGGGTCAGGATTATCAAAACTCCCCAGGGACTAGCATTATCTCAATCTCATTATATTGAAAAAGTATTGGATAAGTTCAATTACTTGAATTTCAATGTAGTCAAAACTCCAATTGATTTAAGTTGTACATTTAAAAAGAATGAAGGTCAAAGTGACTCTCAATTGGAATATGCCAGAGTGTTGGGAAGTTTGATGTATATTATGAATTGCACACGACCAGATATAGCATGTGCTATTAGTAAACTGAGTCGGTACACTAGTAATCCGAATCAAACTCACTGGATGGCTATGAAACGTGTGTTGGGTTATCTAAAATGGACACAACATTATGCTTTGCATTATAATAAATATCCTGCTGTGATTGAAGGATATAGTGATGCAAATTGGATCACCGGGTCAAATGATGTAAAATCTACGAGTGGTTATGTATTCATACTTGGTGGAGGAGCTGTCTCTTGGAAATCTTCCAAACAGACATGTATTGCTCGCTCCACAATGGAATCTGAATTCATTGCTTTGGATAAGGCTGGTGAAGAAGCGGAATGGCTCCGGAATTTCCTAGAGGATATTCCATTCTGGCCCAAACCTGTTGGACCAATTTGCATACATTGCGATAGTCAAGCAACAATAGGTAGGGCAGGGAGCGTTATGTACAACGGGAAGTCTCGTCATATACGACGTAGACATAACACCATAAGACAACTGCTCTCTAGTGGAATTATCACAATTGACTATGTAAAGTCAAGCGATAATGTGTCAGATCCACTAACGAAAGGCCTAGTGAGAGAGGCAGTTGAAAGATCATCTAAGGGAATGGGTTTACGGCTTAGGACAAGTCAGCATGACGGTAATTCTATCTAGCAGACTGGAGATCCCAAGAGCTAGATTCAAGGAGAAAAACAAAGTTGTGGCTGACGGTTCGACATTGTCAATTAACTCAATCCATTCTCATGATGAAGACAATGTTCAGGAAAAGGTTAAGACTTTAAGGCTTGTTAATGAGGTAATAAAGCTTAAAGTTTTTAATGATTTGCTAAGTTTGGTAGATTTGACCAAATAGTGTATCTACGAGATGACACGTTTAGAAATCACCTATGTGAGTGTGAAGTGGAAGCCGCTTCAAAGAGAATTTTATGTCAAAAGCCTATTCTCTATACACTCATGAAACCAGGAGGTGTTCATGGCTGAAACGAACACAACCGTAAGAATCATAAACAGTAAAGGGTTAATTGTGTGACATATGGTTGTCTAGGTATACACCAAAGTTCGACGGTTCAAAGATATCACATCTACCGATTGACCGAGTATATCCGACATATGTTCACTACGGAAAGTCCAAGGGGAAACCTACTTATCCAGATACAATTAATCCTTGCTTGTAAAGTACACAATTGTCCGTGCATTCCTATGTTATAACTATTCCCCATCAATGTGGGGGATTGTTGGGTATGTAGCAAGAATTGATGGGAAATAGAGGGAAGGAGAGGAATTTGAAAGGTTTAGAACTTGAAAGGTTGGGAACTTGAAAAGTCCTCTAATGCTTTATTGAAAAAGGCAATAGTCCCTCATCGGTAATGGAAAGGAAAATAGGAGAGTTTAAATAAATAAACACTCCTATTAATTGTTAAAAGGGTTGGAAAGAGGGACCCCCCTCACGCCGTCGTCGTCGTCGCTCGCTCGCTTCGGCTTCGGCTTTGGCTTTGGCTTTGGCAAATGATCGATCGAGAGATAATTTTTTGGACAAAATTTATTTTAATTATTTATTAATTAATTTAAATGGCCAAAAATTATTTTCAATAAATTAGTTGATAACCGAAATGTTTTCAACTTTCTAGTTAAAACCCGACCCGATCCGCGAGTGACCCGTTTTAAATTCTGTTATATTCAAAATTTCCCACCATGACTGTTCTGAAAGGTTGCAACTTTCAGGAACAGTCAATACCATTTGAAAGTTTGCAACCTTTCATTAATGGTCGTGTTAATTCTGAAAGGGTTGCAACCTTTCAGAATATATTCTTCTTGCCTATAAATACCATTCAGTCTTCAGAATATTTCCTACGAATTTTCTGATATTCCTTCTTCTTAAAAACACATATTTCTTCGTGTACTTTCCTGATGTGGATTGATTCGCTGACAGTAGAGTTTTTGGTATCTATACTCTACTGATTAAATCATTTTACCCTGGGAGGTTATATTCCAAATCAAACCTCGGATACTAGAGGGGAATAATTTCCTTAAGGGGACACTGTGAATTCAGTGGACTTGATTTTCTCCCTAATTTTTCAATAAGAGTATTCCAGATTCTGGTACGTTTTTACAGATTAAATTATTTTTACAAATAAATTTCTGTTCATCTTATTTACTGGTTATAAAAAATTCTCAGTTACTTCGTGTTTCTGAATAATTTATTAGAACCAGTAATTTCTGATTTTATAACACAGACTGGCAACACTTCCCAGTCGTGACAATGCAACCACTCATCAAGATGCAAGCTATCTATATGGGAGTATGAATCCTCAACCCTAAGCTATCTTTAGGAGAGTGTAATATCTCAATCCTAAGCTATCATTAAAGGGTCTTGTCCTAACCAAGTCAAGCTATCATGAAGCATTCTAGTTATTCTACTTCAAGCTTCCCCTAGGGTGATATCGATCTCCCATCCTAGGATACCTTTCCTATACTAATGCAAGCTACATTAAAAGCATTCTACCAATGCATGATTTAGATAACCTTAGGGAGCTTAAATCCTCCATTCGAAGCTATCATGAGATTCGCCATACCAAGATACGATGAGATGTACCATCCCAAGCTACCATGATATCTACCATCCCAATCTACATAATTCAAATATCCATGAAGGAATCATAAAACTCAACCTCAAGCTATCTTAACAAGCATGATTCATTTTAGGTCCTTAAGTCAACCAAGAAACCTTCTATGTGAGAGAACTTGACTCTTATAGCTTATTCATGTCTAGGTGTATAAGAGAAAGATAATACTCAATCAAGATAGCCTTGTATTGAATTTAATCCCAAACCCCTAACAACAATGGATACAAGCCCTATTTTCAATACTACCTTCTTTCTATCATGATCCATGACAAATTACAAGGTATTCCCTCACTTTGATCATTAGAAGGTAATTCTAGTCATACTTGATCATATAGGTTGAATTCTAACTTTACAAGTTAAGATACTTCCTATCGAGTAAACCTAGTTCAATTTATATTTAGATGATCCTAATTAGTATTCAAGACAATTGCATTAAGAAGATCAATTTAGAACCGTCAACCTTGCCTCTAATGCCCTAAACCCACAATGATCACCTTCATCATCTTAGAGTAAGTTTCATCAAGGAATTCACATTAAAACATAATATAATCATCATATAAACATAATTCAAACATAATTAAATGATATCCGCTACTTTGGAATCACAATCAAGCCCTACCCACAATGTAATAACAACCTTAGCTAGATTGGAGTATTGTGGATTCACAATTGAGGGATATCTATGGCGGCTCCATGGATGGAAGAACCATGGATTAAGGAGATTCACATACCTTTAATCACATCCTTTAACTAAGCCTCCCTTCTTCTCTTCTTCTTCTTCAATTCTGGAGAGGAAATATTTGGCGAGTGTTTTGGGGTCTTAAGATGAGTTAGTTAGAATGGTTAGTTTAGGGTTTATTTAGGCTTACATAGGTGTCTAAATAACCTTTTAACCGACCCCCATTATCCCCTAATTAATAACTACCCGAACCCCTAACTCCTAACTTAATAATTAAAACTGAAAACTGATATACCTACGAGACCTCCACCTACGGATCGTAGGTAGAGTTACTGGCCATCATGTGCCTTCGTCGTTTGGGTCTGGGGCATGTTCATGGGAGATAAGTCTCTCTAGACTAATTCCTAACCTATGGAGCAGACCTACAGGGCATCATCCCACTTAATGTACATAGGTGGCCTCCGTAAGTCATCCCAAAAAAATCTGCAGACCAATGCTGTCAAGGCAGCTTTGGGGGACTACTTTGGGGTCCTCTTCTAGGACCCCTTGAATGGTATTAGGAGAGTAGTAACCAAACTTTTAACCTCTAAACATTGTGTTCTAAATTTAGTAGTCCCTTATACAAGTTTTCATCCTAAAACAACAGCCCAAACCACAACAACAAGTCCCTTAGAACTCACTAGTTCAATTTATTATTTTCCGGACGACATGGTCATTTCTTGTTATTTCACTTCTAAAATTACCAACAAACTTAAACGACCATTATTAATCATTTAAGCAAGTTTAAAACTATAAACTATCATGTGAGGCTCTAAAATCACCTATGAGCTTCCTTTAGATTCTAGCTTGTTTTTACAAGAAATTTTGGGGTATAATAATATCCCCCACTTGGGAGACATTCGGCCGCGAATGAAAGTTCAAACATTTTCCAAAGTCAATAATCTACCTTAGAAGCCCATTATTCATGACTTACATCTAATGCATATAGTCGAGGAATAAAAAATCTCAATTCCAAGATAAACTCATTTAATGCCATGTAAGGGAGTAGGAACACTTCCACCCACCCAAAATGCATCAAATTCAATTTATACTCATTATCAAGGAGGAACTAACAACTCCTACCTAAAACATTTTCAACTCATGAAGCCGAAAATGCAATTTTACTTCTTATAAAGCATTTATTCATGGAGGCATCTTTCAACTCCAATGCTAGGTCATGCTCACAGATAACTCATGAATTCTATATGCAAAGCTTACTCAAATGCATTAGAACATGAGGAAATTTCATATAGTCATTTCTAACAAGATATAACCATTTTCATTAACTTACATATAATGAAATCATGGAAACACATAAGGCACACAACAACCCACTAGTTAGGCACACTATCCCTACTTGGGGGTAAGCCTACACAAACTTCCTTAAAAATCCCATATGCTAAAATAACTTCAAAATCCAACATAACAAGTCATAAAATACAATAAATATGGAATTTTACTAAAGCATGAAACACATACCAAAAAGGGACATGAGGAGATCACCCTTGATGTTCTCTAGATTGGAGAGCATAAAACCTATTCTTCTTTTGAGGTTCATCACCCACTCCACTTGGAGCAACTTGTTTAGCTTGTCTTATATTAGCCTTTGCGTTAAGGAAATCTTTCTTCATGTGGCCACTCTCACCACATCGATAACAACCATCTCTACCGACCAAACACCTATCCCCATGCCTCTTACCACACCTACAACAAGTAGGACAAAGGGACTCACAACTTTTAGCTTGTGATCTAGGGTTAGATACCTTCTCGTACTTAAACTTAGGTGCATTAGATTAACCTTGTCCGAAAAACTTTTGTGGATTCTTAGAATGACCATGTCTCGGACCCATCATAAAAACAACTTATCCCCTTCCGACCTAAACCTCTTTTTTTTGGCTAACTCTTTCCTCCTTGAGTTTTGACTCCTTTTTTTGTTGGACAAACACCATGAGACGAGAAATATCCATATCATCAACAAGCATTGCCATACGAGATTCTTCTTCTACCAAATCGGATACTCCCGTCATAAACCTATTCATCAAATCCCTAGGATTGGTTACCAATCTTGGATCATACTTATAAAAAAGGGTGAATTTCAAAGAGAACTCCTAAACAATCATATTTGCTTTCTAGAGGTTGATGAATTATCCCAAATTTGTTTCCCTCAACTCCTAGGGAATAACTTATCTAGAAATTCCGACTTAAAAGCTTCCCACTCTATTGGTCATGCTCTCAACATCCTACTATCCTTCCATTTCTCATACCAAATTTGGGCAACATATTTCAATTGATAGGCGGCTAGCTTCTCCCTCTCAATGGAAGACACTCCCATGATTGCAAGAACCTTATGAAATTCCTATATGAACCCATTTGGATATTCTTCCACCTTGGAGCCATAGAACTCTGATGGGTTCATTCTCAAGAACTGTCTTACCCTAAAAGAAACCCATTCCTCGTATAAGTTTGGTCGGAGCCACAACCTTTCTATTAGCTTGCACCTTCATAGCTTGAGACATAGTGGCATAGAAGCCCTAAGATCACCAAGAGTAGCATTGCCTATTGGAGGATCATTTGGAACATGAGAGGTATTTGGTGTTAATCTTGAGGAGGTCCTTGTCTTGGAACTTGGGGAGGAATCTCTTGATCTCCTTCATCTTCCTTAACTCTCCTAGCATTAGCTCTTGTATTTTCCATAGCCTGAAAAATCATAGGCAAACATTAGAAGAAAGACCTACTAGAGTTTAACCTTTATGGCACGACTAAAATGTTTGCCTATGATAAAAGCCTTTGGCATTCATTAGATAAAATCATAGAATAATAAGGAGAATTAAAAACTTTCTTTAAGACATAACTTGAAAAGTATTTTATAAAAGCAGAAGTCTTTCTAACATCATTATCTCAAACCATCTATTATTGACATGAATGAAAGTTTGGGATGCAGTCCACATAAAGTCTAAAAACATAATGAAAGACATAAAAAGAACATTAAGGTTCATCCTCGAAGCTAGGAGGAATCACCACTTCTTTAGTTCTTCAAAGTCCTTGAAACTCTACCCTCCAATAGCAACTTAAAACTCCAACTCTACAGTTGGTTAGAATTTAGGCAATTATAGGTTAGTAAAAAAGTAGTAAGTATGACAGCTAACATAGCATCATAAGAGCGTCTCAAATGGTTAGTCAACATAAAATATAAGCATAAGATATAATAACATAATCATAACATAACAAGTTAACATAAGGCATACATAAGTTAATACTTCAACCATTAGTCTTTCATACTCAAGTGAACTACTTCACAAGACACCTCCAAGTATGCTTGTGCAATGCCAAGATAGTATCCCATGATACTACCTAAGCTAAGTACCTCACTTTGGTCATTCTTGGTCATAGTTCACCTTCATAATTAAGGCTTAGTTTTTCATGAAATAAGAGCACTATACCCCAATCACCTAAAGGCAACCTTGTGCAATGCATGTGAGGCATCCTATAATACCACACACTCTAAGTATGTCTTGAAGTCACCCTGTTTGTTTTCATCAATTCTAAGTGTCACTATAGACCAACTTAATATTGAAAATCTATCAATTTAAGTCATTTATATCATAGAAGGCAACTTTAGACACTACCCAAGCTAGGCATACTTCATAATATGACATTTTATAAGTAGCTTCAAGTCATACTTGTGTCATGTATGAATAACATCTCATTATACCATTCGCACTAAGTACTCATTTCGGCTAGCTTACTCAATGCTAATTATCTTTTATAGTAGTTTATCAAAGAATAACATACTATTATGCTAGACCTAACTCTATGGAAAAATATCATATCCTGCAATCCAACTTATCATAGTAAGGTTACAAGAATACCAACCTAGCCACCCATGAAACCACTCATCAAGATACAAGCTATCCATAGGAGAGTATGAATCCTCAACCCTAATCTATCCTTGTGAGAGTGTAATGTCTCAATCCTAAGCTATCACAAAATAGTCTTGTCCTAACCAAGTAAAGCTATCATGAAGGTATTATAGTTATGCTACTTCAAGCTTCCCCTAGGGGAGTATCGATCTTCCATACAAGTCTACCTTTCCAATACTAAAGCAAGCTACCATGAAAAACATTCTATCAATGCAAGATCAAGCTAACCTTAGGGGAGCTTAATTCCTCCATCCCAAGCTATCATGAGATTCACCATCCCAAGATACCATGAGATATACCATCCCGATTCCCACGGAAGGCCCAGATGCCCAATAGAATAAAGAAAATATAGAAAGAAAAGAAAGGGAACTAATTCTAGGCAAACAAAATACTAAATCCCATGCAATCTATACTATACATTATCTAAAAGACCAATCAAGAAAACAGAGTGAATTCTACCTTGAAGTCAATCACGCAAGCTCCGAACCCACCGTACATGAGATATGGAATATCTAGGGAGACAAAAAAGGCAAGGACTGATGATGGTAAAGGTTATTGATTGATGATTGTAGTGGATTAGTTATCATTGATTCAGATTGATAGACTAAATATAAACTCAATCCTACCAATCTAGCTCAAGATAGTAGACTACTTGAGGTATTAGGTTGTTTATACTGTTAAGTTTGTCGAGGTTCGAGAGAACCCGCTTGAATAGTGATAGTTGTTCGAGAGAAAGCTATTACATCTATAGTCTAGACTACCCACAAAGATTCAACCATTGTTAGTAAACTATATACCCATATAGTTAAATTAGATTTTAATCAATCACATCCCTGAGAATCCCTCTTTACTTATCTACTTCCCTATTTTCGTAGTTGTTGTACTTGTTAATTGACAAACTTGATCCCTCATCTGACACCTTTTTTCAAATCGCTTTAATTTACTTTGCTTTGTTTCGATAATGTTTAATTTTAAAAACGACTAGAGCACAACCTTTACTTGTTAATTGAGATTCATGTTGTATCACTTCCTGTGGGTTCAAACCCAATTCTTTATTGGATTTATACTAGATTGCGATCGCCTACCCCTAGAATTTAATGAGGTGTAGTTGAGTGTTATCAGTAATAACACTCATCAATTTTTTCTTTCAAAGAAAAAGCAAATTAAATGTATACGTGTGCTCCCATGTAACCATATATATATCAAAATAATTGTATATCAACTTGGATGGATCATGAAAGAAAATGTCATATTTGTCATCACGATTATAGTAAAATTGTGACTGAATAATTAATTTATTTTTTAGTGAATGTAGTCTTCTAATAATCTATTATTATCAAAACATATGATTAAGTAGTAAATCAAATATCAACAATTGAATATATGAACATTAAATGCACATATACCGCAAAAAATATACATTTGATGCACCGACTGAACGTGTGACACACAAAATTTTTCATGAAACGTTCAAAATCCTTATATTAATGAACAAATAAGATTTCTGAATTAATGTACATGGTTTTAACTAATTAATTGTATACATCATTACATATATACATAAGACATCACTCTTTTTTTATTATAAAATACACTAGCTAGTTATCAATTTAGCTGTAAAACACTTTCAAGTCCTCATATATTTTTTCCCTAGGTACAACAATTCTTCAGTCAAATTCTTCTCAAATTCTCAAAGCTACTTATCATGTTGACTATGCAAAGAAAGGTCACATCATATATTTTCACCCGAAGAAATTTAGTATCTCTAATACTATGATTTTAGGGTGGGATAATTTATATTATTTTAGTTTATAAATTAGTCAAATTCTGTACTAGGCGAGTTAATGCTCATCAAACTCAAATCATAGGTCAACAAATAGTTGATCAACTTTCATATATATTCTACTCTAAGTTAAACTGTATTTGTTTCAATAATAATATCTGATAAATTTGTTTCTCAGAGTTTAGGAAGACCAAACGTGAATGTTCACTCCATGTAACCATATTTATCACAAAAGTTGTATATTAAATTTTTATGGATTAAATTATGCCATGTCTCATTTGTCATTGTGATTATTGTGAAACCGCAATTTAGTAATTCAATTTATTTATTTTATGTAATAAAAATTGCAATTGTTGCTTTAATATTGTTAATACAATAATATTGTAACCTTGATTATATGTTCTTCTATATTATTAGTAAATAATGACAATAATGTGAAGAACTTCTTCTAATTTTTTTTAATTTTTATCCTTTTAGTATGTAAATTAGTAGAAATTTGTATTAGACGAGTTAAAGCTAGTATAATTCAAATGATTGGTCAAAATATAATTGATCAAGTCCCTTATGCATCATATTCTGGGTTAGACAATATTCGCTTCATTATTAATATTCGACAATTTTCTCTCTCAAAGTTCAAACAAACTAAATGTATATGTGTTTTCCTATGTAATCCTATATATCAAAAGAGTTGTATATCAACTTGGATGGATTGGGAAATAAAATAACATAATTGTCATCGCTACATAGTATAACTAGAAAACATATCCGTGCTTCGCACGGTATATTAGTCAATTTAGAAAAGATCTTTTAACATACAAATTTTGTCAAATAAATATGATGAAATTCTTCATGTTTATTTATGCATAAAAAAAATAATTATAAACATTCATGAAATATAGACGAATGGTACTTTTTTTTATTATTATATCTTCTTTAAAAAATGAATCTATATAAAAAGATTATATTTTTAAATACTAATTTTTGTATGTGATTCTAATGGCAGTAGGTTTGTTTCTTTTATGCGATAGTACAAGATATTTGTTTTCCAAAAATTTCTTTCACTAAAAATACAACAATAAAACTTGATTAGGAATCAAATAACTAATCTAAACTCATTGAGATAATCCTTCTTGTCTTGTACTTGGGAACACCAGTGGTGAGCCCGATCGACTTTAAATCTCTTATTGTTTCTTCGCATATGTTTCTCACCAGGTGAGGGCGTAGTCATCCTTCAATCTTTGTTCCTTTGATCATATTCATTCAACACATTTTATGTACACATAAAATTTATAATAAGCTCAAAACACCAAAAATCAAATGAGATAACAATACAATTATGCATAAAATATAAAGTAATAATGTGATATAAATATATACTTTCGGCTAAATATCACTCCACAATTTTAACATCTATAGTTAGAAGTTACTTTTTTTTTTCAAAAAAAAAAAGAAGAGAAATCACAGAGAAGAGTAAAATTAGTAATGGAATAATGAATGATTATGTGCTTCAAGCCTTAAAGGAGTAGCCTCTCATTTCTCAAAGGAACAATAAGTAAAATGAGTTTAATTAGTCTTGAGGAGAATATGCTTAGAAAAATATTGAGGATTAAAGAGTTTAAATAGCTATTAGAAATTAAATATAATCATTAATGTTGCAATTATTTTAAAAAAATGAAGTGTTATAATTAGTGCTAAACGTTTTTCTAATATTAAAATATAGTGCTAACGTCTTTTTAAAAAATTTAAACGTAGTGCTAACGTTTGTGTTACTGCTAATTTAATTTTAAATTTTTGAATATATAGTTAAATCCAATTATTTTGTAATATATTATGAACAATTTCTGTTAAAAAGTGTTTACAAAAAATTACTCTCTTTCTTTATTAGTAGCATTTATTTAAAACAAATTTTCATTCCAAATGTAACGGCTAAGCAAAATTACCCTCTTTCCTTATTAATAACACGATAAAATTACTCCATGTCCTTATTAATAACATGGTATAATTACCCCATTTCCTTATTAATACCACGTAATATTTTTAATTAAATAATTGTTAAATAGTATTGAAATTATCCATTAACTGCAATAAATGCTAATATTAAAGAAAGAGAGTAATTTTTTGTAAAAACTTTTTAATAGAAATTGAAGAAAAAATTTCGAAATTCTGAAAAAATAGAGAAATAGTAATACTGGCCAATGAGCTATGTCATATCAACGGACTTATTATCCAGCGTTATATATATATATATATATATATATATATATATATATATATATATATATATATATATATATATATATATTGATTCAGAATCAATCATTAATTGTTTTCGTTGGTAAATGTAGTCTTGTATAATCTATAAATCTTAAAAAATAAATTTAATAGTTAATAAAATATAAAGAATTGAACATATGACACACACAAAATGTACACATGCCGCACAAAATGCACATTTGATACCCAAATGAACGTGTGATGCACAAAATTAACATGTGACACAAAATATTTTTCATTAAATGTTCAAAATCCTTATATTTATGAACAAATAATATTTCTTAATTAATGAACTAGATTTTCACTAATTAATTGATTATATTATTAGATGTGTACATAAAAATTGACTCGCTTTTCTTGTCTATCAATTAACACTAGCTAATTATCAGTTTAGTTGTAAAACACTTTCAAGTCTTCATATATCTTTTTTTCTAGCCACCACAATCCTTCAGTCAAACTCTTTTCAAGTTCCCAAAGCTTTTTTTTAACATGTTTGCTATGCAAACAAAAGGTCATATCATATATTCTCACCTAAAGAGATCCAGCATCTCTAATATTAGAATTTTGGGGTGGGGTAAGTTATATTGTTTTAATTTTTAAATTAATATAATTATGTATTGGCGAGTTAAGCTCGTCAAACTCAAATTTTAGGTAAAAAAAATAGTTAGTCAATTTTCAAAGTTAAACGGTATTTGTTTCAACAATAACATCTGACAAATTTTCTTCACAAAGTTTAGGCAAATCAAACGTGAATGTGCACTCCCAAGTAATTGTATCTATCACAAAACTTGTATATCAACTTGTTTGGATCAAATGACGACATGTCTCATTTGTCACTGTGCTTATAGTAAAATCGTGATTTAATAATTTAGTTATTTATTTTTCTAGTTAATATTGAAATTTATGTTTTTATATCATTAATATACAATAATATTGTAAGCTTGATTATAAGATGTTTTTCGATAATATTAGTAAATAGTGACAATAATGTGGAGAGTTTATTTTTTAAAAATATATGTATACTTTGTGTTTTTAATTTATAATTTGGAAGAAGTATTTATCAGACTAGTTAAAGCTAGTATAGTTCAAAGCATTGGTCAAACAATAATTGATCAATTCTCTTATTTATCCTATTATGGCTTAGACAATATTCACTTTAGTAATAACATTCGTCAAATTTCTCTCTCAAAGTTCAAACAAACTAAATGTATATGTGACTTTCCATGTAACCATATATATTAACAGAATTGTACATCAACTTGGATGGATCGGGAAACAAAATGTCATATTTATCATAACTTTTATTGTAAAATTGTGAATCAATAATTAATTTATTTTATTTGATGAATATAGTCTTGTAATAATCTATAAATGTAAAAAAAAAAATAATTAAATAGTAAATCAAATATCAAGAGTTGAACATATGACACACGAAATGCACATATGCTTCACAAAATGTACATTTAATGCACCGAATGAACGTGTGATGCAGGATATAAAGCATGAAACACAAGATTTCTTCATGAAACATTCAAAATCCTTATATTTTTTAATAAACAAGATTTCTTAATTATATCGACATTGGTTGTGGTGCAATGATGGAAGTGTTTCACCCTTAACTAGTTTTCTTGATTTGAACCCTGGTATGGAGAAAATTATTTTGGAAGTGTCACCCCATAATGAATCCTACAGTATGTGATCCAAATTTAGTCAGAGATTCAATGTGAACTCTGGATATCGGGTGGAAAACCAATAAAAAAATATTTCTTAATTAATGGTCAAGGTTTTCATTAATTGATTGGTTACATTATTACATGCATACATAACAATTCACTCTCTTTTTTGCCTATAAAATGAAACTAGCTAGTTATCAATTTAACTGTAAAATACTTTCAAGTCCTCATATTTCTTCTACCTATCTACTAAAACCCTTCAATCAGTCGCTTTCCAAGTTCTCAAAGCTAACTTATAATGTTGACTAAGCAAACAAATTAAAGGTCATATCACATATTCTCATCCGAAGAGATCCAGCATCTCTAATACTAAAATTTTAAAGTGGGATAAATTATATTTTTTTAGTTTATAAATTAGTTTAATTTTGTATTATGCGAGTTAAAGCTTGTCAAATTCAAATAGTAGGTAAAAAGTAGTTGATCAATTTACATATATATCCTTAAATAATATTTAATGCAACGATAATATCTGTCAAATTTGTCTCTAAGATTTTAGCCATAGCAAGGTGTCTCTGTATGCACTCCATGTAATCATATCATAAAAGTTGTATATCAACTTGTATGGATCAAATGATGACATGTCTCAATTGTCACCGTGATTATAATGAAATTGAGTTTCACTAATTTAGTTTATTTATTTTTCGTACTCAATATTGTAATTGTTGTTTTAGTATCATTAATATACAATAATATTATAATCTTGATTATATATATACATACATACATACATACGTACATACATACATACACACACACACACACACACACACACACACACACACACATATATATATATATATATATATATATATATATATATATATATATATATATATATATATATATATATAGTTTAGGTTGATGTTTCCACACCTATATTAGTGTAATAAGTTCATTTAGAAAAGATTAGAGATAAAACGATAAAGAAAGACCTTGACGTCCGGAAACTAGCTAATTTGAACTAGTTGACGTCCCTATGTTTGGTGAATGTTTCGAAGTATCAAATGAAGTCCAAAACTTGTAAAGATACCTTGGATAGGTAGTATGTAGTAAAAAGGTCCAAATGTCCAGTAACGACACCCCAAGGACCACCCGAAGGGTTCTTGAGGATGACCCCAACATGGGTAGGCAGGCTCACAAGGAAGCCTGTGCGAACGAGATTGGGCATGAGGTGTACGACGCACAACCTACAAGAAGGATACTGCCTCAAGAATTTAAGGTTAGCCTCGCGATGTGATACTGACACGCACCTCACTGCTTCAACTTAAAAATCCAAAAAAATAATGAGAATCAGCCCCACAACGCTCAGCCACTTCACAGATTCATTAAAGTCATATTTTTGGTAATTTAACTTTATAAAAAGACTCATTTAAGTGAAGGGTCTTTTGGGTATTTTATAGGAAGACTATATATTGAAACTAGGTCAATTTTAGACCACTTTTTACACGTCCAAATCAGATTCAAATGCAAGTATCCATCTTTCTAAAGAAACACTCTCTTTTCCAAACTCCATTGAAGAACAAGAAGAGCTTAAGGGAGAAGACGAAGGCTTTCCCAATCAAATTTCGCGGATTATTCGTCTATAAGGTATGAGTTTTTCACTCTTGGGATTTCTTTCCCCAAGAGGTCCTGTCAAAGATGATTTTCAAGAATTCAAACTTTTAGGGCTTTTACTTTACAAAACGGGTATTCTTTCTAACTCTAGATTTATGACTTTCGCTAAAAAATAATAATTTTACATGGTTGATTTCACACAAAATTTTGAGTATTGGATTAATAATGTTTGAATTTCGTGTGATGCATGATATTTCTCTAATTGATGGTTTCAAATGGGTTGTTTGTACTACTTGATAACGTCTGAACATTAGGATTGGAGCTAAGACTTGAAAGAACTCTTTAATGACCCTTTCCCTTATCCTTCATTATGAATTGATCTTGTATATGAATTTAAGAGTTGATATTGACTATGCCATTGAGTACTACACTATGTTATTGTTATGATTATTGAAAAATGGAACGTAAGTTCTTGAATAAGGTACTTGGAAGAAAGAGGTAAGTGTTCTAAAATTCTGATTTGTCTATGATGTTTATGTTAGCCTATGGATGATGATAATATGATAATAAAGTATGAATGATATTTCTATTAATATATGTTGGGCTATGGACATGCTAAATGTGAGATCATGATAAGAATACGAAAATGCAAGTTTATGATATCCTCTTGTATGCTTTACACAAGGTGATTATGTTATGTTAATCTCACATACGAAGGGTTATGATGAAAGGAAATTCTCATCTAATCCTAAAGAGTTCATGATCATGTTTATACAAGGATTTTATCTCCTATGACCTATGATAAGTTTTATGATAAAAGACAACTTAAAGGTTATTCAAGAAAGGGACTTACGCTAAACACCGATGACTAGATATGAGAGGTGTCCCTTCCCTAGTTGGAAGGTAGGTTCACAATGACTCGGATGAGATAGAGGCTTGCATGTAATGTGGAACGATGGGTGTCTAATACATCTCCTAGTTCTTGAACTATGTTTCTACCATAGGATACTAGCTAGTGGATCCACCTCGAAAGCTATGTCATGTTTGGTTCTACTTTGGCCAGTAGACCACTTTCTTTCGGTGTGGGGTTGTATGACAACAGATTCCATGTTTAGCTCACATGGTCTATGTCAGTTAAGGCGAAGGTTCCCTCATGTATAATGGAATACAAGTAAATATACATTGACTAGGGTGACTTGAGGAGTTTACTTAGTATAGGTAGGGGTATGGGACTCTACCTAGACATTGCACAAGTTGACTCTAATGAAGTCTTAGGAGATTGTTCTTATGTAATATGATAACATGAAAGGTATGATGCTTATGATATATGATGTTAATTTACTATAAAATGTTGGTTATGTTGATGAACACGTTATTGGTCTATATTGCTATATGAGATGATGACTACCATGTTACAAGTTATACGAAGCAAAGCTTTACTTATGGTTTCCTATCTTATCTACTTTGTTGTGTGGGGTTATGGGGCTTCACATGAACATTGCACGTGTAGGTTGGGGATGGAATCATTGGTATGTGTTTGTATGTTATGTTTATATAATCTATGGAATATGAAATGTTAACATGGCTCTATGATATATGTCCTTGATTTTGATTATGCTTTATGTTGATGGAATCCTTAACTTGTACATGTTTTATGGTATGTGCATTGAAGACATTCATATGACTTAGCATGCTTTCCAAATAAATGATAAATTATCCTTTTTCACTGCATGTCCTTAAATGTATGTGCATATACCCATACATAGTACATGTGGCGTACTAACCCCATTACTTATATTACTACAAATGTAGGGTCTGGCCATTGAAGATTAAGAAGGTCGATTGAAGAAGCTTAGAACTCTTTCTCCAAATGTTGGTAGGTCCATATGTTCGGGGATGCTAAATTTTTATATTCTAGCTTACGAAGACTTCAGTGGATTTTAAGAATACTCGTATTTCCATTATGTTCTTTGGATTCCTTTGAATTAAGGCCTATCTGAAGTATTAACTATTTATTGGCAGAAGTCCAAATTCATATTCTCTAGATGGTTTTATATATGTGAGAAAAGTTTTATATATGTGAGAAAAGTTTTAGTCTAAGTATACTTCACATAGTATATAAAAGGTTTTAATATTCCGCAAATTCTAACTGATGACATGTTATGACGAGCGCTAAGAGGCTTGTCTTAGTGCTCTGAAAGGGCGACGACGCCGGTCGCATTTGGGGTGTGCTTTACGGGTGTGACACTGCCACTTCCCCATGTTGAACTTTTAACATGGCCCTTCGAACGTTATACACAACCACTGAAGTGCCACAACTTCCAAACCCTTGACATTGAACAAACACATCCGTCACGAATTATCAAACAGTCGCAACCCGTCGCTTTCGACAGTATATAACTCGGAAACTCCATTTCTTCTCTCCATTGAACATAAATTACAATTAACGCACATGTTTGCAGCAAAACACCCTCTCCTTCTCAATACTGCCTTAATGAATCTATCAGTTTCCTTCACCTTTAATTTGGTTTTCCTGCACGCAATTAACTTGCAAGCGCACCATTTGTCTCTATACTCTGCTTTAGACATTTTGTAAGTTAATCCCTATTCTATATTATCCCGTTAATACTTTAATCTTACAGGAATAGGATTACTTGGAACCATAAACACATTCCATAATAAATAATGTCTACAAGAAAAATCTATTCATTCGCTTTGTTCCTCCCCCTTGTTGCAGCAATACGACTGCCTCACCCTACTAGTTTCAACTATAAAATTCCTATATTCGGGATACTTCAAACCTTTGGATTGGCCTCTTTATATCTTATTACAATTAACATATGTTCATATATATGTTAGTGCTAACTTATGTTTCTGGCGCATTACATCTTACTGCTAACGTCTTAATTACATGAAATTTCCACCAAATATTGCATACTATTACCAGACGATTCCCTCATCAATTGTGCCCGTACACATTTACGCCCAATGTTAACATTGTTGCATTCATATTTCTAGGTACATGCATTCACCAGATACAACCCAAATGGCGACTGAAACAAAACTAGCAAAACAGAGTGTATCGATCAACAATATACCAAAACCTCTGTTCATACGATGATGGCAGTCTTCGTTATTCGAAGGGGTTCAATAATACCTTACAAGAATTAAAGGCATGAAGGAACTTTCCGAACAATAATATTAGTTGATGAAGAGGTAACAACATTGACACTTTTACTTACCTTATTTTACAATGGTTCATGTTTGTTGAACTTATTACACTCCTACGTTGCTTAATAATAGGGGACAAAGATTCAAGCAATACTATTTAATAAGCATATCGAGACATGGAAGGACTCCTTGAAGCCAAATAAGAGTTACTACATTGCCAAAGGGCGCTTAGATCGTGTCAAGCCCAATTACTCTTTTGTGCACAAAGAAGTTGAATTGGCCTTTACAGACAATACGATCATACAGGAAACTAAGCACACAATTTCAACTCACAAATTCTCTGATGGCTTTTTTATCATTAGACCATGCTTAGAAACTACCTAATTTGATATTCTAGGTAACTATCCACACGACTAAGCTATTATTTTCATGCCCCTTTACATTATTGTAATCTCTAATTTACATGATCTATTTCCAGACTTGGTTTGCATCTTAGTTTTTGTGAATCCCCTCATTCGAAATGTAAATTCCAAAAGATAGAAAATAGTTGTTATAAATTAGTTGTAAGTTGCAAAAGATGCATAGTCTACCATGTATATATAGATAAAGTGATATATTAAATATTCACTTTTAATGATTAATCCAGCATGGAGCATACAACCGTCACTATATGGAGAGATTTTGTTGAAAATGACGGCGCATTCCTCGAAAAGATGTAAGTTGAAAAGCCTATATTGGCCTTACGTAACCTCAGAGTCTCAATATATGAAGGTGTTGATAGTTTATTGTATCTATTTATCAACTATAAACTAGCAATAGTCATTGTTTTTAAACATTAAAATGCTCTTGTCACACTAGGTCAATTTTGGATCTTTACTATTCCTGTGAGCAGCGTCCTGATCAATCCATTGTTTCCAGAAGCAAACGACCTTTGAGCACGATATATTACATAATTCACAAATATATTCTCCATTGTTACGTAAAGAAAACTCTCACAACTGTCAAGTGTAAGTGAACATTGCTATAACAGGACATATTTCCTCTATTATGATTATTCTAAACTTACATATTAATATCACCCAAAATTTGACAATACTATACACTGTACAGACCTCACTCTAAATGGGTGATCAGTTAGTAACCACATCACAAATGGAGGTGTGAAAATAAAGGCCGACAATAAAGATATTACAATAACGCCTACTAAGGTAATGAGAAGAGCCATAGAAGTTCCATAGGCAAATATTCTAGATGGGTTGTTCGTTGATACAGAGGTACATACTAATCAATACTTCTACTCTCTGTAAATTAAATTCATTTTTATGTTTAATGTATATTCTTAACTATGTTTTAAAGCAATTTAAAGGGTTGTATATTCAAGTTCAAAGCAAAAATCAAGACATACACAATAAAGATGAGACATTGTATTTGTCTTGCAAAAAGTGCCACAAAAAAGTGAAATTTATAGAAGTTATAGAAGAAACTGCCGCTTCTAACAATTGCAATAGTTTGAATGTCAAATATGAAATGAGTTTATACTCTATTTTAACGTGATTAAATATTTACTAATTACTAAACACATTATATTAAATTTAATGCCACCTATTTTAAAGGTATTGCTTACGACTTAAGGTGTAAGGTGGTGAATGACGTGCTAGAGTCATTCTTTTTTAAGCGGCTAAATATTTATTAGGCTGCAACGTGCAAGAGTACATAGAATCAAACTCATTAAAGGTACGGAATTAAGTACCATTTTGGCAACCTTACCAACTAACATATACAATTTCTTACATCATATAAAAAAAAGGAAGAATGTTACTACTACCGCAAATTGGTGTTGAGTAAAGACAAGCAATTCGACTTTCTTGTGAGAATTGATATGAATGACGTACTCATATCCCCAATGTAGCTTAATTTCTGAAGCAATACATCAGTAGAAGATGAAGCGCTAATTGTCGTGGATGATGAATTCAAATCATTAAGGACGTACAGGAAGAGGGCCAAGAAAAATCCAAATCAAACTAATAAAACAAAAAGCCAATAGAAAGTATATGTATTTCTAAAATATGTATCTAATCAATGTGGAGCTTTTACTACTTACTGAATGTTTGTATCTTCTTAACTACTTACTAATTGTTAATTTTTTATCTAATACAAATGAAGATTCCATTTGTTACGCCAATATGATATACATCATTGGAAATTATATACAAACTATTATTGATGTCAATTTGATACTGAACTCCAAATGCTCACACCTCATAAGTCCTAGATTGCTTCTGTTGGTTGTTACCTTTGATCACAACTTTCTTGTTCTTAATTGCAACTCACTGCAAAAGTTGCCTTTTCAATCATTGCAACTACTTTACCACACCCCTCTTAAAAACACTATGGTACTCTAGCATCTCAGTAAAATAAATCATAAAAGTTTACACCTTCATCAAGTTCTTTAGTACCTTTCCGAATATTGTACCTATCACATACCATTGTTCCATAACTACACGATACCAACACATTGAAACCGGTCACACATTCATATAGTCAAAGTGTCCGTCGATTCAATTTTCACGCTCTTCTATTCAATTTTCACATTAAATACCACCTGCGATAAGTCAAAGTAACACAACAACATCACGCATCGGATAATAAACATTATAAGTTCCTTTTGATTCCCTGAATATATTCTCCAAGGGATGAATTTGAATGCCCCTGTAAACTACACACAATAATGGCCTCGACATTTAAAAAATCTACACGCAGGGCAGCCTTTTCATCAAGGGTGGTAGTAAAACAATAGCTCCATCATACATTTTTTTGTTTATCGTAAGGTGGTGATAAAACATATATTCCCATCCGTAAATAAACAGATAACATTTCAACTAGTAACAAGCCTAGACAAGTTTAATACAAGATTATAATCCATTGGGGTTGCGGAGATAGAGATTGCAATTAGTAGTTAGACATGATAAGTATAAACGCGGACATATCAAACAGAGGGTCTGAACCAAAGTAATCTTAAAGGGGACTGCCAAAAGCTTATGGAATTATGCATTCTATTAAATCATACAGGAATTTATACCAAATGATGATTTATCCTACCCTGTAAACTACACTCAACAATGACCTCTTCATCATTCATTTTTTCAAAATTACAAATATACAAATAGGGAAGCCCCTTCATCCATGGTGGTAGTAAAACAATCGCTCTATCTTACATTTTCTGGTCTAGCTTATGGTGGTGATAAAACATGTATTCTCATCCCTAAATAAACAGATAACCTTGCAACAAACAACACGCTTGAACACGATGTGATATAATATTATAAGCCATTGGGGTTGTGGGCATAGAGAATGCAATTAGTAGTTAGATCGAATAATTATCGATGCGGACATATCAAACAGATGGTCATAGTATACTTCAAGGGGAATGCCAGAACCTTATGGGGATATGCTTTCTGTTATTTCTTACAAGATTTAATCGCTCTGTTGATCAAATGCTGCTAAATCTATCGTCTTACATACATACTTTCACGTTACATACATATTAGGAAAACTTGACAACTTATAGGAACTCCCACAATTCTGTGCCACTATATATTACTTAATAAACACCTTAAATGTTAAACTTCCTGCTACACTAGCACACACTATAAAATTCTCAACTTCTTAATACATAAATAACAGAAATTTCTAACAGGAGACCATAACCTTGAAGACAGTTCAATGAAGCATGAAAGTTCACTTGAACCAGCTGCCCAAAACAAGAGGTATGCTGAGAAAAATTTCATCTTAATGTCAAATTCAACCTATCAAGACGACTAAAGATTACAAATTATAGCATCATGACATCCTATTTGCACTGGGGGTCAAATGCAAACTACTAGTGGTTGTAGAGAAGGCGTTGCAATAGTGGAAAAATACTGCCTTCGACTAATCAAGTTGAAGATGTCCATGTTCATGAACCACAAGTGAAGAAGCGGATAAAAAAGTGAAATGTCTAGCTATATGTGACATTAATGTTGACAGAGGTATATTTGCTCTAATATTTTAAACCAAAAGTTATACAAAAGATATGTTGTCAAGATAAAATAACATTCTTCGGTCATATATTAATATGGTTTGTGTTATAGGGCTTACTAATGGAAACTTCATACCAACAACAACTTATAAATTGAAAAAAAAAACAAGATTGGACCTTCTGCCATGCTTTGAGGTTTGAATATGATCCACCAACATTTTGTTGCGGAAGTGGATATATCAATTTAGCACCCAATGAAGTAGCAGATGACTTTTATGAATTACTTGTGACTGATTCAGGAGATACAAAATTATTCAGAAAAAATATACATGCGTATAATAACATATTTGCTTTTACATCATTTACAGTTAAGCTAGACAAAGAATTGGTATATTCTAGGAAAGAAGTTTACACTTTCAAGGCACAAGGTCAGATATATCATGATCTACCATCATTAAATCCAAACAATGACAGACTACAATATTTTAAATTATAGTTCTATGATACAGACCTTGAATTAACAAATATAATTTTGGTACTATAAGATGCCAATTTATTAGAGGAAGTCATGAATAAATTAAGAAATATAATGGAGGGGAATCCATATGCAGAATTCTTCTCACGGCTTGAAGAACGTACAAACTTACAAAATCTAGGAATACACGTAGCTGCAAATGATTCATTAGATCAAAGGGTGTATAAAAAACCATCGGTGGATCAAGTCGCGACAATTTGGGTAGACAGAAACAATACAAATGCACAGTTGAAAGAGATATTGCAGCACACGAATATTCAGGAAATAAACATTGAGTAAAACAATATTATGGTTGTTATGATCCACTTCAGTATTCTATATATCTACCTAAAGGAGAAGGAGGTTGGCATCAAGGAATACAAAAATGTCGCAATCAGATCAATAACAGCAAAACACCTACAAATACAAGTATCGAATCGGGAAAATTATCATCCACAACTGTTGTTGGGTTGTTGGTCAATGAATAACAAGGCAAGAACCTTTCATTTCAATATAGCCAACGATAATATAATTTCATTCGACTATCATATTAAAAGTTATAACTTAAAATATACTGCTACTACTAACCATATATGGATAAGTTATCTAAGTCTAATTCTTAGGAATTTATGTAGTTGTACGACGCAAAACAAAAGAATGTGTTTCCTATAGAGAGTACTATTGTTATATAATACAAGTAGGAACGGGTAACAAATACATACTAGTACTGTGCGAGAGATTGTTGCAGCAATTTGTGGTGGACATATACATTAAGATTGAAACAATCAGACTAGACCTATCAAATTATCGAAGGGAGATACTCCAAGGTATTGTTGATAGTGTCAATTTCGGTGAGTGTTGAAGAGATAAGGTAGGACAAAGGATATTACTACCAGGATCATTCATTGGAGAACTTAGATATATAGGACGTCGGTATATGGATGCAATGGCGTTGGTTCAGGAGTTTGGTTGACCAGATTTTTTCATTACCATGACATGTGACCCAGATTGGGTTGAGATTCAGGAACAATTGTGTCCATGACAACTAGCGCAAGACGGACTCGATTTGGTAACCACAATGTTTCAAGCAAACTTGCTAGACTTAAAAGATCAAATTTTAAAGAAAGAAATATTTGAACCCATTGCAACACATGTTTTTGTTGTGGAATTTAAGAAGAGAGTCTTACCGTATATAGTCCTACTTCTAATCATTGAAAAAGGAAACAAGA
Source organism: Solanum peruvianum (assembly GCA_027705065.1). Lineage (NCBI taxonomy): Eukaryota > Viridiplantae > Streptophyta > Magnoliopsida > Solanales > Solanaceae > Solanum > Solanum peruvianum. The sequence continues at coordinate 27,068,512 of JAKWJD010001756.1, read as the reverse complement.
TATGATCAACAGCTGAGTATGATAGATAAATTAGTGCAGAAATACCTAATAAAGACACACATTCAGAATTGAGTGCATTAGTTATCAAGTATATGATACATGGACCTTGTGAGGAGAAACGTAAGACGATCCCGTGTATGAAAGATGGACAACGTAATTCCACTACGCAAGAACAATCACCAACAAAACAATAAAAGAAAAGGATGGATATCATATTTATAACATACGAAATTATGGGAGAACAAGTGAGGTATGTGGAATGTGGAATGAAGATGAACAACCAATAGGTTGTACCTTATAATCCCTATTTGTTGATGAGATATAACTGCCACATTAATGTTGAAGTTTTCTCATGAGTCGAAGATGCACGATAGGTCTCACTGTCAGAAGCAATATGGAGAATATATGAGTTTAACCTAACTAAAATACAACCGGCAATTACCAACCTACAATTACATTGTCTAGTCAAACAAGCAGGTATTTAACAATTTTAGGAAAAATAAGATTTACACTCACATTTTCTACTCTAGATAGAATATCAGTTTATATTATATAGACTAAACCATATGTAGTGGCTACTGGAAAAAGAAAAATCTATAAACCATCATGCAATCAGACTTTGTAAAATAAACTATGCTTACAGAGTATTTCAAGATGTGCTCGCAGTTGTCTTTACAAAAGAGTTCCCCGAGCATTATGTATGGAACTCACAATCCAAAATATGGACAAGAAAATCATGCATAGTCATTGGCCGCATAAATATTGGTAAGACAATTACAATTACTAACCATCTTAATTAATCACATAAAATGAATATACTAAATGAATCTACTCAATATCGTAGCAAATCCTAGAGAAGGAGAAAGTTATTACGAAAGACTATTACTGAATCAGGCACAAGGAGACACTTCATTCACAAAATTACTAATTGTTAATGAAAAGCAGTGTGGAACTTTTAAAGAGACAGACAAAGAAAAAGGGATGTAGAATCCGATAACAGCATTTCAAAAGTTTATGCGAGGCTGTCACCTTCAAGATGCCAACATCACTTCGAATTTTGTTTGCAATGATCTTAGTTCATTTCAACCGCACGAATGTGAGAAGTCTTAGGGACACATATTGCGGTGATATATCTAAAGACTTTCAAAGGAGTCATTACATTACAACTGAGCATAGGTACAATGTGCCTTGAAAAGTATTAATTATTACTTGGAGAGTATGGGACAAAGTGTTAACAAATATGACATACCACAAATAAAACAATAATTACATCAAATATACCCACGTGACTATAGAGAAATAATAGAAGAAATGAATGTCAAGGTTCCGATTGAAGATACAGTTGCCCTACCCTAGTTGAATCAACAACAAACACAAGCTTTTAATACCATTCTAGAAAGGGTCAATTCAGAAACACCACATTTATTCTTTATAGATAGACTAGGGAAACCAGTAAAAACATACCTATATCGAGCATTACTAACCAAGGTGAGATCAAAAGGTATGATGGTGTGGCAGCATCAATATTGCCTGGAGGATCGCACAACACACTCAAGATTTGACATATCCCTACAAGCAAATGAGACAACTATGACACATATGTCAAAATAAGGCAGCGCTCAAAACTAATAAGATAGACCAAATAAATAATATGGGATGAATCACCCATGGCAAAGCGGCACACGATTTAAATAATCGAGAGAAGCTTTTGCGATATAATGGATAATGATGTACCTTTTGGAGGAAAAATCATGGTATTTGGAGGCAACTTCTGACGATTACTGCCTATTGTACCAAAATGTACATGAGCAGAGACAGTAGATGCAAGTTTGGTGAGGTCGTATTTATGGCCATTAATGGAAAAGATACAACTTACAACAAATATGCGAGCAAGAACAAATACAACTTTCAGTGAGTTCTTGTTGTGTATTGGAAATGTAAAAGAAACCATAATAAAAGAAACTTAATAGCACTACCACAACAAATGATTGTCCAACGAATTCAGGATTGTAACCCAGAAGAATCATTGGTAAGGGAAATTTTCTTAGTGATTGAACAAAATTACAGATCTGCTGAGTATGTAAGAGAACGGTCCATCTTAGCAAGTCAAAATGAATTAGTAGATAACCTAAATGAATTAATGATTGGAAAATTCCCAGGAGAAACAAAAACATACATCAATTTTGACATTGCAGAAGATAATACCAACAACTACAATGAAGAAAAATATCTCAACACCTTAAAACCAAATGGACTACCGGCACATAAGTACATTGTCAAATTCATCAAATGTTATACATATGTGTTATTATTATGTTCGCTCATAACACAAATGAAAAAAATATTTCAATGTTACAAATACCAAACAATTGACGAATCCTTAAATTATATACAATAGGTTGGTTCCAAAAGAAAATTCACCCATAATGATGCTGATAAATCTAGACCTCTCGAATGGGTCCTGCAATGGGACACAATTGATTTGTAGAGGTTTCGACATGAATGCCATACATGCAGAAATAATAACATGTCAATATGCCACAAAACAAGTGTTTATTCCAAGAATACAACTATAGTCACCCGAGAATAAATGATATCCTTTTAAATTTATTTAGAAACAATTTCCAATACATCTATGTTTTGTAATGATGATAAATAAGGCACAATGTTAAACTATACCAAATATTGGATTGTACCTACCAAAACATGTGTTTCTCACATGGTCAACTGTATGTGGAACTATCCAGAAGAATATATATGGAAACATCTACAATATTTGTCATCACTAAACAACCAGAGTGGCAAACAGAGACATACGCAAGAAATATTCTCTACAATGAAGTTTTAGGATAGATTTGATTAATACCAACATTCATAGAAATTAAATAGGGATAAGTATACACACCACATGAAGCTAATGAATGATTGGTGGATTCATTCATAAGTTTGGTAGAAGAGGAGAGAATATGAACAACATCAGACAACTACCAAATAAGACATTACTTTTGTGTGTATTCAATTATGTAAGTATAGAGTATAATGATTATACCCGATTGTAAATGAGTCATGGAATTTATGATAGAACATAACTAGTAGGGCAGAATGTTAAGTCATGCATGATTACTTATGGCACAAATAACATAAAATTAAATTAAGAGAACGATGCTCGACTATACTCATGTAACAACCGGAGAATCCTCTAGACGTTACCAGCATACTCGACCTCAAAGAGGTCTTATACAAGCCCTTAGCATAATCATCACTACATAATGAACTTGAAAATGTGGAATTTAAAACTTTTTACAATAGAAGTTCAAACATACTTTTGATAAAGCAAAATAGTAAGAATATAATATCATTGTTACATATACACCATTTATTAATATGAGTTCAACTAAAAGTCTTCAAATAGGGTCCTTAGCCCTTTAGACACAATAGTGTTTTAGAACAAAAGTACATAAGGAAAGATTACTAAGTCTAAGTGGCATCAAGTGCATTAGTCATCAGATCTTTGAGAACCTACCACAAGTCTTGGAGATAAGAAGTCCAAGCTTTCTTCAAGGATGTAAAATCAAACCAATTAACAGGACCCTATACTCATAACTGAAAAAGGAGAAAGGGGTTAGTACAATTAATGCACTAAGTATGGAGAAATGCATAGAACCCCTTAAAACATGAGAAAGGGACATTTATATGAAATTATGCATTCATAAAGTTTTAGAAAGTCTTTCACATCATCAACACAACACATAATGCAAATACCCCTAACCATGTCCAATTATAATGAAGTTATGATCTTGACACATCCTAAGGGTCACTTGTGCAATGTAAAGTTAGCATCCCATAATACCAACTCTACCAAGTGTTCCTTAGAACCCACCTTAGCCACACACATTACCTTTCCATTCTATCACATTTCATAATCATGAGTGAAACACATGCATCATGAACAACATTCAAATATAAGAATATGCTCACCATAACAATTATCCATTTAATATGCATGTTATCATTATAATTTTGTAACTACAAAGAACCACCCACAACAACCTTCTAAGCCTGCTAGTGCAATGTACAAGTGAAGTCTGATACCCCCAATTCTACTTAGTAAACTCATCAGAATGTCATAGACTAGTTTGTACTTCTTTCATTACTTAATTATATAGGGAAGATCAACCATAACTGACATAGACCATGAGAGCTTACATGGAACGTGGTATGATAAATCCCCACACCAAAAAAGGGTGTTCGAATTGCCAAGGTAGAACCTACATACTAGCTACTATATGGATCCACTAGCCATGTCTTACGGGGGCACGTAGCTAAGGGATAGGGAGATTGCTTCTAGAGACTCTACCTATTACATTAACGGGGGAGTCCCCATCTCATAATTATCTCTAGGATGACCAACCCTCTTGCATTAACTAAAAGGGATTTTCCTCATCGGATATATCCTCTCAGTGCTTAGTATACTTTACCAACTTACTACTATTAGTCCTTTTAATTGTATCTATATATGTGAAGAGTAATCCATCTTCATTTAATACAATTAATTGTCCAAGGGTTATTTATACCATGAGGTGAGAGCTAAGGACATAGAATATGAAATTCATTTTATTGAGTCAGTCCCTATAGTGAGAGAATTCCCAAAGGTTTTTCCTAATGACCTTCCAGGAATTCCTCCCGAACGGGAAATTGACTTTGGCATTGGCTTGTTACTGGATAGGAATACCATTTGAATTCCTCCATATAGGATGGCTCTGACTGAATTGAAAGAGTTGAAACTCCAATTCAAAGATTTACTAGACAAGGGTTTCATTCTACCTAGTATTTCTCCATGGGGTTCTCCGGTCTTGTTTGTTAAGAAGAAGGATCGGTCCCTTAAAATGTGCATTGATTATCACCAACTCAATAAGGTCGCCATAAAGAACAAGTATCCTCTCCATAGGATTGATGATTTATTTTTAAACTCCAAGTCACTAGTTACTTTTCCAAGATTGACTTAAGGTCGGGATATCACCAACTTAGGATGAGAGGAGAAAATGTTCTAAAAACAGCTTTCCGAACTCGATATGGTCGCTATGAATTCCTAGTTATGTCTTTTGGGTTAACGAATGCCCGGTGGAGTTCATATACCTAATGAATAGAGTGTTTCGAGATTACGTCGACTCATTTGTGATTGTGTTCATTGATGATATTTTCATATACTCCAAGAATGAAGATGAGCATGAGAGTCACTTGAGGTTGGCCTTGCAAGTCCTCAAAGAACACCAACTTTATGCCAAATTTAGCAAGTGTGAATTTTGGTTAAGGTCGGTTGCTTTTCTTGGCCATATTATCTCTGGTGATGGTGTAGAGGTTGATCTGAAGAAGATGGATGCGGTCAGAAATTGGCCTAGACCTTTGACTCCATAGACATAAGGAGTTTCTTGGGTCTAGACAGCTACTATAAAAGATTTGTTGATGGATTTTCGTCCATTGCTTCTCCTTTGACAGCTTTGACCCAAAAAAAGGTGAAGTTTGAGTGGTCGGAAGCTTGTGAGAAACGTTTTCAGGAGTTGAAAGATAAGCTTACCTCTGCTCCGGTGTTGACCTTACCGAAGGGCAATGAAGGCTTTGTAGTGTATTGTGATGCTTCCCGAGTGGGCTTGGGATGTGTCGTCATGCAACGTGGCAAGGTGATTGCTTATGCTTCTAGGCAACTGAAGGTTCATGAGAAGAATTACCCAACTCATGATCTTGAGTTAGTTGTTGTAGTTTTTGCCTTGAAAATATGGAGGCATTATTTATATTTTGTGCATGTTGATGTGTTTACTGACCATAAAAGTCTTCAATATGTGTTTATGCAAAAGGATTTGAAACTCCGACAGAGAAGATGGTTAAAATTAAGTGTCATTTATCACCCCGGCAAAGACAATGTGGTTGAGGATGCTTTGAGTCGAATGACTGTGGATAGTGTGTCTCATATGGAGAAAGAGAAGAAAGAACTTGTGTAAGATGTTCATAGGTCGGCTCGCTTAGGTATGCGTTAGAATATTCTCCAAATAGTGGATTCATGGTCCATCATAACTCCGACTCATCATTAGTGGTGGAGGTAAAATCTAAGCAGCATCTTGATCCACTATTGATGAGTTGAAGGAATCGGTACTTGGTAAGCTCAATGAGTCATTCTCCCAAGGGGGGATGGTGTTCTTAGATACCAAGGGAGATTATGTGTACCCGATGTTGAGGATTTGAGAAATTGAATTCTAGAAGAAGCTCATGGTTCTTGCTATTCTATACATCTGGGTGCCACCAAAATGTATCATGACCTTAGAGAGGTCTATTGGTGGGATAGTTTAAAGAGGCACATTAGCAGAGTTTTTTTCTAAGTGTCCAAACTGCCAACAAGTTAAAGCTAAGCATCTCAAACTGGGTGGGTTAACCCAAATCATGGATGTTCCTACATGGAAGTGGGAAGCCATCAATATGGACTGTTGTTGGATTGCCTCGAACCGGAAAGCAAAATGATTCTATATGGGTTATTGTGGATAGGATGACCAAATATGCCCATTTTGTTCCTGTTAAGTCCACTTACACGGCTGAAGACTATGCAAGGATCTACATCAATGAGATTGTGAGTCTTCATGGGATTCCTTTGTCCATCATTTCGGATAGAGGTGCCCAATTCACTTCTCATTTTTTGAAGGCTTTTCAAAAGGGTTTAGGTACTCAAGTGAAACTTAGTACCGTTTTTCATCCTCAGACAGATGGTCAAGTGGAACGTACCATTCAGACCTTTGACGACATGTTAATAGCCTGTGTCATTGATTTCAAGGGAAGTTGGGATGATCCTTACCTTTGATTGAGTTATCTTACAACAATAGCTATCATTCGAGCATCTCCATGGCACCTTTTGAAGCTCTTTATGGTAGAAAGTGTAGATCTCTGGTTGGATGGTTTGAGGTTGGTGAGTCCTCACTCCTTGGTTCATAGATTATCTATGACGCTATAGAGAAGGTTTGAATAATAAGGGATAGATTGAAGACAGCCTATAGTTGGCAAAAGTCTTATGCCGACAATAGAAGAAGAGATCTTGAGTTTGAAATAGGTGATCATGTCTATTTGAAGATTTCACCTATGAAAGGGGTGATGAGATTCGGTAGAAAGGGGAAGTTAAGTCCCCGTTATGTTGGTCCCTATGAGGTTTTACAATGAATTTGGACATTGCCTATGAGTTAAAACTACCTAGTGAACTAGCTTCGGTTCATCCGCTGTTTCATGTTTCTATGCTCAAGAATGCATAGGCAACCCGGTATCCATTCTGCCTATCAAAGGTTTAGGAGTGGATGAGAACCTCTCCTATGAAGAGGTTCCGTTTGAGATCCTAGATTTCCAAGTCAAGAAGTTGAGAAACAAGGAGGTTGCCCTTGTAAAAGTTCTATGGAGGAACCATCTTGTTGAGGGTTCAACATGGGAGGCTAAAGCCGACATGAAGTCCCGCTACCCTCATCTCTTTACTCCTTAAGGTTATATATTCATCTTAATTGAGAAAGTAATGCATGATCATGAATCGAATTGTTTTCTAAATAGGTGCATGTTTGGTAAAGGTTGTACCAACTAGAGTTTTAAGAAAATGCCTTCATACTCTATTCTCGCACTTATGTGAAACATGTATGCATATGTTTTCTTGAGATTTTGTTGTTTTGTTGCCATCTTGAGAAGAACTATAGCATGGTGACTCTTTGATGAATTTTGAGCTTATGATAAGGTTGATAAGGAAATTCCCCACTATGTGTTATGAATATGGAGCTCTTATATGTTGTGTATCATGAATAGAGTGATATGTGTAATGTTATGGTATGTGTTGTAATGAGTTGTGACATACTCCTATGAGCAGTGACTCGTTATAATTTTTATGTTTTTGATTGGTTGTGCTGCTAGTATTGAGTCTATTCCTGCCCTCCAAAAGATTTTAGTGTCATTCGGAGACGAATATTCCTAAGGGGGAACAATGTAACACTCCGGAAATGCCATGACTTAAAGTAGAGATTAATCCTTCAAATAATGTTTAAGATGATGTTTCCATACTTATATTAATGTAATAAACTCATTTGGAAAAGTTTAGAGCCAAAACGACTAAGAAAGACCTTGACGTCCGGAAACTAGCTAATTTGAACTAGTTGACGTCCCTATGTTTGGTGAAGGTTTCGAAGTGTCAAATGAAGTCCAAAACTTTTAAAGTGACCTTGAATAGGTATTATGTAGTACAAAGGGTCCAAACGTCCGGTAATGACACCCCAAGGACCACCCTAAGGGTCCTTGGGGAGGACTCCAACATGGGTAGGAAGGCTGCCAAGGCATCCTGCGCGAACAAGATTGGGACTTGAAGTGTGCGACCGAGCTGAACACGAGGTGTTCTTCCTAAAGATTTGAGAGGCAGCCTCGCGACGCTAGTCTGAAATGCACCTCAATTCCTCAACTCAAAATTAAATAAAAATGATGGGATTTGGCCCCGCGACACGCACCTGCTTCCTAGAATCGTTAAAGTCATATTTTTGGTAATTTAACTTCTTCTAAAGACTCAGTTTAGTGGAGGGTATTTTGGGTATTTCATAGGGCGACTATATATTATATTTAGTCAGTTCAAGACCACTTTTACAAGTCCCAAATCTGATCAAATGAAATTTCTTTCATCTCTCTCAAGAAAGCTCTCTTTTCCAAACTCCATTGAAGAACAAGAAGAACATAAGGAAGAAGATGAAGACCTCAAGATTTTCATCCAATTTTCATGAATTCTTCATATATAAGGTATGGGTTTTTCACTCTTGGGATTCCTTTACCCAAGAGGTCCTTTCAAGATAAGTTTTCAAAAACTAAAAACACTAGGGGGGGTTTCTCTACAAAATGAATTTTCTTCCTTACCCTAGATTTATGATTTTCAATGAAAAGTAAGTGTTTTATAGGGTCTATTTCACACGAATTAATAAGTATGTTGTTAGTATGTTTGAATTTTGTATGGAGCATGTTCTTGTCTAGATGATCTTTTTGTATGATTGTCTCTACTACTTGATAATATGAAAACGTAGGGATTGGAACTAAGACTAGAATGAACTCCTAAGTGACCCTCATCCTTTACCGTACTTTATGCATTGATCTTGTACATGATTTGAAGAGTTGTTCTTGATTATTATATTGAGTATTTCACTATATTATTGTTATGAATGTTGTAAGTTGAACGTAAGTTCTTGAATAAGGTCGTTGGAAGCAAGAGGTAAGTCTTCTAAAGTTGTGATTACTCTACCATGTTTATGTTAGCCTATAAATTATGATGATATGTTGTGAAAGTTTTTATGATGTTTCTATGTGAATATTCTGGGCTATGAACGTGCTATTTGTAAGATCATGAAAAGAACACGATAAATGCAGGTTACGATATTCTCTTGTATGCTTTAAACAAGATGACTATGTTATATTAATCTCACATACGAAGGGTTATGATGAAAAGAAATTCTCATCTAATCATAAAGAGCTCATAATCACGTTTATACAAGGATTTAATCTCCAATGGCCTATGATAAGTTTATGATAAAAGACAACTTAAAGATTATTCAAGAAAGGGACTTAAGCTAAGCACCGATGAACAAAATATGAGAGGTGTCCCTTCCCTAGTTGGAAGGTAGGTTCACAATGACTCTCATGAGATTGAGGCTGCCATGTAATGTGGAACTATGGGTTCTAATACATCTCCTAATTCTTGAACTATGTTTCCACCATAGGATACTAGCTAATGGATCCATCTAGAAAGCTATGTCATGTTAGGTTCTACTTTGGCCACTAGACCACCTTCTTTCTGTATGGGGTTTTATGACATCGGATTCCATGTTTAGCTCACATGGTCTATGTCGATTAAGGCGAATGTTCCCTCATGTAAAATAAAAGACAAGTAAATGAATGTTGACTAGGGTGTGAGGAGTCCACTTAGTATAGGTAGGGGTATGGGAATCTACCTAGACATAACACAAATTGACCCTAAGGGAAGTCCTAGGAGATTGTTCTTATGTAATATATTAATATGAAAGATATATGTTTATGATACATGATGTTACTCTTATATTATGTTGGTGTTTATGATGAATATGTTATTGGGTTATATTGTTAAATGAAGTGATAACTACTTATGATACAAGTTATATTAAGCAAAGCTTTACTCACGGTCTCCTATCTTATCTACTTGGTTGTGTGGGGTTATGGGGCTTGACATGACCATTTCACTTGTAAGTTGGGGATGGGATCATTAGTAAGTGTTTTGTATGGTTTTTTACATGATCTATTTATTGAATATAAAAATTTAATATGACTCTATGATAATATGCCTTTGCTTACGATCATGCTTTATGTTGATGAAATCCTTAACTAGTATATGTTATATGGTATGTGCATTGAAGACTTTCACATGACTTAGCATGTTTTCTAAAGATATTATAAATGATCCGTTTTCATGCATGTCCTTAAATTTTATGTGCATATACCCATACTTAGTACATGTGGCATACTAACCACATTACTTTATATTACTACAACTATCGGTTCCGGCTATTGAAGTTAAGGAGGTCGATTTGAATAAGCTTACTACTTTCTCCAAGGCTTGGTAGGTCCT